>WKFP01014146.1:42958-84931 GCA_011057875.1 Pterocles orientalis
CCCCCGTGTCCCCATGTCCCTGTGCCCACCGTACAGCTTCTCCCCCCAGCCCCGCACATTGCACCGTCTGTGCTGGCTGCTGCACCACCGCCCCCCCTGCTCCTGAGCCACCAGCACGTACAAAGGGGAGTCCTTAAAATACTCCCTGGGATTATTCATTGCCTTTTCGAGTTCCAGGACTACAGTAAAAAAAGGAAAACTATTTCAACGCTTTGCTTTATATCTTTATATCTGTGTCACCAAAAATACCGTATTCCCTCTCAAGCACCCAAAATGCACATTCTCACATTTGCTTCCCAAATGAGCAACAACTGTAATTCTTCATCTGCTCAGCTCTGCTTTAGTTCGGGTCACTGTATTTCATACCAATTTGGTATCGAATTTTCACTGTGTGTCACTGAGAGAAATAGTTCTGTTATTTTCTAACGGTGACTCACGTCGCACCTTCCGAACTTTAACTCGTCTCAGGGTCATTCTCGATGACAAATTGCTGTAGGCTGCTCGAGTAATTATTTGTCCTTGGGAAGATATAGATCCTTTATTGAAGGCATCCAGAGAATAAAACAATCTCACTATTAAAATGTCTGTGCTATCTCTGCACGTCCAAACACTCGTCCTTTCCACCAGCTCACGGCAGTCCTCAGGAGGTGGAGATTAGGAAAAACCGCTAAAATCCCCTCTGTGAAAGGCCAGATTTTAGCAAAGGTATAGAATTCATAAAAATGTAGATAACTAATTGTGATACGGTTTTATTTTCATGTTGTTTTGGTGTTTTGGGTCTGCCAGTGATCAGCAAGGAAAGCGAAGCACACGGGTGGCTCCCCGCGTCCCCACCAAGGCTGAGCGGGATGCCACGGAGCATCAAGTGGTCCCGGCTAACGGCTCTCCTGCTTGTCTGGGGTCTAAAGCCATCTCAGGCCCCCACTGTGACCGCTGACGGGTCACCCACCCACCCAGATGTGCCCGTGTGTCCTCTGCCTTGGTGAGCAGCCGGAGCGAGGATCCGAGGTGTGTCTGCTAAGACAAGGGCTCAGGGAAGCAAAGCAAACCCTCCTTCCACCCAAATCCTCAGGAACACCGGAGGACAGCTTGCAAACCGGGGTTTGACCCCAGATTTGGGGAGGAAGCGGCAAAGAGCGAAGAGTCGCTGCCTTCACAGACCCTGGTCACCCCACAGCAAGACCACGTGTGCGGGGCCGGATCCTTCCCCATGCGCTCCTGTTGGTTCAGACTCAAGGACCTGCCATAAAACCCCCCAGATTCCACATTTCCCTCTCAAACCCGGTTTATTTCCCGTCTCCTTCACCCAGGATTCGTGGCAGCACCGGCTGCGGCGGTGGCGACGGATGCTGAAGGCGGCTGGCGTATTTTCGGTGCTGAAAGCAGCTCTTCTTTGTTGAGAAACTGCTACAAAGAGATCGTGGGGCTGTGTCCCCGCAGGTCATTTTCTAGGGGGAATGACTTGGGCTCTGCCGGTCGAGGTGTGGGGGCTCAGCACCGGACACGCAGGCGCCAGGACCCGCAGGGAAGGACGGTGGCACCTTCGCTACAGGCTCTGTCCCCACGCTGTGAGTGCCCGTGTCCCCAGCCCGGCTCTGCGGGAGGGGTTTGTCACCCGCAGAAGCAAAGGGTGACTGTCCCTCTGCTCTGGCTGACGAGCTCTGATGGATTGCAGGTGCTTGATGTCTGGCCAGAGTAAACTCCAGAGTCAGTGCCACTTCACGGAGGTCGTGATGATGTCCCATTCCATGCCCCCCCGCCCCAAGCAGGCTTATTATCTTTTTCTTTTTTTTTTTTTTTTGTATACCCTTTGTACTTTTCCTGCTTTGGAAGCAATAGCTGACAGTAGTCGGTCCCGGACATTTCACTAACATTGGGTGCAATGGTTCTTTTTCTTCCAAGCCACCCTGGGGACGGTGAGTGATCTGTCTGGCTGCTAACAGACACCAGGAGCTGTGCAGCTCCACTAAAGGCTTTGCAAATGTTCAGCCCCAGTGAGTGTCTCCTGCCTCCACCAGGTTCCTGATTTTTTTTTATTGACAGGAATCAATAGCAGCATACAGGAGGAAACAGATAAATATCTGTCTAGCTAACGAGAGGTAAATGGCTCTTTTGACGTCACAAATTTCCACTTATCTCTGCATTTTCTTATTTTTTTTTGGATGAATATTCCACCACGCACGTTATCCCACTCACCTTGAATGTGTCTGAAATCTCCAGCCTCTCTTCAACAAGTTTTCAGCATTTTGCAATGTCAGATGTTGCTTCCAGCTGTAAGAGAAATTATCTTTTACACTTCTTTAAAGTAAAAGCAATTTAGAGCATTCGCATCTGCAGGCACAGGAGCTCCGTGTGCAGCCCAGCGCCCAAGAGGTGCTTGTTTTTACACACCGCTGGGCTGGCTCAAAGGCAGCGTTGGGGTAGTTAATGATTGCCTTTTCATGTCAGGATTTACATTCCTGTGTGGTGCCGTTATTATTCATACCAATCTGTCTTTTTAGATCATCTTCCATAGACACTCCAGATTAAATTTACTTCATTATCATTATAGAACTGGATGAATAAGTGGCACATCTGTTCATGAAGTGGTTTATTATCTGTTCTGATGAGATTTTGGATGAACAGTGGAATGACTTAAATACGGAGTGGAGAGACGTGTACAGGTTTGTGCACAATCTTAAATTCATGACCAGTAGAGCTAACTGGAACCCGATTTTATACAGAAGAGTTAATTATTAATTAATGACCTGGGCCAATTTATCACAAGGACCAACTTAATGAAGGGACAAGACAAGACAGAAAACAAACCTGTGTGTGCAATGGCACCAACGAGGACCCACACGTTGTTTAACTGGTTCTCATTCCATCACTGCAAAGAAAAACTCCACAAACATTTCATAAACACACCATTCCAGCCATGGAAAACCAAATTGCACCAACAAATCTATTTATCCAGAAGTTATTCCCTGATTCCTTACAGCTGCATCCCTTACAAAGGAGGACGTTGGTCACCTGTCTGTCACAGAGACACGAGGGATGAATCTCCCGCACCCCTGGCAGCGGTGGGGTCCACGAACACTCTCCCATCCCAAAGCCCAGGCTGTCCCCTCCGCCTTCGGGTCCGGGTGTCCCACAGGGGGAAGAGCCCTTGGGGACAGCCTGGGATGGACTCGGCAGCCGAGGTTTTCCAGCTGCAGGTCAGGCTCCCTTTTGGAGGGGTTATTTTTCTCTTCCACACCTCAAACACCACTTGAGGTCCCCAGGAGGATGCCCCAGCCCCAGCTGGGTGCCCTGACCACTGTATGATGCCCAAAATATTTGATGAGGCATCTTACTGAACCCCCTGCAGAGAGGTAAAACGAAGCTTCAGGTTCCTGTGTGGTCTGTAAGTGGTACTGTGGGGATGTGACACGTACGGGGATTGTAGGTAAGATATGAGCCCGTGGAAGACGGAAGAGTCTCATCCTCCGATCCAAGTGACGAATCGCCGGAGCTGCAGGAGCTGTCGTGGTGTACAAGGTTGCCAAGAACAATCAATGAAATTACAGCCTTGTGCTACATGGTTGTTTATCCCCTATTATGGAAATAAGGCGCCATCAAAACTGTTGAAAAAAAATTGAGGATTACAGTGCGCACAACTTTGGGCTACGACAGCAACATTCAACCACGTTATTCCGACAGGTTCTGTTCAAAAAGCCCCAGCGACCCACAAGCTCCCACTGCTGTCACCCGCAGGATGACACCCAACGCTGTTTGCCAGCTGTGCGGCAGGAACAGCCCCGAACACCGCGCAGTGCAATCCCCGGGGCAGCACCGGCCACGCAACAAACACAGGGATGCTCACAGTTAGCGCTGCCCGCCGGATGAGCCGCTCTCCTGGGTTTCAACGGAAAATTCACGGGAAGGAGAAGCACGGTATGGTGCTGTGTGCTGGGCTCTGCAGTTCCCATTTAACAGAGAAAAAAATGACCAGCTCATCCCACCGGCTTGTATTTGCTGTCTAGAGCTCTGCAAAAATATTTAACTTCATTCCGAAAATACATAAGGAAAGTTAATTCAATATATCACTCAGAACTCTGCTGCTGATCAGCGCCAAGAGCCTAACTCCGGGCTTGAGCTCGGATCTGGGAGAGCAGAGGCATCCCCAGCCTCGGGGCTCAGCCCTGGGCAACCATCACAGCAGGTTAGTATTTTTAGTAATTAATATTAATTGAATAAATAAATATTCAAAAAGAAGGCAGAAATAGCATTTTGCCCCAAAACTGTATCCACCCCGCTGTTGGGTCTTTACCGTGGCTTTCATAGAGAGGCACGAGTGAAACCTGAATTGTTGTAGGAACTTTAAACGTTTAAAAAAGCCAGTTTCATACAGACGAGGTTTAACCATTGTTTTAGTGATCCGTCACACCGGCAGATACTGTACTGAACACTTCTGTCTTCTTCTGAAGATAGTATCAATCACCTCTGTTCTTGACAAGCCCTGAGAAGAAGAACATTTATCACTATCTATTAGAACAGCCTAAAAAAATATTCCAAAAATGGCATTTTATAGAGAGAGTATGATCTGGTTGGAAAACAGCAGAAGCTCGATGCTTTCCCTCGGAAATTCTGTGCTGCCTCCTTATATAGCTGCTGTGATCACAGCACCCGCACACCTCCCTCCTCTTATTTCAGGAGATCCTTTTTATACACTTTCACGTCAGTCCCGTGGGGGAAGATTCCAAACTGGGAGAGCAGGAGGCCAGACCCTGTTCCGCTGCCGTAAAACCCACGCAAAGCACTGAGCGTGCCGATTTCTGCTGGCTGCTGCCCCCAGATCCCCCCGAACCCCAGCGTTACGCGGCGCCGGATGCAGGGATGTGGGGGGACTGTGTCCAGAGCGGTGCCATGTGCCTCACGCGGCACCAAGGCAAACGACTGCTTCTCCAGATTTATCTTTCTCCACATTTTTATTTGTTCCCGGCGTTTCCTCACTGTCTGTCGCGGAGCGGCTCCGCTCCCCCCAGCTCTCCCATAGCAAAGGGGTCGGGGCATCGGGCTGGGGGGGACGCGCGGGTGTCCAGGGGCTCACGGCACAGTCCCACCAGGAGGGGTCCAGGGGGTCCCGGTGCTGCATCCCCCCCTCGGAGCTGCCCATGCACCGGGGGCTCTGCCTGGCACAGGTGAGACCCTTCCCATGGGCACAGGCACGGGCACAGGCACAGGCACGGGCACAGGCACGGGCACGGGCACGGGCACAGGCACGGGCACGGGCAGGCACAGGCACAGGCACGGGCACGGGCTCCCAGCGGAGACGCGATCTGCCCAGGAACTGGCCAGAGCTTGATATGCTTCAATCCCCCACCACATCCATTCAGCTATAATAGTAAAATCAGCGGGGCCATTAAAGGAGATTAGGCACTAATAATTATGCAAATATTCCTTCAGTGAAACTATAAAAATCTCATGAAGATTTAGCACACGGCTATTACAAGGAGAGAAAGATGTGGAAAATGAAAATGAAGATCATTAACTTTAAGGAGTTGGGGGAATTTTCCTGCTATCATTCAAATACACGATTTGGGATGCCTCTGCAGGTTTAACCTGGAGGAGATGATTAGTTATAACGGTGATAAAATACAATCGCAGGATGAAAACGTGGTCTGGAGACTGCCTGGAGAAACGATGGCTGGAAAACAGGGCTCACCTGCTTTGTCCTTTTAGAGAGAATTTAAACACGGTATTAGGGCACGTGCAAAAGGCAGAACAACGTTTGCATTCCCAGCAGGTGGATCTAAAGGGAATATCCACGTTCCCGTTTCAGGGCACGGAGCAGCGGTTGGAAGGAACTCCAGAGGGTTTGGCTGCTCCCGTGCCCTTGATTTGGGCTCTGGCTGGGGAGCAGGGGGCTGGCTGCGGCTCTGGGTGCACAGCAAGTATTGCACAGCAGTGATGTTATGGAACGGTGTAATATCGGACAAAGAGACCCCCCAAAGGAGCAAATTCGGCTGAATTTACTGAAGCTGGGTTCTGCATCCAGCGTATAACGCCTAATGCTTCATTAACTCTAACTGTACCGGACCACTGAAGTGCCAGTACCAGGGACAGGCAGGTCTTCAAGGCTAGATCTCTATCCTGATGGATAAAAAACCCTATTTTTTTTTGTTATGTTTAAGTATCAGCTTGTATCTAGTCAAAACCTAAGTGCATCTTACCCCACAGCCCCGGTGCGGTGCCCGGTGCTGATCCAGGTGCCGCCTGCCCGCTGCCGTGCCGCAGCGAGGGGTCTGCACGCGGCCAGGAACAGTGCCCGGGGTGGTGTCGGGGATCCACTGCCCCAGGACACTCCGGCTGGTGGCTCAGTGCAAGGAGAGGTGAGGATGCTGCAGAGGTGGCCGGACGCATCCCCAGCGGTTCGGAGCGGACACACAGCCGTCGCCCCTCTCCACATCGGCTCTCTGCAGCCGCAGTCCCGGCCGCCCGGTATGCCAGGGGAGGGAGCAGGAAATGTTCTTTCTCATGTTCTGTGTGCTGGGGAGGCATGTTGTACAACTGCAATTAAACTGCCAGGTTTCAGTTCTGCATTGTTCGCTGAATTTATTCCTCATCCACAGCGCTGGAAGAATAAACGCTGGTGAGCTCCAGATAAGTCCTGACACCGCGATGCAGCGGCAGCCGTGGAGCTGAACATGTTTCATGTCCTGTGCAGCTGGCCCCTGATAAAGGACAGTATTAGACGTGATATGAAGATGTGAGAGATCAAAAATATATGAAGTTATGGAGGCAAATATTTTTTTTTTTCATCTGGCTAAAAGCTGCAAAAAATGCACAAAGAGGCTGGTGAGGACTGGAGTGATTTCTGCAGATAATTAGATCAATAGATTCGATTTGTGGACAGCTTAAAGAGCTGAATTGTGAAGCAGTGACAAACACGGCAGCAGCTGCGTGGGGGATAACCCGGGTCAGACAAACCGTCCTGAGCAGGACACAAAGCTGGGGGAAGAGTGCGGCTGAAGGTATCCGGACTTGTGGATTTCAGGGGGCTCAGCCTTGTTGCTGCAGCAGCCAGGGATAATTTTCCCTTAAATAAAACTTCAACCAGGAAAGAAGAGAGGGCTGTTTGCTTTGGGTTTGGTTTGGGTGGATTATTGTTGGGTTTTTTTTCTGGAGGGGTGTTGTTTGGGGTTTTTTTGTTGTTTTTTTTTCTGGGGAGGTGTTGTTTGGGGTTTTTTGTTGGTTTTTTTTCAGGTGTTGTTTGGGGTTTTTCCTACCATGATGGACACCCGTGACAATTCGCGGGTAACCTGGCAGGGGTGTGGGACCCCCGCATCCCTCCCGCAGAGCTGCCAGCACTCGGGGAGATGCAGACGAGTCTCTGGTTACGGGAGGGAGTTTATTTCGGTCCCTGTTCTCCCGAGCTGGAGGGACACGGGGGGGTTCCCTCCCCATCCGCTCTCCCCCGCACCGCCGCAGCCAGAGCATCCCCCGCGGGCTGAGACGGGACATTCTGGTGACGCTGCCGTGGTTTGTGCATCCGGGCACGGTGGGAGCTGAAACGTGGGCAAGTCGAGTGAGCACACACCCATTTGAGCACTGGGCACCAGTCGCTGCCCCGTGCAGCAGTCCCAGCCCGTCCTGCAGCGCAGACCCTCGCCCGCAGCCTGCGCCAGCCCTGCCCCTCCCCTGTGCAGGTCCCCTGGGTTAAAAGGATGGGCGGGCACAGCCAGGCGGGTGCTGCTGTTAATCGAGGGATGATTAGAGCAGAGACATTTTTAATCCTTCTATTACTGCCTGCGGGGGCACTGACCTTCACTGTCGCCCATCCCCGGCTGCACGTCACGGTCTGAGCGGGTAATTCATCAGCACGGCCGCCCGACTGCGTGAACCGTTGCCAATCCCGCCTGCGGTAGGATTATTGCAAAGCCACAGCCTTGCCGGCATCCTCCGTTTTGCTGCCGTTTTGCCCAGAGCCCCGTTGTTCCAGCCCGTGCTCAGCTCCCACAGGTTTGGTTGGATTAATTCGTTAATGCAAAGGGCCGGGGGGGGTCTGGTGGCAGCAGGAGGCAGGATGTGTCCCTCTCCCATGGCTCTGTGACACACGGTTATCCTGGACACGCGTCGTGCCTGAGCACTTCTCACACCTATTCACCATCAAAGCCACACCGAAGTGGGATCCTGCGGTTGTTCGCGGTGCTCACAGTGAGACAGAGAGCGTCTTATGGGGGTGGATGTGATGGTCCTAATGAATAATTATAAATAGATAAGAGCGGTTCTTCTGGGCTAATGATGAGAATCAAAGCTCACAGCTACGCGAGCAGCACCATTTATTTTAGCACTGGTGATACCACTAAACTCCATGCTATTCCCAACACATTATGTTAAAATTACACACATTAGATGTCTTTATTGGATTTTAAAAAATAATTAGAGTAGCGTAATAACAGCTTCAAGTAGCACAGACAGGATCACAGCGAAAGCAGGAATCCCGTTTTTCAATATGTCTCTATAGACCCCTGCCTCCCTCCTGCTCCCCTGGAAAGGGGCTGTGCCATCGCAGGTGACAATTCAACGGGGGGGGGTTAATGCCTGTGGACTCCGTAAAAAAGATGGAAACTGCGTCTTCCCAACAGTCCTTCCCCCTGTTGACCCCAGACCTCTCCGTCGCTGTCTCATCAGCATCGACACCCAGCGCTCTGACCCCAGGAGCTCAGGATCGGACGAGGGCTGGGACGATGGAGCAAACGCAGGAACAGCCCCTCGCAGGATGTTCGGCACCTCGGCAAACCCACACGCTAAAATATAGTTACACTGAGATGCGTTAAATAATTTTTGACACTCCAGCAGTGTCTACAGCTCCAAGAGCTCCGGGAACACTTCCCCAGTGGCTCACGGACACGCGCAGGGATCCCGGTACCGTCAGCACTACACCTTGAAATCGGGGAATGTTTTGCTTCCGTAAAGACTGAACAACGCCTGATAAAGGGTTTTGGGTTTGGCAGCGCAGGCAGACCTGGCTGGGAATGGGGTGAGGTGGTGTCGGTTCCTCTTGGCTGGCTGCTGCCATCTCTGGGGGAAAATACCCCTGCCGGCTGTGCCCTGCTTTCCCCTCCCATGAAATGGGCGCAATAATAAAACCACATCTGGAAAGATGCAGAATTCATGCCACAGAGAGGATGTTTACAGTATTAACGCTTTTAGTGATTTTTAACGAGTCTCTGATGAACACATTTTTCTCGAGCTTTTCTTTGGGAGGCAGCTGATTTACATGCGGTTAAACTGCTTCGGATTTTGTTTGTCTTGCTGTGCTTTAAAAATCCTGAGCGGTTTGGGATAATTTGTCAGCCATCAGCGATATTTTTGTCATCGCAGCGCTGCTTCGTGACTCAGTATCGCACCGACGGCCCCGTTGAGGAGCAGGATGCTCTTGCAGCCGGTGATGAGCGCGGCTCCTCTTCCTGCCAAGCTCCATGGACGCTTTCTCATCAATTTAAATGGAGGTTTTACGGCAATGTCACCAACTGCTCGACTGCCCTTGCTCCGCTGCCGCGGGGAGTTTGCAGGGCAGGGTGTGTGTCTGAATTCTTACGGCTCAGATGGAGAAGGAAAACTGATGGTTGCATCTGGAGGAAGCCCTGAGCTGAACAACGCTGTGATGGAGCTCCCGGGGCTGGCTGTCGCTCTGCACCCTCGCTGCCGTAGGAAAGGGCCAAGGACGGAGGGTGATGGTGCCCAGCACAGTGCACCCAGAACCGGAGGGGACCGGAGCCCTTGGGGGGGATAAAGGTGAACGGTGTGGAGCTGTGATGCTCCAGAGACAGAGCAGAGCTCCTGGCGCAGCGCCCGTGGTGCTCGCAGGGTGTTAGCTGTGCTCACCCCATCGCTGTCCCTTGTCTGTCCCAGAAACAAACACGAGTCATCCGGGCACCAGGGCTCAGTAACTGCGTGGTCAAAGGATGCCAGGTGCCCTGTGTAATTCCTTCAGACTAAAAAACAAATTCCCATCTTCTTTGAATCTCTCGTGGCTTTGCCTTCCAGCCCCGATCCCAGAGGCTCGCCCCGTGCTGCCCAGCCAGGCTGTGGAGCGGCTGCTCTGGGCTCACTGGTAGCTCCAAACACACCATTTGCCAACAAAGACGTGTGTGGGAGTTATTATCAATTTCTACTCTGAGTCTTTGTGCTGAGAAGGAAATGCACATTGGGCGCATCGCAGCAAGGGTCTCCTGGAGCCTGCTCCCATCTCCCCCCTCTGTGAATCCTGCTCCCGCTCTGCTTCCCACCCCCTAACCCCCCGCCTCCCCTCTCCCCCGAGGGCTCCGCCGCCCCTCCAGGAGCTCTCCCTGTCCAGTGCCATGAGCCAGGCTGGAGGATGCCTCCGGAGATCATCGGCTCCAGCCTCCTGCCCGCTGCAGGTGAGTTTCCCTCCGTTTCACACCCACCTCCACCAACATCCGCGCTGCTGCTTCATCATCCTCCTCTCGGCCCCACAGATGCTGCTCTGGAGGCCAGGCAGCAGGACGGCTATTTTTTAATGTACACAGCGTTCTCTTCCAGGCTGGGAGTGGACTTGCTCAAAATCACGCTTAGGTCCTTGCTCCCTTAATTTTGAGACCAAATTGCAAATTATACTTTTTTTCCCCTCTTTGTTAAAATTCTGCTGAGCTGATGGAGTCTTGCCCTCTCCTGCTGTTGTGGTTACACTGGGTGGATGAAGGCTGCAGCATAACACATCTCATGCCTAAAATACACCAGATTTTTCTGGTTTTCCATTAACCTTTAATGGCTCATGTATATGCATCTCTAGGCATGAAAATAAAGGGCAAAGCAGAGTGGCCAAGAAGAGAGATTTCAACACCAGTGGAGAAGATTTTCATTTTAGGAATTGTTCTTCTCTTTCAGCCCCGAATCCATCCATCCCACCACACTTCTCTCCAAGAGGAATTCTGAAGAGAAGAAACACGGAGATCATCACGGGACATTTTTGTGGCTCCCACACAGAATTCCTTTATTTATTCCACTGGCGTGTGGCTGGCCAGGCGATAGGCGTGTGTTCAGCTGCCCAATGTGTGTGTTCAATGAATGGCTTCGAAAGGACGTTTCTCCCAAAATTTTAATCTAAACCATCTGACCCACAGCTCTGCTCACCAGCCCCATGCCAGCAGCACCATGAGGATTAACCACGGTGCGACCCGTGGCCGAGGACACCCCACGTCCCCCCAAATCCTCTGGGAGGGGGCGCGGTGGGGCAGGGGCTGTGCAGCTTCCCCCCCCCCCCGGGACAGCCGGTGTCCCCCTTCTGTAAGCGACTGCACGAGGGTGGCTCGGTCCCGGTCACACACACGATGCCAAATGCCCCATTTTTTGTCTTTGGTTGATTTTTATTTATCAATAAAACAATATTACAAAACATGGGAAACATCTGCGTTAGATACAGCCCGGCCGTTCCTCTGCGGTTTTTAACCTGCTGTATTTACAGAGTGCTCGGCAGCATGGCCACGGGGCTGGAAAGTCCAGCAAGACGCGAGTGTCTGCTGCTTTCTGCTCTGGCACCAGACAATCCCCTTGTCTCCCTTCCCTGCAATAGGTTTCCCTCTGCCCTGCCCTCGGAGCAGCGAGAGGCTGCTGCAGGGGGACTGCGGGGGGCTGGGGTCTTCCTTCCCCACCGATACCACTGAGCAGCTGAGCCCCTCCCTTGCTCGGGTTTTGGGGCACAGCAATAATTAATTCCCGTTTCCGCCAAGCCCACGGGTGGTTTGCACGGTCACGCCTCGCCCTGCCCGAATGCCGCGTCTGGTGGGAATCACCGAGAGCAGCAGAACGGGTGCCCCCCGGCAGCCCCCCATCCCGGACCTTCCCCTCTGCGCAGCTTGTCGTTTTGGGGGCTTAGGGGCTACCTCTGGGACAAAGCGTCCTCCCCTCGGACAGGGGTTTGCACAAGTGGGGAGCTGGAGCCGTTCTTCCCACCGCAGCCGCGCACCTTCCCCGGACAGGGCTGCTCACGCCGGCCACGGGCTAGAACGACCGTAACTCCCCCAGCAAGGAAAAGAAACACCCAGATGTGTGTATACATATATATATATATGCTTCTATATATAAGCTCCTTTAATTATACAGTTGTAAGGCAGATTAAAATTATTTTCCGGTATCACCCGGTATCAGAGGGATCTCTCCTCTTTCCACGCACACCCGCAGTGCTGCGCAGGATCAAATCCCCAGGAGCTCCCACGCCGGTGTTCTGACCTGGACACCCGCGGCTCTTCCACACCGGCCCCGACACGGAAAGAGCAGACGGAGCTCAGCAGTGCCAGGAACAGCGAAATTCAGCTTCTGCCCTAGAAAACGCGTGGGAAGATGCAGAGCTGAGCCCTGCTCAGGACCGAGCGGGGACCTGCCACCACCCCGCCATCGCAGCCGCGTCTAACGTCTCCTCCTCCTCCTCCTCGGCAAACGGGGGGATGGAGAGAGGAGGAGTGTGAGACCAGCCCGACACCGCATGGACATGCTTCCTCCCAACTGCCTGAATCGTCCTCACCCCAGCAGTCAGGAAAGAAGAACAAGGTGCTTTTTATTCTCTCTGCACGAAGGGGAACGAGGACAAGACTGTATTCCAGAGCAGTTCGGCTTTTCTAAAGAGTGATGCTCAGGGAGCTGGACAGAGCTTTGTTAACTGGCAACGAGCTGTGCAGAGTGGAGATGCTCGCCCCAAGGACCGTCTGCTTGCACCGCGTACCCCAAACCTGCCGTCACGACACCTCTGCTACGAGGCATGTCCGCAGAGCCCAGCCTCTCCAGAACCCCCACAACACTGCCTACGACATGACAAAGCATCACCATAAGTAAATAAAGTGGAGAGAAGGGCGAGAACAGGTCCAGCGCCACTGCTGTGGTCTGTTGAGCCTCCCACGGAGAGTGAATCACTTTCACAGAATAAACTTTGATCTCAGTTTCTTTCATTTCATCTCTATGTGTCTGCCCGGGTGATGGGAATAGGTGAGGACATCCAGCGACACCTCCCCAAAGCTCTGGACGCCTTGAAGGAGTGTTTTCCTGGGACAGATGGGGGTGGTCGTCCGCAGGGGTCTCAGAGCTGTGCCACTGCCCGAGATCCGTCCCCGGGCACAGGCGGGTGCGTCCCCCGAGCCCACCGACCCCTGTGCACAGCTTGAATCCACCCCCACCTAGAGCGGCTTGAGATATTTCCAGCAAAACGTGCTGTGCGGAAAAAGCCAGAGCGTATCGCGAAGGGATACAGGCGCTGGAAGGAGCGGGGTTGTGTTTCAATAATTTAAACATTTGCTGGTGGGACATCTCAGAACAAGGAGCCAGCCCTGCGGGAAACAGGTTTGTGAGCAGGGGCTGTGCTCCCCGGGGTCACTGCCGCGGGGTGAAAGCGGGTGGCCAGGACGGGGGAGCAGGCTGCTGACGTGTCTGTGGAAATGAGATTATCCAGGAACGCACGGCAAGGCTGGAAACAGGGCTGGGGGGAAAAAAAGTGTGGAAGGAGGACATGGTGCAATGTGCAAAAGTGCATCCATCACCATTCCAGAAGTGAAGGATTTCAACTTTTGTTCTCAGTTGTTCTCATTTTTCACTTCAAAACTGACCTAATTTAAAAAAAAAAGATAGCAAAAATCGGAGTAATAAATCATTATTCTTTTTTTTTTGTTTGAAGTGAAGCATTTCTTTCATTCCAGGTCAGGCTGAATTATATTTTTAATTTTACATTAAAAAAAACCAAAAAACCCCTTCATTTTTTGTTTATTCCAAACTGTAATTTTAAAATGAAACTTGGTCAGCAAAGTCCAAACCTGCAGGTGTCGGGGTGCTGTCCCCAATGCAGAAGGCAGGCATGTTCTGCAGAGCTGTCTGTGGGGACGGGCATCACCCTGTCCCTGGCTCCTGGTCCTCCCAGTGCCAGCCACGTGCGGGTACCACGGGCTGCGAGCATCATCCTCACCATCCGAGGAGATGGAGCTCCCAGAAATGCTTTGCTCCCCATATGCTCGTGCAGATGCTCCAACACCCAAATCCCCGCGCCAGGGAAGCACCAGATGGGGGGAGCTCTGCGGAGACGGGAGCTTTCACCTTCTCCCGGGAAGGGGCCATCGCAAAGGGCTTCTGCTGAAGAACAGCCAAGTGCCGCAGATTAAAAATAATAGTAATAATAAAAAAAATCAACCCAGGATGCTCAGCCCCACAAGTGAGCAGCCGCCTGATTTTCTGGCTCTCTCAACCCCAGCCCGCCTGCGGTGTTCCTCCCCATCCGGGTGGTGCTGGTGTGCGGTGGGAGCAGTGATGGGAGCAGGTCACCACCCCGATGGTCCCTGGGTCACCTCCCCAATGGCCCCCCAACAGCCGTGCAGAGAGGAAGATGAGAGGACAACAAACCCAAATCCCGCACCTCTTGTTCCAAGAACAGCGCTGCTGGGAGAGAGGATGGCAGACCCCTCCCTGCCCCGGCAGCCGCTCTGTCTCTGTCTCCGGATAAACGCGAAGCCTCACAGCCTGGCACCATCTGGGGACCCTGGGACCCACCTGGGATGGACGGCGAGGGGACCCACAGGGAGAAGGGCACAGCTGGCTGCCTCTCCCCGGCCAGAACAGAAATCCTGCCCTTCCCTCCGCACCCCTCTCCTCCTGCATCATCTCCATCCGTGACTCAGCCACTGGCGGCAATGAAGCCGTCCCTCACCGAGGCGTCTTTCAAAGCGCCGAGGACAAAAGTACATCGAAGTGTTCTTGGAAATCCTCTGGCAGGTAACCCCTGCTGCGACGATGGCTTTTCCAGAAGTATTGCTGCTGGTGCCGGTGCGTGCAAACCACGGCATCAGAAAATCTCTGCTCAAGGCAGGGAGGCAGAAGAGTCGCACCCTGCGACCGCTGAACTGTCATCTTCAGCACGACCCAGGAACAAATTGGGGGTGGGGGGGAAGAAAAAAAAGCCCAAAGGGAGAAAAATCCCCAGCCTGCAGGGAACTGGCTAACGTGAGCCAATGCTAAACCCCAGTGCACAAGAAAGCATGGATCCATCGATATATTTATGTGTGTGTGTAAATCTGAGCTGAAGGACACCAACTCATCTATTCTCGCCCGTGCTCCCGCAGTGTGTTTGCACTGATGTATTGCCACGGCAGCGCACAGATCAGCCGCGGTTTCAGCCACCCAGCACCGCAACACCGACGGCCGCGCTGTGACACCCAACCTGCGCGGGGAACCCACGGACACGGAGCTCTCGCATCCATCGCCATCTCCTCCCCAGCAGCGACGCTGCAGCAGAAGGCAGGAGCACGGCGCCCGTGTTCCACCCCCAGCCCCTCGGAACAGGCATTTGTTCCGCAGTTGGCCCCCAGGTACCCGGCAGGTGCCATCGCACGGATGACTCCACGCAGGTCACCGCTACGACCCGTTTGGTTTTTTCCAGCATGTCTCTCTTCCACAGTGTTATTTGTACCAGGGAAATACAGCAGGCTAAAAGCCACAGGATTTTGATTTTTTTTTTCTTTTTTTTTTTTTTACATACCACAGTAGAAACAGTTACCAAGTTATACTTGTCAGAGTCACAGTAGTTTATGCATATTTGCTATTCACAGACTGCAGAATATTGCCAATAACCTCACTGGTGGGGACTGACAACACGGAGATACATGCATTCAGGTGAGACCATACCATCGATGTCTACACTGTATTAAGCACATTCATTTTTTTTTTTAAACACCTTCCAGTAAAATCAATTCCTTGAAATCTGTAGTTAAAACTTTTTTTTTTTTTTCCCCACAATTACACACAAAATAACCTGTAAACAATTTGACATTACACTTATGTACAAGTGAACCACGCTGGGAAGTCAAGAGGTAATTCAGTGGGTGCCACTTAAATCTACGTCAATGTGCAACAGCCTGACTCAGCCTCGGCCAAGTCACAAGTGCTTGGATGAGGTCCGGAAACGTACCACGAGCAAGGCCCCGAATAGGTCACAAAGTCACCAAATCCCCTCTAAATCCTGCGTCGGCTGGGAAAGGATTGCACCGGCAGCACCGGCTTCTGGGACAGGGTCCGGCTGCTGGGACCCCAACGCCCGGGGGGACACCAGGGAGGACCCCCCCATTGGGGTCCCAATCCCATGCAGCCAGCGGGGCCCTACCATCCTTCTGCATCACATCGACAGGCTTTGCCTGTTTAATTCTGAATTCTGCTTTTTCGTGTTCGCTCTATCATTGCTATAGTCTAAAATCTGCAACATCATACTTACAAACTGATCTGTTATAACCAAGTGATATCGACGCCAAGAAAAATAAAGAATGTCTTTTTATAATATAAATAATTTAAAAGTGCTTTCTTGTTCTTTTAATCTACAAAACCCCGCTGGGGCATAGACTATCCATAAGACTGGACAATTATTTTGTCCCACGATACACATGGGGCGTTACGCACAAAGTTCTCTGAAAGTCAAGCCCACGTGCGTGCTCACAACGGTGGAAAGGGCTCCAGGGCAGAGTCCCAAGTCGGAAAGTTTTCTCCAGCCCTTGCAGGGCCAGGAGAGCCGTGAGACGCGGCTGAAGGTCTCGGTTACATTACGGTCATCGCCAATAAACATCAACCTTGCTTTCTCCTCCAGCCCACAGCTTTGCAAATAAAATTAATAAATGCGCTCACAAAACTAGAACCGAAACCCTAGAGTGCTGTGAAGCCTCTATAGGGTGTGCGCAGAGGATTTAGGGGAAAAAATGAAATAATTTGGCCCCCACAGGTCTATATAAACTCACATGTCCTCCCCTTTGTCCCCAGGGCTGTCCCCGGTGCTCGGGCACAGAGCAGAGCCCTCGGGAACCGGCTTTTCCAGCCGCGAAAGGGACAAGCGGGCGCGGGGCTGCGACGGGAGCTGAGCCCAGCCCGGGCACCAGCAGCACCCGCGGCCAGGACCGTGCCACCCCCAGGAAGGCTCATCCCGGGGCGCGCGCCCACCACACGCCTTCACCCAGTGTCCAGGCAAAGCGTCGGCCAGAGCGCCGAACGGACCGCGACGACGACAGACCGGCCACAGCTGTTGGCCGCGCACAGAAGCGATGAACCTCGCGAGCAACGCGGTGGATGTGAATTTTAATGCAGCCCAAGGGCTTTCTCCATCCCCACTGGGGCAAGCGCCCATTTTTGGTGTTTTAGCCTCGGTCCTGCTGAAGTCAATGGAAATTTTCAAATCTTCAAAAGCCCAGTTTGCTCCCCAGACACTGCAGAAAGAACCAGTACTCTGATAACTGGTCTCATTGTGTCACGCCACCAACTGACCAAAAACGTCCCAGGGACAGACTCAGGCTCTCTTATTGAAACAAAATCGAATTGAGTTGAATATTTGAGAGCGCACAACCCCGCTGTTTGAACAGTTCAGACCATCTGTTATCCCAATCTCATTCCCCCCTGCATGGCACCCATCGATCGCCCGTTTTCCTCTCATTTCCCCATTTCAGCAGGTGGGGGGGGGGGCTGCAGCCCCCGACCCACCAGTAAATAACAGCAAGGTGAAGGCAGAGCAGAATCCGGTCCCGTGGGAAGGGCACACACACACACCCCAACTGTGCACCCCCTGCCAGGGCACCCCCTCCCCTCCAGCCCCATCCCAAACCCTGTTCCCCCGCAGGCCTGTGATTACTGGAGCTGAAGACTTTTATTTCTGCAGCACTGGCGAGCGATAACCTTTCATCTGCAGCTGAGGACACGAAGGCCACATAAATCAAGCCCGTTTGGGCGCATTTCATTGGGTCTAATTTTCCTACAGTTATTAATCACCGTGCAATCCTGGGCACCCCGGACGTCACTCCGGGAGCACACACACACACACAGCCAGCGCGGTTCTTCCGCTCTGCCACTCGTATTTCACAGCCCAAATGTTTGTGATATATTGCAAAGAGACGGGGATGCTCTGGAGCCGCGGGAAGGACAAGGTTTGGCTGCAGTCTGCTGCCCAGGCAAGGGGGGGACCCACCCTGGACCCCACGCTCAGCCCTACTCCTTCCCCAGGTTTGTTTGCCTGGGGGGGCAAGATGCAGGAAATGTTTAGTAAAAGAAGAAAAATGTTATAAACTAACCAAACAAATAACTAACGGGGGCCAAATCTGTGGATTTGGTGCAAAACATTGATTTCCAGGTGAAAATGTGCCTTCGGAGCAGGTCAGGGGAGGGCTGCACAACCTCCGTGCCTGAACTGGGGTGTGGGTGTCCTACACCTGACTGGATTCTCAAGCCTGACCCCAAGAAGTGCTGAGTTTTGTCACCGAGCCCAGCATCACCCCAGTCAGCCCCTTAAGGAACAGCACCCTTCCGACGTGCAGACCCCCGGTGGGGAGGATGCCAAGCTGCCACATCCAAGCTCTGCTCTCCAACAACCATTGCTGGGAGGGATTTTCCCCCTCCCTGCAGCCAGCCCAGGCTCACGGATCGCTCCGGACAAGCATTGCTGCCTTTTCTGCTGGTAAGACGTGCACCCTCACCAATAAACATCTGCACAACATCTGCAGCCGAGCGATGGGTGTGAGCCTCTGCCGGGTGCCCTCACGGCTCTTCCGGCAAAACACGAGCGGCACGGCCAGGCGTGGGGTGCACGGGAGCCCCCCAAGCACAAAGAGACCATGATGCTGGAACGGCGTGAGGGTCAACGGGAACAGTCTATGCAGGCTGACATCAGCTCCCACGGCGGGGTCTGGAATTTAAGAGGGGGGAACCGGGTAATCCCCAGAACCTACAGGATGCTCAGGCAGAATCAAAGTGCTTTGTGTTGCCAGCGTTACCACTTCCCACATTTATGTGTACATATGAAATCTCCTTCCTGTACCTTTAGGAAATGAATAATTTCTCTCAAACACTCCAGCTGGTTTGTTCCCAGCTATGGCCAAACTCAGTGAGCGACGTACGTAACACGGGGCTCACAGGATGGTTTTTTGGCTAACGACCCATCACCGGCTGCAAACGGGACTGACAGCGAGACAGGGCGTCTTCAGGAGGGGACACGGGTACCTCCCTTGGGGGTTTGTGTTTTCCTATGAAATGCCCACGGCTGGAACACCACTGCTCCTGTCCTCCAGCAGCTGAGCCCCCCAGCCGAAGCACTAACCATGCCCTGTGAGGGAGATGATGTCTGGTGTTTGCTTCCGTGCCCGACAGGACCCTGCGCCCGCTCTCCCTGCCAGCAGGGACCCAACGCCCCGGCACACGCTCCTGGCCAGCCAGAGATCGGTCACCATCGTAGCACGGCCACCCCGCCTGCCACCGCACTGAATCCTGGCAGAAACCCTACAGCTTCCCAACTGGGATCAGCACAGACTCAACCCACGGGCACCGGAGAGCCTTGAGAAACACGACAAGAGGCCTGGGGAGGACACGGAGAGAAGAAGATCATCAAAACCAAATGGAATATTTTGCTGATGGCAACAAAGACCAACCCACGGTTCCCTGGTCTCCACTGGAACGCATTTAGTGTCTCAGAGAAGGGAAAAAAAAAGATGGAGAGAAGGGGAGAGACAGCGAGATGGGATTCCTGCTGTTCAACCCTCAAAGACCTGAAGAAGAAATGGAACAGCCACAGACTGCTAAAAAATGCTATTTTCTGAGAAAGTGCAGTTATAAGGAGAGAGCCAGAAAATCTTTAAGCAATATATATTGATATATATATACATATATATATACACAGAGATATATATACACACATATATATATGCACATATATATGTACACATGCTTAAGGTAAAGTGTCATGGCACAGCTTGTGTCTTGGAGCTGTGTACATCCCCCCAGACAAACGCACGACAAGGAGAACGCAGCAGGCATGCAGCCACAGACACCCCGCCACCGCCTGCCCGCGGCCACACCGGAGCATCCCCTGCTGTCGGTATGGTTGTGCCCTTAAGGTATTCAGCTTGTGTAAGACTCTGAGTTTACAAATAAAAGCATTTGTCATTGTGCTTCCACCACTGGAAAAATATTGTTACCCTATGACTATAAATGTTAAGGTGAAACAGGGAAATTAGGCAGTACTAGAGAGATGGATTTTTTTTTTTTTTGGTGACCTAACAGATAATTATTATTGGGAATTATTTTCATATCACTTTGAATCTTGCTCTAACGGTAGTAAGGTCGTGTGCTTTCCCCACCCTGAGCCTATAGGTGGTATTTCCGCAGCAGTTCGGATTGCCAGGGATGCTTCCTTTCTGGAAACCTGTCTGGGATTTTGATTTTGAGGAAATCCTGGATACATTTTTCTAGCTCCTCTTCAATGGAGAGCTTCTCCTTCACTGCTTTTTTCTTGCTGGAGTTGGACTCCCGGGAGCCGGAGGTGAGAGTCCGGAGCAGGTCGCTCTTCCTGCGGATCTCGGATTGCTGCAGCAGCTGCACCGGCCCCTTCTTGGCCGGCCGGTCCAGAGTCTGAATGTTGGGCTGGCGGGTGACGGGGCCGCAGATGACGGTCTCCTGGGGGGAGCTGGCCTCCGACTGGCTGTCGCAGCTCGACGTCGACAGCTCGTTGCACGACGTGCCGCTCTCTCCCTCCTTGTCGCCTTTGCCGTTCTTGCAGCAGCAGTCGCAGTGGGACGAGGACCACCGGGAGGGCTCCCCTGCAAGAGGAACAGAGAGCAGCCCGGGGTTACCGACAGCTCTGAACCCCCCGCCCGCACCCACCAACGGGCTTCGGGAAGGTGTTTAACCCAAGCGAGTGACCGTCACTCCAGGAACTCCCACTGCTTCGCAGGCTTGTACCTTGCTGCTCCATCCACCCACCAACCCACAGCCAGACCCCGAGCAGATCCCACTGGGCTCTTTCTCCCTTAAGAGAAAATCCTAATGAGGTCCACAGAAATTTTGCCTGAGGACAGACAAGGGAAAAAAAAAAAAAACAGAATGAGGACTTCACATCCTGCTGTTCCTCCCATCACCATGACCATCACCACCTCCACCACCTCCCCGGCATTCCCCTGCAGCCCCTCGGTGAGCCAGCAAACACCCTGGAGGGAGAAACCCACCAGAGCCAGGCTGGAGCCACCCCCCCGGTGGGTTTGTCAGCAGAGAGGTTACACCGGCTCTGCTCCCTCCATCCCCTCCCAGCACAACCGCTGCTGCACTGCGGCGAGAGGGGCCACAGCACAGGACCCGCGAGAAGGGAACGGTGTGCAGAAAGGAAAATACACAGATCCTGGGTGCAGGCAGCTCGCACCGATTTTTTTTTCCAAATCTTACATGCAAAATGCTGGCAGTCACAAAGAAATGCAGCGTTACAGGTTTCGGTCCAGTCCCAGCACGCAGCGAGCGGGGCTGCGGGAGGCACGCCAGCACCCTGCGGGACACCACCGCGGGACACGCTGCCACGCAGCCCTGGAAATCACACGCTTTCCCCACGGCACCGAACAAAACAAAACAAGATGCTCCTCGCGTCTAAACAAAACGTTCAGACAATACCGCTCCCACTGCTCAGAAAAATGTTCACTATTATTCCAGTCTGTAATCACCACAGTCTTTGTACTTTCACTCAATAAAAGATGACTATTTGCTCTTTTTTAACACTATTCAGGTGAACACTGGCTACTCACATTAATAAACATCTCTCCCCTAACAGAAAGGATGTATACAGCCTACCGGAGAATTCAGAACTGGGCGTCAGTGCCCGGCTTCCCCAGGAAACAGCGTTTGGGAAACTGCCTTTCCCGGTACCGACAGCCAGAGCACCCCTAATTCCTCTTCTTCCCCGAGGTTCAAAGCCCAGGAGCTGTGGCTGAGATGGAGCAGCCCGAGCCCCAGCCCCCGTCCCGGTGGGCATCACCCCCCGGCATCCCCCCGACCCCAACCCTGCGCACACCTCGCGCCTCTGCTCACGCACAAAGCAGGCTTTTGGGAAACACGGTGTGGTGGGTTGGCCCTTGGCTGGAGACCAAACCACACACACCCGCTCACACAGTCCCTGCCCCCACCCAATCATAGAGACACGGTCCTTCCTCTGCATAACCCATCGGAGACGGGAACCCCCGAACAGGACTCCATCAGTTTCCCGATCCATTTAGCACATGGCTTGGTTTTCCCTCGTTCAGCTGGAGACCTGCCCAAAGGCAGCAATCTGTGACCAAGGGGCAGAGCTGGCATCAACACCCACCGCTCCCCGATCAAACCAGCGCAATAATCACGGATTTAAATGTCATTGGGAAGCATCCATCTTCCCACTGAAACATAATTATCATTTCCAGCTCATGCAGATTGGTGACATTATCCAGATCAAGAACAGCATCATTTAGCTTTGCAGCGTTGGACCAGAGCCGCAGCTCCTCATCTCCCCCCCGAGCAGGGACCGGGGCCCGTGGCCGGTGTTGGACCCCGGTGCTCGGGGCGATTCCTACAGCGGTGCGAGGGCAGGAGAAGGGAACAGGGAGGGGAGCTGCCGGGTCAGGGCTGCAGCACCGACCGGGGGGTTTTGCAGCAGGGATAGCTGAGGCCGACGGGGAATCTCTTCCCCACACCAGGATCCAAGGTAATTGTTTGCTGCCACTGCTGCCCCAGCAAAAATACGGGACAAAAAAAAAAAAAAATAAAGAAACTTGTTGCTGACAATTTCAAACCCCTAAGGCTGGGGAGCAGACCCCGGGGGAAGGTGGTTTGCAAGCTCACGGCAGCAAAAAGCTATAAAGCCGTGCTGCTGACAGTCAGCACCCTGCTCTCCCATTGCTCCAGCTGTTTTGCAACCATGAACACAACACACACAATTTACAGAAGCCGGGGGAAAAACAAAAGTCAGGAAGCCCCTCCTCATCTCTTCCTTCCTCTTCCATGTCAATGATGAAGGAGTCTTTCAGTCTGGGAGATGTGTGGCTAAATTTAATTTATAGACTTGCTTCAAGACCTGTTCTGTATCTTGCCTGAAAAAAGTCAATAGTGGCTAAATTGAAATTTTTTATAATTTGCTCGGCTTTGACAAAGGCATTACATGCTGAGCCTTTGTAAAACCCAGATCACCCGTGCTGCTGAAAAACACACCCACGAGCGGTACAGACCTGCAGCTCCTGCGAGGGGCTGCTGCAGAGCCCCCCCCTTCCTGAACACAGCCACCTCCAGCAGGAACCGCCAGCGCCTGGACGGCAAAACCCAACCGGGGGAAGGAACTGGTGAGGGGCTTCTGGCCAGCCCTGCGGCAGCACAGCGATGCTGGGAGGGAGCACATCCCCATCGCGGGGTGCGGCAGCTCCTCTCTTTTGTAGTGATTGCTCTGCCCTCGCCTGTATTTCCTCTTCTCACCTGTAAAGTCAAACACCTGCCCCCTCCTGCTTGTGTGCATCTAAGGACAACAGTGAATCCTAACGGAGGGAATACAACCCCCGAGCACCAGGGCTGCCACCAGCTCTGTCAGGGGGTGTTTGCCCTCCCCTGTCCCGGAGGACAGCGGGGCCAGCTCCTGGTGCAGTGCTGGGGACCCTCGCCTGCTCCGACACCAGGGCGATGGGCTCCCACTGCCCCTGCCGCCTCCCCACCCCAGTCTGCGAAACGGTGAGAAATGAATTGAGAGGGAAAATGTTACGGCTCAGGCCAGCTCCCATCAGCGTGCCATGCAGCCTCCTCCCATGTCCCACCGCTGGCTCGGAGCATGGCAGCTTTGGTGCCTCCCCAACAGTTTCCAGGCAAACCCATGGGGACGTTCAGCTAAAGCCCATCCGCAGCCCGCAGCAGCGGCACAGCCCAGGAAACCCGAAGGGCTGTGCCCACCCAGCCAGGGAGCAAAACCCAACACGTGCCTCTAGTGCCCAAACAGCCCAGACACCGAACATCGGACAGCGGGGGACCCACCAGCTGCCATCAGGCACACCTACAGCATATCCTTCATCACCACAAAACAAGCCTTTTATAAGTTAATTAAGACCTAATAGATGCTAATTCCACTTAATGAATATTCAGCAACGATGGGCATACCATGGGCGAGCTGGGATGCGGAAATTCATCATCCACGAGGCAGAAAAGCAAAAACCAGAGAGATCCCAGGGGTGGAACCAGTGGGTGCAGGCAGAGACCTCCGAGATCTCCGCACACCCTGGGGACGGGCAAGAGCTCGACCGAGCAGCTGCTGCAGCAGCTGGCAGAGCTGAACCAGCACCTCTGCAACCCACACAGCTGCCCCAACTGGCAGAAAAAGAAGGGGCAAAGGTGAACAGATTTCTTTCTGAAATCCATTTTGGACACCTTTCAGGGGTGGGGGAGTCCATATGCAGTCAAAAAGCCCCCTGGCCAGCCCCCAGCCCAGCCCCACGGGTGTGCGAGCGGTGGCATCGCCAGGCACGTGCTTCTACTTTTAGCTACAAAATGGGGAGAGCTGAGCTTAAGTCTTCTGCTGTGAAGACCTTGATATAATCATTACAAGAACAACACATCAGGTTAGCCAGAGCGGACCATTAAGAAAATCTAAAGAGAGAGGGAAAGCTATGGAGAAAATTGAATTGCCCTTTAGCATTTAATGAAGTAGAGGAAAAAAAAAATTCATTAGGCTATCCTCAGATAGCAGCAGAAGGAAAAAAAGACAGGTTCCAGTATTAAGCAATAATACATGAAAAATACATCTGTGCCAACCAGGATCAAAGTAATTACCACGCTAGGAACTGGCTCCGGTAGTTAAAGCAGTCCTGTGAAATTATCTGATCTCCAGTCAAGCAAGCCGAGCTCCGCTTTGTTGCAGGTGCACAACAAAAAGCACGGGCAGAGCCGTTCAATTCACTCCCTCTGCCCGGGTTTGACACCCTCTGTCCCCCCAACGCTTTGCCCAACGGCTGCTGTGACCCCTCGGGAGCCAGGGGCAGACCTGGCGAAACGCTTTCACCAGCCTAAAGCTGCAGCCGGCTGTCAGCCCGCGAGCTCCCCAGCTCCACAGACCCCGGAGGGACGCGCTCATTCTGCATTAGAAGCTGGAGGCTCTAGGCACAGCTACAGGAGCTAATCTCATCATTTAAGGGAACACACCCCTGTGCTACATCAGTTAGCAGACACCAGCGCCAGGGAGAAGGATGGGTCAGCCTGACAGAGATGGGGAGCAATGGGGGAATTATGGACAATTCCTGCATGGCTGCAGCGCACCCGTTAGAAACCAAACCCTCAGCACTGCCACGAGCCAGGAAAAACCCCGTGGGCACCGGGGCGATGGGCGGCAGGTTTCGGAGCTGTGGTCCCACGCTGGGCACGGGTACGGAGGAGCCGACGTGTCAGCAAGGGAGCTGGGGCGGCGCTGCACGGCCGGGCCACCCGGCAAAGAGGGATGTAAAAGAGCTCAGGATTTAGGGAAAAACATTCATTCAGCCCAGTTCTGGTGCTGTCAGGATGCCGGACAGAGATGACAGGAAAAATCAGAAATATTTCTCTGTGTTTTGCAGAAGCACCTGCAGCAGCATCAACCCCCACGGGACCCACAGCCGAGCAGGATGGGTGCTGAGCGCCGAGACCAGCCGCCAGCCCGGTGGCAAACTGAATATCGCGCTGATTTAACCGCGGGCGTCATTAATTAATGTCTAAATGCTTTGAGATTCTTGGATAAAAGGGGCTAATTAATTCTGGCCTGGCTCTCCTGCTTTTCACCCTCATCTCGGCACATTTCTCTCCCAGTGCCTTAATGATAATTATTATTATTAGAAGGTTCTGAAGCAGCAGCAAAGCCTCTGATGTATAATTGACACACAAACCATCAGCCATCCAGTTCTTCTCTTCTCTCCCTCTTTCACAACAAACACGCTGCAAGCAGGGAGCAGGAAACCCCCGCAAAGAGGGATGCTGCCGTGCAGAGAAACCGCCAGGAGAGAGAAATTACGATAGAAAATAAAATGATAGAAAATAAAATGAAACCTCCGATCTCAGGGGGGTTGCAGCAGCACTGCGGCTGCAGCAGGCTGGGACACCGGCCCCACTTCAGGAACTTTGGGAGAAGGGATCTTACCCCAGTGCAGGCAGCCTCTGGGGAGCCCCCAGCCAGCTCCCCCTCCCCTGCACCCCACGGGGACCCTCCACCCAAGGGGCCAGTGCCCTCACCTCCGTGCTCATCTTTATTTCCAGCCTTGCCAAGCAACTTATTGTCTTTCCAACACCAAAAAAGCCAAAGTGTTGAAGCCTTTACAAACACCACTCATCACTCCCACGGTAACTCAAACCAGCTCGCCTCCAGGTCTGCGGATAAAGCCGTGCCGGTGAAGTGACAATTTGATTTAGATCGCTCCTTCATGCGTGCACAACGCCCCACACGGGTTCTGCATCCATGCATGCATTAGAAGTGTTGTGATTGATGAGAGACCAAGGTCTAATTGGTGTTTTAATAAATACGTTCTGACTTGGTAATCGAGGCAGATTTATCAGCAGAAAATGCCCCTGTCTAAATAAAATTACCAAGGTAAAGCTCAGGAACAGTGACAAATGCCACGCCAGTAATGGGCTCTGGGATCGGTGCTGGCAGCAGGACGGACACGCGGTGGATTTATTTGCATTTAGGATCAAGTATCTTCAGTAAAATTTCAGCAAGCAAACAAAACCGGGGAAGGACTCGACAGCAGTGCTGTTGGTTTGAACTCTCCCGTATGCTCCAAGCCAGCAGCGAAGGGCAGGAAGGGAACCGGCGGAGTGCTGCCAGGCGCAGTTATCACACCAGCACCGTGTTACCCTCCTGGGAGCAGCCGTGGGCAGCGGGGTGCTGCCACGGACACATACCTGGTTCCTCCCAGTCCATTCTACCAATTTCTATTTTAACATTTTTTCCATTAAAATTTTCTGAACTTGCCAACCCATGTGAAAACAGAAGCGTTTGCCCACGGTCCCTCCAGCTGGTGAGGTCCGTGATCCGTGCGAGAGGATTTCACTCGGTCCCCAGCCAGCACGGGCACTTCTACCAGGATCCTCCCAGTACTTGGTCATGTCATCAGCACCCCTGGGATCTTTCCCAAAACACTCAATGCTGGAAGTGAACTTCTGTAAGAGCATTAGATTTGTTTTAAAATAAAAATAAGTTACCCAAACGGTGGAGAAAAAGATGAGACCTGGTGTTAAAATTCCAGAAGGCTCATGAAATGAGCCAAAATACATTTCTATAGGGATATTTCTTAAAGTAACACGCTATGAAGATAAAATTCTGAGTGGAAAAAGCAGCACAAAGCGTGAGCAGCAGTGTGGTACGAAACACCATCTAGAGAAATGGGTCAACCACAGTCATTGACGCCGTCAGACCACTTCTGAAAGCTGTGGTGCACCCCAAGGCGTGCGGACTCCTCCCTGCACTGCATAACAAAAGCCCTTCTGTCGGAGGAAATCCGCTCCAGAGCTAATTTATTCCTCTGGGCATCAATTCACTGTGCCATTGGTATTTTTGGCTCTACCCGGAGTCCCCCCTGCTGGCTTGCCCGCAGACACAGCCTGTGCCTGGGCTCCTCAGCACGGGTCTAAACCAGCAAACGGGTCCTGGGAGGAGGACTCAGCCTCGGGCATCACCCACACAGGCAGTGGGCGACGGGGCTGCCTGGCCTCACCGGTGCATCCGCATCCTTCCCGGGGATGGGCTGGCCGCTCCGCACCCTCCGATCAGCGGGACACGGGGCAAAGCCTCAGCCCAGGGAAGAGCCCATGTGGGCTCCTGGGCAGGCTCTGAGGGAGCCCGTGTGGCTCTGAAAGGGAGAGCAGAGGTGGCAGGAGAGCCGGCGGCTCGGTACGCGCAACCCGTGGGTGAGTGCTCTCTGCGTTCAGGAAAACTCTGTCTCCTACTATGAAGATGTGCGGTGATACCTCCAATGTCTCCATTGCTAATTCAGGTCATCTGCCAGCTTTTAATTGTTTCTGATTAGGGTCTCTTCACAACATTCCTTTTTTTTTTTTTAAACCTCTATCAGCCCAACCATAACTGTCCGCTCAACCAAATCCTCCCCCGGCAGCGCTACAGGGACCGCACAGGCTCACAAAACCCAGATTGATCTGCTTCTGCCTTTCACAGCTCATCCACCGAGTCAAGCCTTTGGCCAGACTAAAGCAGGAGCACAGCTGGGCAGCACTCTCTAAATTCTCACCTGTATTTTTCATTGACAGTTCAGCAAGCCTTCAGCCTGAAGAAGAGAAGCAAAAGGAAGGTCCTGGTTTGCCAGAAGAGCCGACGAGGTCCGGCAGCTCAGCATCTCCAATATAAGAAGCAATTCAAGGAGAAACCCAGTGCCACTGGCTTCCTTGCTCTGTACTCCCCTTTCCAACTACTGTGATTCGAAACAATATTTGTCCATCAGGATGGTGGCATTGAAGTACATCTTCCTCTGGGAAAATTACATCGATACAAAAATCTGAAGCAGAAATCTTCTACCAATAGTGTTTGCTTCTGTCCTCCTGTCAAACACCTCCAGCTCGTCTAAATGTGGTGCACAGAGGGTTAATAGCTGCCACTACCGGCATCTTCTTCCTTCTTCAAGTCCAGCCTTGCCGCCTCAAATTTAAGACTTTTCTGGATCTTATTTGATTTATTATGGCTGTATTAACATCTTATATTAAGATAACCTTTCCTTTTACCTTCTGTTACTTTAAATTCACACTCAAGAACGTGAAGGTGAAATTTGATTGCATTAAGCCAGCCTGGGTTAGAGAGCAAGGGCTTTCCTCGGGAGCCACGGCGTGAGACCTGCGCTGCCCTTCTGCTGGCAAAGGACGTGAAACCCCCCTGGCAGGACATTAAATCAACCAGCCAGAAACCAGGGGGCAATGCAGGCAGATCACCGATCGAAACCCCCCGGTTGCTTTGCACTGACGTACACCTGATGTTCATTAAGAAAAATCCCCATCATGCGTTAACTAAAACACAGGTGGAACCAAGCCTGTCCCAACGATCAGGACACACGTCCCCTCCCCGTGCCCTAATTCTGGAACTACCGCAGGAGCACCGCTGCAGACTGCTCAGCAGCTAGAGCAAAGGAACTCAGAACCAGATGAGTGCCAGCAAAGCCCTGACGCCCGAATGCAAAGCCCAGGCAGCGTCCCCAGCACAGTGACACCATCCTCAGCACCCAGCTGGGGCAGGAACCCACCCCAGTGCTTTGCATCCCCAACGGCACACAGCTCCGACCCAGCAGGAACGGCCTGGACACATACACACGTGCACATCTACAGACATATGTGTAAAAAACAGTTTACACTCGAACCTGAGCCCTGTTTCGGACTCCTTTTTTAATCAGCAAAGCCACAGTGTGCATTACTCCCGCTTCCTGAAGATACAACTGGTTACGGTTATACGGGAGCCACAATTTTTGAATTTTTGAAAATTAGAACTCATGAACTCAAAAATGCTCTGGAGATATGAAGACATCATGTCAGCCTATGTTGTTCCAATTAATTGGCATCAGTTGCTAATTGAGAGCTATTTTAAGACTTGTAATTACCCTGAACACAACGTAGAATCATTTGCGTGTTCCCCTTTGCCCCAACCACAAATGACATCAGCGCAAAGAAACCTCGGGAAACGGTGAAAAAGAGGAACAGGAGCCTGGTTCCCCACTTCCTTCTGCCTCTTCGGCAGGGACAACAGAATTAGGAGCTGTATGTTTGAAAAATGTAAGAGAGAAGGAATCCCAGTCATTGGGGCTCTACCTCTAACACCTCCCAAAAGGAGAGCTCTGATACCAGGGAGTAAATACATCCGCTTACCCCTCGGATCTCCCGACAGCACAAACGTCTCATTTGTCGAAACTAACGACTTCAAAGAAAATTGCACCTCAGACCCCGCGATAACAGCGACACAGCGTCACGGGGAGAAGGCAAAGCGGAGCCCATCCTCTGCATCACAGTGCGGCAATGGCTTGTCCAGAGAGACGGCACAGGCTCTGGAGAGGAACTGGAATGTCTGGTTTTAGAGGTGGAAAAAAGAAAAGCTGAAAACACACCTGAATTAACAGGTTTGCATAGGAGCCGGCAGCTGCCAGAGCTGCCACCGTGAAGCCAGCACCTCTCTGGGTGCGGGGCAGGGAGGGGACGGGCGCTCCGCAGCCGGGATGCGGGCAGGGACAAGGGGAGATGCCCACCCTCCTCGGTGCCCGGCACAGGACAGGCACACTTCTGAGCCACGGCCACGGGCAAGAAACACGTTATAAACCAATTAGTGACTTGCAAATATGAGGATGAAATGACCTGTGGGAGCCGAGAGCAGCTCTGGCGCAGCGATGGCAGCGGGAGAGACGTGCCGGCGAGGGCAGGATGCTCCGGAGCTGAAAGCGAGAGGAGTGTGCTCGCGGAGCCCCGTGCAGAGCCTCCACCTCGAAATCCACCCTCGTGCTTTGCAGGGATTTTACAAAACAAGTGCACGTGCTCCTGGGGAAGGAAAGCGCTGTTTGGAGCTGGTTACGGGGCAGCACAGCAGCGTGTGCTCCGTGTCTGTAGCTCCACTGGCTTTACAGCAAAGGCTCCCAAATCCTGCCAGAGTTGTTTTGACATAAAAATCAAATGACCTAAATAACTGTGCAGCGTTCAGCAACAGGCTGGATGCTTACCGCAAAGGCTGGTGGAGCAGACAAATCCAGCAGGGATGTAACTCTGGGAGGCAAGAGGCATTTCCGAGTCAGAGCAGCGTGCTCGGAGCCAGCAGGTCTGTCACTCAGCATCTCCACCCAGCCACGCACCGGCTTGACACGCTATTTCATGGAGCAGAAAAATCCCCAGGCAAAGAGATAACTAATTCCTAAATGAGGAGTTTCTGCTAACACTGCTGGTTTCAAGCAAGCAGCAAGACATTTTTTTTAATCAATCTACAGTTCTGCTGTCTTTTCATTGCATTTTGCTATACTTATAGCTGGAGCAAACTCAGCTCTCCTTTTAAAAACCCCAAGTTACAGTTTTTTCACCCGTATAGTTAATCACATACTCTCTTCCTTTTCATTTTCCACCGGGTCCCCCCACACAAATCTATATTTATAGATCTCCTTGGATCCTGTCAGCGGCTTGTGTGGACAATTATGCTTGCCACCATCACACGGACAAATTCACCCCCTCTCACCTCGCCTTTGTTCTCCTCTTGCAGCCTCTCTGTTGCTCCAGTTTCTTCTCTCTCATCTGTTACTCTCAGTATCAAGTGACTCGCTATTCTTGGAGTCTCCTCCCGTTGCCTCTTTGTCCCCTAAAGTCACCCTTCCCACGAACTGTGACGGGGGCTCCTCGGCCAGGTCCCCCCTGGACCCTGCAGTCCAGTTCCCCTTTTCCTTGGGGTCACCAACTGCTCGTCTCTTTACTAGCCCTTTCCCTTCACTTTGCGCACACAGCACGGGGGGCTAGGATGCTATAAATTAATAATTAAGCTGTAAGGGCAGGCAGCAAGCTGTTGTAACTCACAACTGAAACGACTCGGTTAAAGGAGGAGGGAGGAGATTCTCCTAATGTAAAAGCAAGGTTACTGAAGGGTAGTTAACACAGCCACGCGCTCATCCCCGGAGAGCCAGGACGGCTGAACAAAGCCCAGGGATGCAGGGGTCAGCCCCTGGCTCCTGCCGTCTCCTGGGAGAGCTGCAGAGGGCTGGGGTGAGCCTGTCTGACAGCCCCAAAGAGGGGGCTCCAGGGGTGCCCCCTTTCCTGCAACGCTCACCCAGCCTGCCAGCAAAACCCAACGCCCGTGGGGCGCAAAGGGCAGGAACCCAGCTCTTCAACATTTGCTGCTGCAGGTCTGCAACCCGGAGGGGGGTCATCACCCCTGGGCCAGGCTGAAGCCCCCCGTTAAGCACAGCTGAGCATCCCCTGCACAGGCACAGAGCTATCAACCCAGCAGGAGTTCATCAGTTCATTTCTCTCCTGCCTCGTTTGGCCCCGTTTGTGGCGCTGGCCCGGGCAGAGCCGAGGAACAGCTGCTTTCCGGATGGCGAACAGCGAGGTGATGTATGGTGTTATTACGGGGGGAGATGAACCATGGCTCGAGCACCTGGACCGGGCGGCAGCGGGAGGGCAGAGGACCAGCTGAGCAGCCAGGAACAGTTCTACTGAGATCCAACTGAAAAAGTTGCTTATTGAAACAAATTATTTTAGAAACCGCTTTCTTCTTCCCTGCTTAAAGCCATTACTAATCTCCTAATTGCCATGATAGGGTTTTCTTCTTATCCTGGGCTTATTTTAAACAATCCAACACCCTTCACCCATTCGCTGGTGTTGCACAACTGGCCACAGGTACCCGGGGGGACAGCAAACAGGCTGCCCGTAGGGCGGCTTCCCCAGCAGACACAAGGCACTGTTCCTCCAGCCTCAGGATGTGTCCCCCAGTGCAGCCCCAAATTACCTCCCTGGTTACCGGGAATTAATGTCGCAGCCGCAGCACGCTCAGCTGCAGCACCTGGCCGGGGTGTCTGCAGCCCGCTCCTGCTCGGTCACTGCTCAGGATCACAGCGATATTTTGCTCTGACAACGGGCACTAATAAATAACTTGCGCTGTTTGCTGTAGCAGCGTGTTTTCAATAGCACTGAACCAAGCCTCATTTTTCACAAACAGCTTCTGAAGAACATCCTTGTGTGGCGCTGGCAGAGGGTCCCTGGCCAGGAGCTGTGCCGCGGGGAGCGGGCGGGTGGCGGTGGCTCATCGCCCTCCCCAGCTCATCCCACCGCTCAGCCGCCGGATCCCGCTCCCCGCCAGCACGGTTCAGCTGCATCCAGGTAAACACTGCGGCTACAGAAAAACCAGAAAGCGAGGAGCTGCTAGCTAAGGGAGCAGCCCTGCAGGGCTGCTGTTTATTAATTATTTAGAGCATGACCAAGGCAGCTGCTGGCAGAACAAAGGGGGAAGGTGCAGCCCCCAGCCAGGGGCACGGACAGCACCAGCGCTACGTTCCTGGGAGTATCAGACAGCCCTTGCCAGAGGGGCAGATGCCTGGTTTTTATGAGCTATTTAAGACCCTCTCTCCAAGTTTTCAATTTTTTTTTTCCTGTCTGAACCTCATAAAATAGCCTCCTGCTCTATAGAGATAAATGAGGTTTATGCGAGAGAAACATTCCCAGCCACAGTGGGCTTTGCCTTAAATCCCCTATCTTACTGTTCAACGCTGCTGTGGCTTAGCGGGGTTTATTTTCTGCCCTCTAAGTGGCGAGCTGAACTTTAAGCAAGGAATGGTTTGGTCTATCGGTTTCAGCATCTAGACCAAAGCACTTTTGCATCAAATAAATGCATGCAGAGAGGGACCCTCCAGATTCTGCTTTAAAAACCCAGCAGCTTATTCCAAATATTTTTAGCAGCAGCTTCAAGGCCAATTAAGTTACCCACGCCTGGGCAACCCTAAATGCTCTGAGATCACAAGCTTTGCTCTTCCGTGGAGCAGAGGGCCCGGAGGGGTGAGGAGGGTGCTGAGCCGCGGCAGCAGCCTGGCAGGGACCGGGAACGCCGCGGCCGGCTCGCCGCCCAGCGCCGGGCAGGGCTCTATGTAGGTCACCCAGCAGCTCTCCAGCACACAGCCTTAGCATGAATGAGACACCCGGCTATCGCTGTTCCTGCAGTGCATGGAAAATAAATGCAAAAACCAGCCACAGCCCAGCCTGCCCCATCAAGGAAGGCACCGTGCAGGAGGGGACGCGGTCTGCAGGCTTAAAATTCCAGAAAATGCATCAGGAACGTTTGCAGGGATGCTCCATGGGAAGAAACCCCTGTGAAATCTGGAGGGAGCGACATTTCGAGCTGGAAAACAGAACACAGCACCCGTGCCTGGGTGACAGAGGGGATGCACGGGAACACACGGCACAAAGAGAGGTGGGGACACGTGGCATCCCTCTGTCCACGGCCATGGAGCCACCCGACAGATCCCGAGGCGGTGACACCGCTCGGTACCAAACACCAGCAGATGCGTACAGACATATCCTACAGACAGGCTTTCCCACCGAGCTCTGTAAGGCTTTCCCTAATGGCTCTAGAGGATAATTTGATTTTTTTGAGTTGAGCACACTGGGTTGGATCCATTCGGGGAAACTAAACTGGATTTGGCTAACGAATATACAGCTCTGCCCTGCATTTACAGGAGAAAATATCTTTTTTCCTACCAAACCTAACAGATTATTAGATATTCTCTTCCATATATTTCTACAGGAGGATGCAAAACATCTTTAGAGATGTTAGTCGCTCCTATTAAACTCTGTAGGGTTTCAGCGTTATTTACAGAGACTCGACTGGTATCAGCATTATTAAATTCCACGTAACTTCTCCATAAAAATGCAGAAAATCTCAATGATGAGTCCGGTACCTCTGTGGATGAAAAACGCATCCAGAGGAAATCTCAGAGCATTACAGATGTATTCAAAATAATAATAATGGAAGAATTTTTCTACACTGTTAATGTGGAAATGCATCAAACATGGAAAAATTGGACTAACTGTCCTTTGACCTAGAAGAAATGCTGAAAACTTCAGTAAGCTCTCAGCTATGGAAAGACTCGATCTTAATCCCCCTGGAAATAACGTGAGCATTTCCACCGACTGCAAGAGACTTCAGCAGAGCACACCAGCTGCAGCCGCAGCATCGCGGTGCGCTTCTGTACCCTTTACCTCTTTAGCAATCCCTGCAGCTCACAGCTACCCAACAGCTAGAGGCAGACTGAGCTTAAAAATTTTTCAGAGTTAAAAAAAAATAAAATACAGATTTAATTTCAGGGTTAGTATGTTAGGCTTCCCAGGGTGGTTTTGTAATTACTCCTCAACATAACACCGAGTAGGCTGGGAATGGAGCAGGTCCTGGGCAGCAGCAACCCAGCTGTGGCCACTTGGGTAACCGCTCTGCTTGCCCAACGTGACCTGCAGATACTGCAGAGGAAACCTTCATCCGCAGGAACCGAGACAGGAATATACAGCAGTCAGGCTGCCCACCATCGCGCTAAAGCAGCGGGAGGGAGGTTCCGGAGAATCCCTGGAAGAGGAGCTGGTGTTGTCTCCATCTGGTTGAGTGGTGGAGCCGAGGAGTAACCGAACGCAGTTTGGGTTTTCTTATTTCTGTTTTTTGTTTTAGGTTTGATCAGAAGCGCTTGTGATGAATTTCTGGAGAGACTGAACGCAGTGCTTCCAGCATACATCGGAAACCAGCAATGACAGAAACCTCTCCCGTGCAGGCAGACCCGGTCCAGCCCAGTTGGCCTTGGATCTGAGCAGGGACCCAGACTGGTCCCACACACACACACAGAGCGGGGACCACACCTCCCATAGGAGGGGGTCTGTTACTGGAGATTAGCCCCGAGATGGGCTGGGGAGAAATCCTGCAGTCTGTTTTACACTTAAAAAGATTTTCAGTCATCCATCCATAACCCAAACTGTTCACACCGTCCAAAGAGCTGCGAGAACTCACCCACCCTGCTACTGCAGCCGTTCCACCAGCCCCTCGGGTCAGAACCGTGATGGAACGGGGATGGACAACCAGTACAACTGCAACGGTACTGGAAAGGTCAGGATGGTCCAGGCGACTGCTGTCTCTTAGTGCATGAGCCTGATCGGGTTCCATGAGGTGCACAGGGGGAGCAGGATCCCACCCCTGACACCAGCATCCACCTGCTGGGATCAGGAACGACATCCTGGTGCACCCCCGCCACCGATGAAACGCTCGCCCGAGGCTGTGCCGACAGCTCCGCAAGCAAGCGCTGGACAAATGACACACCTTAGCAGAGACGTTTTGAGAGGAGGGAAGAAAAAAAAAACTATAAAAGGGGCTAAAAGTCCCCAAGATGGTAAGTGGAGCATGACTCATTCTGCCTGTTAAGGGGGAATTCCAAGGAGCGCTCCCCAGGGCTCCCCAGGCACAGGGTGCTTTCCTGCAGCCTTGGACCCAGCTCCAGGTCCTCGCCCGCTGCCCTCGGAACAGATCCTGCGCCCCAGGGTGTCGGTGGGTGACAAACCAGTGCCCCAGCAGGACCCTCATGCTGGTGGGGACAGACCCTGGATGCCCACCTCTGTAAAGGGTTTCTGAAACATTAAAACGCACAGAGCTGCTTAGGTGATAAACGGGAACACCATCATTCCAGCAAACACCAGACACCGCCTTCGGCTGCCACAGCAGACGAGCTGCTTCAGCTGGAGTTCCAGCAGACACCTTGCAATGTTTTCTAAATATTTTATACTGGAGGAAAACATACATTCCCACGTGTACCTGAAAGACTCAGAATAAACCAGGCACATTAGGGGTGGTTTTACATATTTACTTCTGGCACTGTGAAAATCATTTCACCTGTTGTTACTGCTTGGAAACGCCATTCATTAACTCAGAGTGCTTCTATTTTTTCTATTTCTCTATAAGCACAAGAGCATTAATTTGACAAGTAGGCTGGGAAAAAAAAATTGCTATCAGGAGTTTCATGTGCAGATTGCGACAGCACAAAGCACCGAAGGAATCCCACCTTCACTAAAGTCCTTCAGTTCAGAAAAAAGCAGTTCAGCAGATACAGCGATGAAAAAAAAAAAAAATCAACTGCATGCTGTCTGCTCAGTCCCTTTGGAAGTCATGATAATATTTCCTAATATTCAAGGAATAAGATGACCTTGAAAAGGACCCAGGGAGAGGAGAAGAGGCTGTGCTGGAGGGGGGCACCAGCCCAGGCTCGCCGGGAAGCGCTCGGACTGAGCCACGCAGGCGATTATACCGGAGAAGTCCCGGGAGAGAACAGCGCTGTGTCGGCAGAGCAGAGCGTTCAGCTGCTCTAATCATACTAATTACTTGAGACATTTCCTTTCTCCCTTCCCTCCTGCACCCTCCTGGGCCCTTTTGCCTTCAAATCAGCTACAGAACAAAGTAATTTGGTCAAGTAAGGAGCTCGTTAACACCCGACGAGCTCAGCGGCACAGGGAAACGGAACAGCGCAAAGGTCCGTCCGTCCTCGTGTCCTGACGGACAGACTGACCTGAACACGGCAGAGGAGGAGGAGGAGGAGGAAGAGGAGGATCTCATCCTGCTCAAGAAGGGCTGCAAGAGCCAGGTACACCCTTGCCAAGGTGGCCAGCATCCCACCCCCCTCCCCAGCCCACTGTCGGGATGGCTGGCTGCATCCCAGCAACCATGGGGATGCTCGGCGGTGGCTCAGCCCCTGCACTCAGCTCCCCTCAGCCTCTTCTCTCCTTTCCCTTCCCTACCTCGTGGCTTAAAATGCCTCCCTCTGCTCTCTGCTCAACTTAATTCCCAGACATAAGGAAGGAATTCAGAGCTGGTTTTTAGGAGTCATTTTCTTTTGCTGATGCTAACGCAGGGACTGGCTGCTCTGGGCTCTCCTGTTGCTTTATTTTAGCTTTACCTGGTAAAAACCAAACACCGCAACCTACTTACATTGCTCAGGAAAGGGAAATTACATTCTAAGTGCATGCACGACCTGCTCTTCAAGAGGCGTTAGTGCTTTATGGCCTTTATTTATTGATCAGCCAGGAGATCCAAATCCCGCACCGCGAGCTATCTGAGCCGGGCTGGGAGCTAATGGGAGCACTGGCTGGGCAGCGGGAAGGGGAGCTGGCCGGCAGACCCCCCGCAGCCATGGAAGAGCAGGCTCTGGCTCCCCGGGCATTGCACCAGCATCACTGCTCAGCAAAAATAGGATAAAGCAAGCAGGGAATCCCGTTTAAGTGGTGCAGACAAACAGAAAGACAATTGCTAAATGGAAGAAAAAGGCCCAAACTATAATTTAAGCAGTTTAAATGTTTCAGCCTGAACTCAATACATTAGGGTGTAAGAACAGCTCCTGCTTACGCCGTTATCTTCCTCGGGAGCTGCTCACGCCCAAGCCCCCGCCATGGCAGCATGCTCCTTCCAGACCCATCTCTGGGGGCTTTGCACCCCCATAAAGCTGCTGCCAGGCCAAAGGCACCTGCTGCTTCCCCGGGGGAGCCGACATTGCAACAGCTTTGCTCTGCAGCCGCTAGAAGCAGCTGCAAATGCCGTGAGCAATTTCTGAAGGGAGCTGCTAGACCGGAATGAATGTGGAAAAATGCACACGCACCACGGCGTCCTGCACGCACCGCTCAGCCCAGCTGAGAGCCTGGGGATGGGGCTGGAGGCTGGTCCCAGTGCAGCAGGAGAGGCACAGGGTGGTCCCAGGGCTGGGATAACAGGAGCAGCTGGGACTTGGACCCATGGGGGTCCCCAGGCAGGGGGCATGGGGGATTCCCCTCTCAAAAAGGGGGAGAAGCTCAGCAGCTTCCAGCCAGGAGAAAGGGCACCATTTGCACCTGGAAAGTCGCAGGCTCCCCGCACGAGGGATGCTCGTGGCTGGGTGCATGGGTTAGCAGGATTTCTGCACTCTCTGGGGCTCAATACTGCATTTCACACCCTCGAAGTTCAACCGACTGCCTTCAAAAAATAAAACAAACTTGTATTCAACATGGGAGATTAATCTCTAACACACAATATTTGATTAACACAGTGGAATTTCATTTCACGGGTACTTGCGTTTGTGCAGCGATAAGCACTAGTCGGAGATCAGCGTTTCACCAAATACTGCCTAAGACAAAGGATCATTCGTCTGTATCGCAGTCAAGCATAACAAATAACCAGGTGGTATTTTGGCACAGCTCTGTAATGTTTGCTGTATTAGTCCTCTACGCGAATAATTTACAGCTAAGGGTCTGTCTCGTTGCCGTCACCAAATCAAAAGCCATTTGCACTAGTTATGATATCACAGTGACATCTTCCCTGGAACATCCCCCACAGCGCCAGCCTACAGATTTCATTGAATTTAATGGATTTCTTATTTGTTTTAATTTTATTTTCACTTAACACGTATTACCTGTATCCAGGAAAGATGCACAAATTTTACTATAGATACTGAACACACACAAAGGGACCGAGCCTCTCACCCCGTGGTTTAGCTGCAGCGTGGAGGGGCAGGGGGAGCGGGCGGACACAGCGTTCCCCAGGGCAGAGCCGAGCAGCAGAGATCCCTCCTGCCAGCCCTGGGCTGCAGACAGGCGAAAGCAGCACCGTGCACAGCCAGGACATGCTCTGCTCCTCCACCAGTGCCTGGCTCTCTGGACCAGCAGAGAGATCAGATGAAGCATCAAGACCAGGTCCTGCCAAGCCCTGTCCCTCTAGGGAGCCCAGATAAGTGGCATCAGCACAGATTTTTCTTGCAGCACCGACCCTAACAGCACACACCCATCGGGATGCCCGGGAGAGCATTCCCAGGGAATCACTGCATCTCCAGCACCGCTCACATCACTCCTCTGCGGTCTCTTGCCTTGCAGCACTAACCAGCCCCTTCTGAGAAGATCCCACCGAGCTCAGAGGCTCCGGACAGAGTGGTGTCACCAGCCTCTAGGCTCTGAGCAACCGCAAAGTGGCTGCAGGTGCTCTATGGCTCCAGCAACACACAGCCACGGGAGTAATGGGTGATGTGCTGGGGATTGTTCTACACAATGGGTGTGTGGTCCTTAGCACGGAGGTGAGAAGGACTGTCCGGAGCACAGGCTAACAGCATCCCACACCCAACAGCCATTCCAGACTTTACTCATTTTTAAGACAGCATGGTGACCAGTGGATGAGCTGACCTGGGACACCTCGCCACTGCAAGAGCATCCCCAGGGCTCTGCCATCCTCCCAGCACAGCCACTGGGACTGGGGTCACACCAGGGAGGCAGGGGGTGTCCAGCGGGGCCAGAGCAGCAGCGGGGACAACCCTGGGACCCCACCAGCCCATGGGACGGGGCAGGGAACTGCTCCACCACAGCCCACGCTGCCTCCAGCCCAACTCCCACTTATTGCAGAGGGTTTGTCATTCGGAAAGCTTCACAAACCCAAACCCAGTAAAGTCAGATTCTCATTTCCACATTAAGCCTTTTTTATACCTCTCTTACTGCTTACGAGGGCCATAAAATCAGCAGCAATGTAATTTACTTATGCTTCAGGGCCCCTTTACGGAGCCAAAGTGATTTATGGTGCCTCGGTGCACATGACCGACAGGTCCTTAATATTTAACAGCTGGAAAAATATTGCAAATGCTACACATCACCGAGTCAGTTCTGGACTACAAACATATTAAGATAACTCTGCATACATTGCAACTGGTCAAATATTAATCATTGAATAATTTATCCCATGAATTTATTTTGTTTTAAAAAAAAAATCATTCAGCAGATATATTTGTCCACTCTAGTGCAAATACATATTTATGATACGGTTATTGGTCTAATGTATGTTTTCTGGTACCCTCATTTCAAGATATAGAGAATAAGAGTCAAATCCATCCCAAGGAAAAGAAAGGGAGGAGGGCCCAGCAAAAATTTCAAATGCAGGGCTACGCTTGGCGAAACGCTGCTGCCTGCATCCAGGGAGCTCCAGAAACGAGCAGTTGCAGTCTATTTAAATATTGATGGCCTTGCTGGAACTGTTATGAAAGGACTGGAGAGAGTACTGGAGCTGATGTAAGAGCCCCAACACGTAAAGCGGAGCGCACAGGAATCCCAGCCGGCTGCCTGCTACGTGCTGCCGCCAGCGCCGTCTCCCCCCGCTCCTACAGACACCCCCACCTCCCTTCACCGCCGCACCGCCACGCGGCCAAAGAAGTGGAGAGGAAATTAAACCATGGACAGGTACAAGAGTAACAAGAGGTACTTGTCTCCCAGCAGCTTTCAGCCTCCACACCAGAAGGATGGGGGTCTAGGGGCACAAACCCCTCTGGGGTGGGAAGCCCCCTCCAGCAGCAGCCCCCCAGCCCCACACGGGACAACGGTCCCCACGTGCCATTTGGCACTTGTGCACATCCAGCTCCGGCACCAGGGAGAGCCTCAGCCTCGGTCCGTCTTGGCATGGCCCCTGCCAAGCATCGGGTCCCATCCGAGGATGTTCAGCCGACAGCACGTTTGCCCCACAGAGCCGGGTGACACCCCAGGGCTTGAGGGGAGCACTGCTCACACCAGAAGGGTACTGTTCACCTCCCACTGACTGTTAGTCCTTGCCGGGAAGCCCCCTGCTTAAAGCGTTTGCGGGTGGATTGAAGGAAGAGCCGTGTGATGCAGGCAGCAGCATCCCGGGAAGGGTACAGCCAGCTCAGAGCCCGCAGCACGTCTGAAATGTCACGTAGACAAGCCCAAAGGGACCGGTGCTCAGCCTTTTGCTGGAAACAGCTTGTGCAGGCAGCTAGCGGCAGATAACATCCTCGTGCCCACCACGACAGACGTACGCTGCCGCGGGAGGCTGAGAGCGCGTATCTGGTGCCTTCTAGAGAAGGAAAATCCACACGGAAAGCAAATCCTCCTCCCCGAACCCCAGCCCTGCCCCACTGCCTTACCGTTATGAACGGCGCAGTCGTGCTCTGTAACGGCAGGATGCACGCAAGAGAGGAGCGGAAGGCGGCAACACGACTGATGCTGCCCGATTAACCTTCGCCAGGAGCTGAGATCAGACCAGAAGCAGCGTGCTAACAAACGGGAGCTGGCCCAGGGCGTTACCTGGCCCTCCTTCAGTCCTCTGCTAATAAGGGGTTTAATTACAGACCCGGGCTGTGCCCTAGGACCACAGGCTGTGGAGGCAGGTCGGTTCATCCAGCAGGAGGAACGGCCGAAGAGCCTGGCCAGCAGGATGGGCAGGTCAGTTATTCTGCCTGTTCCCTGCCACCGAGAAGCACCAGCAGCAATTCACGCCCCGTGTGCTGGGTCCAGCAGTCATTTAACGGCCCCAGGATGGGTCCCTGCACTGCCACAGCACATCCCCTGACCAACGTGCGCTGGGATTACACCGCTCGGCAGGCAAAGCCCAGCATTTCACCTCCCCACCGCGGCAGCTCCTCGTCTCGGGGCTGCAGCTGCCTGCCCAGCTACGGATTATACAGGAGACAAAAATCCTGTCAAATACATCCAACAGGAAAAGCAAGACGGATGCATTGAAACAGGACTGCTGCAGCAACGCCTGCTTCCAGACGGAAAGTCAGAGGCAAATCAAGCAGCCATCCAAAGGCATAAGCACACCCCAGCTACGTGCCTGCTCCAAGCCAGCCAGCGCTGCCACTCCGGATCGATCTCCCGAAAACCCGAGTCCTGACATCTTCTCCATCCACAATCGTGTTTTGAAGCGTTCATCGCCAATGGGCAACT
>WKFP01014146.1:100340-116648 GCA_011057875.1 Pterocles orientalis
TGCTAAATGGAAGAAAAAGGCCCAAACTATAATTTAAGCAGTTTAAATGTTTCAGCCTGAACTCAATACATTAGGGTGTAAGAACAGCTCCTGCTTACGCCGTTATCTTCCTCGGGAGCTGCTCACACCCAAGCCCCCGCTGTGGCAGCCTGCTCCTCCCAGACCCATCTCTGGGGGCTTTGCACCCCCATAAAGCTGCTGCCAGGCCAAAGGCACCTGCTGCTTCCCCGGGGCAGCCGACATTGCAACAGCTTTGCTCTGCAGCCACTAGAAGCAGCTGCAAATGCCGTGAGCAATTTCTGAAGGGAGCTGCTAGACCGGAATTAATGTGGAAAAATGCACACGCACCGCGGCGTCCTGCACGCACCGCTCAGCCCAGCTGAGAGCCTGGGGATGGGGCTGGAGGCTGGTCCCAGTGCAGCAGGAGAGGCACAGGGTGGTCCCAGGACTGGGATAACAGGAGCAGCTGGGACTTGGACCTATGGGGGTCCCCAGGCAGGGGGCATGGGGGATTCCCCTCTCAAAAAGGGGGAGAAGCTCAGCAGCTTCCAGCCAGGAGAAAGGCCACCATTTGCACCTGGAAAGTCGCAGGCTCCCTGCACGAGGGATGCTCGTGGCTGGGTGCATGGGTTAGCAGGATTTCTGCACTCTCTGGGGCTCAATACTGCATTTCACACCCTCGAAGTTCAACCGACTGCCTTCAAAAAATAAAACAAACTTGTATTCAACATGGGAGATTAATCTCTAACACAATATTTGATTAACACAGTGGAATTTCATTTCACGGGTACTTGCGTTTGTGCAGCGATAAGCACTAGTCGGAGATCAGCGTTTCACCAAATACTGCCTAAGACAAAGGATCATTCGTCTGTATCGCAGTCAAGCATAACAAATAGCCAGGTAGTATTTTGGCACAGCTCTGTAACGTTTGCTGTATTAGTCCTCTACGCGAATAATTTACAGCTAAGGGTCCGTCTCGTTGCCGTCACCAAATCAAAAGCCATTTGCACTAGTTATGATATCACAGTGACATCTTCCCTGGAACATCCCCCACAGCGCCAGCCTACAGATTTCATTGAATTTAATGGATTTCTTACATGTTAAGTGAAAACAAAATTAAAACAAACATTACCTGTATCCAGGAAAGATGCACAAATTTTACTATAGATACTGAACACGCACAAAGGGACCAAGCCTCTCACCCCGTGGTTTAGCTGCAGCATGGAGGGGCAGGGGGAGCGGACGGACACAGCGTTCCCCAGGGCAGAGCCGAGCAGCAGAGATCCCTCCTGCCAGCCCTGGGCTGCAGACAGGCGAAAGCAGCACCGTGCACAGCCAGGACGTGCTCTGCTCCTCCACCAGTGCCTGGCTCTCTGGACCAGCAGAGAGATCAGATGAAGCATCAAGACCAGGTCCTGCCAAGCCCTGTCCCTCTAGGGAGCCCAGATAAGCGGCATCAGCACAGATTTTTCTTGCAGCACCGACCCTAACAGCACACACGCATCGGGATGCCCGGGAGAGCATTCCCAGGGAATCACTGCATCTCCAGCACCGCTCACATCACTCCTCTGCGGTCTCTTGCCTTGCAGCACTAACCAGCCCCTTCTGAGAAGATCCCACCGAGCTCAGAGGCTCCGGACAGAGTGGTGTCACCAGCCTCCAGGCTCTGAGCAACCGCAAAGCGGCCGCAGGTGCTCTACGGCTCCAGCAATGCACAGCCACAGGGGTAATGGGTGATGTGCTGGGGATCGTTCTACACAATGGGTGCATGGTCCTTAGCACAGGGGTGAAAAGGACTGTCCGGAGCACAGGCTAACAGCATCCCACACCCAACAGCCATTCCAGACTTTACTCATTTTTAAGGCAGCATGGTGACCAGTGGATGAGCTGACCTGGGACACCTCGCCATTGCAAGAGCATCCCCAGGGCTCTGCCAATCCTCCCAGCACAGCCGCTGGGACTGGGGTCACACCAGGGAGGCAGGGGGTGTCCAGCGGGGCCAGAGCAGCAGCGGGGACAACCCTGGGACCCCACCAGCCCATGGGACGGGGCAGGGAACTGCTCCGCCACAGCCCATGCTGCCTCCAGCCCAACTCCCACTTATTGCAGAGGGTTTGTCATTCGGAAAGCTTCACAAACCCAAACCCAGTGAAGTCAGATTCTCATTTCCACATTAAGCCTTTTTTATACCTCTCTTACTGCTTACGAGGGCCATAAAATCAGCAGCAATGTAATTTACTTATGCTTCAGGGCCCCTTTACGGAGCCAAAGTGATTTATGGTGCCTCGGTGCACATGACCGACAGGTCCTTAATATTTAACAGCTGGAAAAATATTGCAAATGCTACACATCACCGAGTCGGTTCTGGACTACAAACATATTAAGATAACTCTGCATACATTACAACTGGTCAAATATTAATCATTGAATAATTTATCCCATGAATTTATTTTGTTTTAAAAAAAAAAAAAATCATTCAGCAGATATATTTGTCCACTCTAGTGCAAATACATATTTATGATACGGTTATTGGTCTAATATATGTTTTCTGGTACCCTCATTTGAGGATATAGAGAATAAGAGTCAAATCCATCCCGAGGAAAAGAAAGGGAGGAGGGTCCAGCAAAAATTTCAAATGCAGGGCTATGCTTGGCGAAACGCTGCTGCCTGCATCCAGGGAGCTCCAGAAACGAGCAGTTGCAGTCTATTTAAATATTGATGGCCTTGCTGGAACTGTTATGAAAGGACTGGAGAGAGTACTGGAGCTGATGTAAGAGCCCCAACACGTGAAGCGGAGCGCGCAGGAATCCCAGCCGGCTGCCTGCTACGTGCTGCCGCCAGCGCCGGCTCCCCCCGCTCCTACAGACACCCCCACCTCCCTTCACCACCACACCGCCAAAGAAGTGGAGAGGAAATTAAACCATGGACAGGCACAAGAGTAACAAGAGGTACTTGTCTTCCAGCAGCTTTCAGCCTAGATGGGGGTCTAGGGGCACAAACCCCTCTGGGGTGGGAAGCGGGTCCCCAGCAGCACCCCCCCAGCCCCACACGGGACAACGGTCCCCACGTGCCATTCGGCACTTGTGCACATCCAGCTCCGGCACCAGGGAGAGCCTCAGCCTCGGTCCGTCTTGGCATGGCCCCTGCCAAGCATCGGGTCCCATCCGAGGATGTTCAGCCGACAGCACGTTTCCCCCACACAGCCAGGGGACACCCCAGGGCTTGAGGGGAGCACTGCTCACACCAGAAGGGTACTGCTCACCTCCCACTGACTGTTAGTCCTCGCCGGGAAGCCCCCTGCTTAAAGCGTTTGCTGGTGGATTGAAGGAAGAGCCGTGTGATGCAGGCAGCAGCATCCCAGGAAGGATACAGCCAGCTCGGAGCCCGCAGCACGTCTGAAATGTCACGTAGACAAGCCCAAAGGGACCGGTGCTCAGCCTTTTGCTGGAAACAGCTTGTGCAGGCAGCTAGCGGCAGATAACATCCTCGTGCCCACCACGACAGACGTATGCTGCCGCGGGAGGCTGAGAGCGCGTATCTGGTACCTTCTAGAGAAGGAAAATCCACACGGAAAGCAAATCCTCCTCCCCGGACCCCAGCACTGTCCCACTGCCTTACCGTTATGAACGGCGCAGTCGTGCTCTGTAACGGCAGGATGCGCGCAAGAGAGGAGCAGAAGGCGGCAACACGACTGATGCTGCCCGATTAACCTTCGCCAGGAGCTGAGTTCAGACCAGAGGCAGCGTGCTAACAAACGGGAGCTGGCCCAGGGCGTTACCTGGCCCTCCTTCAGTCCTCTGCTAATAAGGGGTTTAATTACAGACCCGGGCTGTGCCCTAGGCTGTGGAGGCAGGTCGGTTCATCCAGCAGGAGGAACGGCCGAAGAGCCTGGCCAGCAGGATGGGCAGGTCAGTTATTCAGCCTGTTCCCTGCCGCCGAGAAGCACCAGCAGCGATTCACGCCCCGTGTGCTGGGTCCAGCAGTCATTTAACGGCCCCAGGATGGGTCCCTGCACTGCCACAGCACATCCCCTGACCAACGTGCGCTGGGATTACACCGCTCGGCAGGCAAAGCCCAGCATTTCACCTCCCCACCGCGCCAGCTCCTCGTCTCGGGGCTGCAGCTGCCTGCCCAGCTACGGATTATGCAGGAGACAAAAATCCTGTCAAATACATCCAACGGGAAAAGCAAGACGGATGCATTGAAACAGGACTGCTGCAGCAACGCCTGCTTCCAGACGGAAAGTCAGAGGCAAATCAAGCAGCCATCCAAAGGCATAAGCACATCCCAGCTACGTGCCTGCTCCAAGCCAGCCAGCGCTGCCACTCCGGATCGATCTCCCGAAAACCCGAGTCCTGACATCTTCTCCATCCACAATCGTGTTTTGAAGCGTTCATCGCCAATGGGCAACTTCTAAACAAATCAAAGCAATATGATTATTGAACTAAAAGCCACCAAGCTCAGTGGTTTCAGCTGACCTGCTCTCTCCGGGGTAAACGGCAGCCTGCAGCACACGGTACCCATTTCTTCAGGGTCTGATTCTCCAGCCCTGCTCCCATCCATGCTCTGCCCATCACTGGGGGGTGAGGAGGGCACCTGGGGGTCACACTGGGGCTGAAAGCTGCCCCCAAATCCCAGCACATCCCCAGTTTGCGGCTCCACTAGCACTGCCCAGAGCGAGCAGGTACCCGCTGGGCACTTCACACGCGTGCAAAGTGAACTAAACCAAACCCGTGTGAACCGCTGCCCTCGCTGCCACGGCACCGAAAAGCTCACACGGGCGGTTATTTCACCGATTTTCAGTTCCTCATTACAAGTTGGTTGGCAACACGGAGATTTTTACTTGCAGCAAGACTCTCTCTCAGGTTCTCGCTAAGGACTGAATGTGTTTGAAAATCACCCCCATGACTCTGCGGAAGAGAAGTGAACTGTCAGGGTAACCATGGCACTCTGCAGCAACAGGAGATCTCAGCCACCTTCACACCCGAGGGGTCAGAGAGGTCCCTCATCAAAGCAAAACACACCCTGGAAGCGGGTCCCAACTCCCCACTAGCAGTCCGCATGGCTTTGAAATTTAAATCGGCTGCGATGTGAGCCTCCAGCATCAGCCCATCTCCGGGAGCAGCTCCTGAGATCTGCTTCGTGCTTCTGCAGCTCAGGCAAGACCTTGCTCAGCCCCCCTCTGAAACACCCAGAGAGCAGGAGCTGGACTTGGAGCTACCGAGAAAGGAGTTTAAATTTCTACTGAACTGTAAGAGATCCTCCAGCTCCCATCACAGCAACGAGCCTGCCATTCTTTTAGGAAAATATAAACTTAATTTTAAAACATCTGGGAAATTCCATTAAGTGATTTATCATGCAACTGATGAAACTGCAATTTAACTTCAAAGCCCTAAACAGCATTAAAGCAAGCCTCATGTGTGCAAATTAACAGTAAAATGTTTGACACTGAGAATTATTGTAACAGCAAACAGCGTTGTTCTCCAATTAGCCTGATGCAACAGATCACTGTGCGGGCAGCATCCCAGCAGGCGCTCACGGGGACGGGCACATCCAGGCTGGTGGACACGGCCGTGAGCGCAGACAGCAGAGCATCACCCACACAGCTGGGGGGCAGGTGAACTGCTCCATCCCAGCCACCCCTCACAGCATCACCCTCAAAGATCCGAACACGGCAAAACAGCACCCGGCAGGCTGCAGCCTCCTCGCCTCCGCGGCAGCACGAGGATTTTGCAGGAATTAAGGATGCAAAAAGAAATTGCTGTCCTGCAGGAGCTGTTCTGTGCCGCTGCCCCAGCCTGCAGCCCCCCAGGAGGGCTCCTCCAGCTCATGGGGAACGGAGGGGCCGGAGAAGAGGCATTAGCGCTCGGCCAGCGCGTGCCCAATTAGTTCACAACAGCCTCCTTCAATAACCAGTGAATAGGATCCCTATCGATCTAATTAGCTGTAAGAGAAGAAAAATCTGCTTTTTGGTTTTTTTAAAGGGCTGTGGGCAGCTTCCAGGTCACAGCTAAAGAGCTCCGTGGGCTCCAGGCATCGCGTGTGGGCAGGGGGAGAGCTGCCCCAGGGACCGAGCATCTGCCTCTGCCCCAGCCAGGGGCTCAGAGCGCTCAGCATCGCACACAGCCGGGGGCTTTGGGAGAGCCCACCTCAGCATGCCCAAACAGGACCACTCTGAGCAACGTCCTGGGAGCCGGCCATCTGCCTCCTCCTGCAGAACTGCCCCGTGTAACGACCTCAGCCTTGGGCTGTAACCGAGCTGAACGCAACCAGCAGAGGCGGCGCAAGTACTCATGCCCACTCTTGTGTCTCCCCACGTTATCCTCAGATAACACCCAGGGCTGCTCTCCTTTGGGGCACCCAGAGCGATCCCCAGCAGAGCCGAGCAGCAGCCGAGTGCTGCTGGACCCATCCCACTGCTCCCACCCTGCCCCAGGGACCCACAGCTGGTGCTACCCTGCACGTCAGCCTGACTGTTTCCAAGAAGGAACGTGGGATGGATGAAGAATACCACTGCCTGGAAGTAGTTTCAGAAAGGGATGGATGGAATGGGGAAGGAAGAAGAAATCCACTGGTAGATGGTATTTATTTCTCTTCCGAAAGGAAACAAAGACTTCCCAGGACTGAATAGCTCCATTAAGGGCTTGCTGGAACGACAGATTTACTGCTTGTTCAACAAATAAATTTCAAACCAGAAGTAAAACTGGGATGAGAGAATTAACTGAGATGAGGAGAGCCTCAGATAACCCCAGAGAGGATCCACCACCCTGCAGAGAAACCAGGAGCCGGTACAGAGCCAGCTCAGCCAGTTTGTTTTGCAGCTCTTCATCCCTCGGAGGGAAGAATCTTCCTGAGGGGCCAACGCTGCTCCCCAACCTCTGCTCAGGGGGACAACCCCAGAGGCCACGAGGGTCCCAACAGCCCCCCCCAGCCCCAGGCAGGCTGGGGATCCACCACGATGGGATGGCAGCCAAGGTTTGCTCTACCAGGTTAAAGATTCATCTCCACCTCCAGCTGCTCCTGGAGGCAGTTTTTCCTAAAAATAATTAAAAAGAAAACCAACAAGCAATTGCTTTATAGTGGCTGCTACCTGTACCCAGAGCCTGCGAGTGGGGCTGTAATTAAGCACTCGCTGACGTGAGCACACCAAACCGCCGGGATGGACGATGCACCCGAGCCCTCCTCCTCCTCCAGTTCGCGAGGGGCAGAGCAGAGCCCTGTACCAGCTCTGCAGCTGCATCCTCATAAATACTCAGGTAATCATTTAAACCTCAAAAATTAGTTGTAAGTCCTTCAACTTAATCCTGTACCTTCAGGGGTCACAAAGCGCTGGATGACGTGTCCCTCCAGGAGCAGCAAGCAGCACACTGTTTATTGCGGGCACTCTGCTGAACAGCCACCTCCAGCTCCAGCGAGGAGATTTGGGATTAAACCAGACAGAGCATCGCCTGCGTTAGTTAAGGTGAAACCGTTTCCAGCCAAGCTGGATGGCAGCATTTTTTATTTCAGCAAACCAGCCGCGATGGCAGGGATTCAGGATTTGCAGGTGCCCAGATAGAAGCTCAAATCCGCCGGTTACCAAACCTCCAGGCAATTACGGCAGACAAATTGCCATCCCTCCCTCACTGCCCAGACTTAGAAAGGATTCACGGTTTTTCCATTTCAGGCAGATTTTGAAAGGCACAAAAGACTGTTTGTGTAAAACTCGGTGACAATCAGTGACATTTGGGTCCTTATCAACCATTATGTCCCCAAAAATCTTCACCTGTGTGTGATTAACAGATTGTTTCTTTGGCTCCCTTCTTGATTAAAGAATCACAGAAAACAATTATGCATCCTATCATTACTTTAAGGGATCTCCACAATTACATTTTTAATTAATATCCTTGTTCATTTTAGAAAAACTCTGGTTTTAAGTCTACTTTTTTGGCAATAAAATTGCATCCATAGCATAGTTTGAGTGCTTTCCTCCTGCAGCCTGGAAAAAAGTGCAGATGACAAAGAACAGAAATCACAAAAGCTTTTTTTTCTTTTCCAAATGAAAATTCTGAATTTAACCCAAGATGCAATCTATTTCTCACACCCTTGCTTGTTGAAGACTCCTCTTCTTGCAGCATAACAAATTTACATTTGCAATGTTGGTGAGGTCACCATGACAACTCTCACAAGTCCTCCTTCAAAAGACATCTTGAGTGAAACCACAGACCTCCCACCGCCCTCTCCACCACGCCGCGGACCTCCCACCGCCCTCTCCACCACGCCGCGGACCTCCCACCGCCCTCTCCACCACACCGCGGACCTCCCACCGCCCTCTCCACCACGCCGCGGAGCACACGGGCAGCTGGTTTCCAGTTTTGTTGCACACACAGCTCAAAGTGGATCCATGAGGATCCCACGGCAGAAATCAGGGACCGGGGCTGGGTCTTGGCCAACCGTTGTGCCGCACTGACCCAGCCACGGGTGGGTTTCAAAGCTGAGCACACCAGGACCAGTGTGTTGCCCCAGCTGTGGCTGCATGAGCTGCTCTCTTTTCCCCCATTTGGACCATTCCCTTTCCTTCTCATCCTTTTTCTCAGCCTTGTCCTTTTGCCTTCCGATGGGAAAACCAGGGAGACGTGGCCGGGAGCAATGCCTGCAGCCGCAGCGCTCTGGGGTGTGAGCCAGGGCTGGTACCTGCAGCTGAGCACCGCGCACAGAATCCTCCCCGGACCACGTTCTGCAGCTCGTCTGTATCGCTACGTGCTGCCATCAATTCTCTGCTCGTTCAATATACTGATTGTACCTGGAGTACCGTGAAAGGAACAATTGCTCAAAGCCTATCGAGTACCAGAGTGTGAATGAGAAGCAGGAATTTTCCCTGCAATTAGAAACAAAACGGCGCTAGAGCTTGCCTTGCAAGAGGGTCATGCATTCAGAAGCAAGGCAAGAAGGGAACCATTGCATTTCTAAAATAGAGGGACATTTCTGTGGGGATATATAAAATGCTTTCAGTTTTGAAATGTCTTTTTTTTTGCCAAGTCTTCCTATGTGAAAAATTATGGTTAGTGCTATCTCTGCCTGCTCAGCCTCCTTGTTGTGCTAGCAAAAGCGACCCCGCGCCCACTGCCAGACTCCAAACTGAGAGCTGTCAGCGCTTGGATTTAGGATCCAATTTGTCCTGCTGGAAAGTAGGAGCCATGAAACTTGCATTCAGGCATCCACGAGATTCAGAGAGAGGTTTTTATCCCAGATGAGAAATAAGCCAAGCAACCACTGAAGCTACAAGCAACTTCCGATACGAGCATCCATTTTACAGCAGCCTCCGGGCATCTTCCCCAACCACAAGCCTTCGGAAAACAGTCAGCAGCTGCGGGCAGGGCCATCCCTCCTCCCCGGGGCTGCTGCTGCTCCTCTTCCTCTCGGTGCTCTGGGGTGGCCTGGACAGAGGTGCCCATGCCCCCACCAAGCCCCCTCCGGGTACCAGGGCTGCTCCCTGGGGTGGCAGCTGCATCCTCCCGCACCCGGATAAACAGGCACACACACTCAGAGCCCAGCCAGAATGCCAAGAGCAATTAGTTAATTGCTTTGATCTGCACTCTGGTGAGATACATGGAGCATAATTATATTCTTGCTCTAAAAAGAGTGAGGAAGAAAAAAAAAAAGGCTTTATTTTGATGTTTTGGTGTTTGCTTCTCAGCAATATGTGCTTAAAGGGAGCTACGGTAATTTATCTTTCCAATGCCTGCTTTCTACAGCTGAAAAAACCAGGAATAGCTGCTATACATCTGCATCTCAATTTTAGCTCCAGCAGCTTGACAAGGATTCAGCTAAACAAGTCAGCACACTTTGTAAAGAAAGCAGCTGAAGTAAATAAAACCTCCAGGGATGCTGACAAAAAGAGGCATTAAAATCAAGATCTGCTCTTTCGCAACGAAAGAAACCCAGCACTTAGAGGATGATCGAAAGTTCACTGAAGTCCTTCCAGCAGCTCCGGGAGCCTCTGGATGGCACCCAAAAGCTCTGGCGATCGATGGCAGCCCTTGTGGCTGGAGCCAAACTCATACCGAGATCTGAGACCTGCCATGGAGAGGGTCCGGAGGAGAGCACGAGCCCCTGCCTGATGGTTTGGGGTGAACGGTTGGAAGAGCAGGAGCAGCAGAGGCGAGTCCAGCTGCCAGCACCCCGACAGCCCCGCAGCATCCCCCCGGCCAGCAGCGCGGGGCAGTGCGTGGCTGCGGGTACCACTGGGCGTTAGGGACCCGCTGAGCTCCCACCCAGCCCCCAGGCTCTCCTCGGAGCAGCTCTTTCCATCTGAGCGCGTAAAAACACCTTCATTTTCAATTCGCTCAGGAAAAAGGGAAAAATATTGGCCAGCTGCACTTTTTATGGGGAAGTTACCAGCGCTGATCTTTGAGAGCTGGAAAACACACACCACTTTTGCATAACAATGAACTTTTATGTTTTCCAAGACCGCTGTTCCCTTTACTGCCTCCTCACTCATGGGCCAAATTCTCTCCTGGTCCCGAGGCTCCGCTGGCTCCAGCCAATTCACCCAACCCGAGGCTTTTCCCCTTTGTTTTAACCCTGCCTTTGTGAAGGTCACTGGGGCTCGGGGGAGATGTCTCAAAAGCAGCGAGGACTCGGCTGGCTCTAATCCCCGGCTCCCAGGGAAGAGGGGGAGTTAATGCAGCGAGCTCTCAAAAGCCCTTCCTGCAGCCCGTATTATCCAGAGTGCAGCGTGGCGGAGAGGCTAAAAGCAGAGGTGGGGCGGATCCGGCAGCCGCTGCGGGAGCTGAGCAGGCCAGTTAATTAGCCAGAGCGAGCCGAGATGGAAAGCTTTCATCTTTTGATACAAAGGGGACACAGAAGAGGCAAATGATTGAAAAGGTGCCCGTTGCCCTGGGCTGGCTTTCGCTGGGTACCTTTTGTTACTCCCTTCCTTTTGGTCCGGTGAATTCGGTCGCTCACAATGGTTTGCTTATTTCATGGGAAGAAGAGGGAGGAAAAGCTGCTCCTACACACAAGTTTGCAGTCGGGTTAGATCGGATGGAGCTTCTCGCATCACGGCTGCCCAAAACTGCCATCTCGGGGCCAGCCTGGCCAGCAAGGCAGCCATGGTCAACCACGGCTCCTGGGGAAAGTCACCACAATCTCAGCAAAATTTTTGCCATTTTTTGAACAGAAAGATAAAACAATCCAAGCATTTAGTTTTACTACGAAAAACTTCACATAAGAAAAATAATCCTTGGAACCATTTTAGGACAGTTGTTTCTCTAGCTCGAGATGAGGCCAGTGACACCAGGAGCTACAAACGACCCTTTTCGGGCAGCACCTGTACGGCCAGTTTCATCGGAGCCCCGGGGAAGGAGCAGCCTTACACACACTGTTCAGTGAGACATCTCAAGAGTACTCGGAGCCAGACATGAATGCACAAGCTCCCCTCTAGCAACAGATTGCTTTCTAATTCACAGAATGCAAATGCAGATGCTGCTCTTGGCACTTAACCAAACTACTGCACAACACATTTGTTTCTAGCGCAGCAGCATTTAATACAGTGGCAATAAAGGGAAAATACCTGGCACCCACCTGCATTTGCCTGGTTTGTTATTTGCATATGACACCACGAAGATTCTGAACTGAAGACAAACCCCAACCCTGCAGAGATTGCAGGCTGCCTAACGACTGCAAAGGAAATTTATCGAATATCCCCGTGATGCCCAGCCTCCCAGCAGCATGCTCACCTTAGGGGTCACTCCGTATGAGGTGACCCAACACAAACGCCTCCTGGCTCCTGCGACTCAGCCAGGAGACAAATGGTTCAGTTAAAAAGAAACCACTGTCAGAGCCAGCCGGGCAAACTCTTCACTTCAGCACTTTTTGGCTGAGGATCACCAGAAGACAATCAATCTGCATCACCACCACACCGAGCCCCCTTTCCCCCAGGTTTCAGCCAACGGTCTCCGGCAGCACAAACTTTCCCACTAAAACGATTTTGAAACCCCAGGGATTCCCAACTTGCTATCACCTCACACAAATTACATCTTATCAAAGGAGCACTGAAGTACATAATGCAATTACTCAAGGAGCAATTCACTGGTGCCAGGGACAGTATTTTACACGTGCCCCTGGATTTACGGTTTGAGACTCACTGTCACTGAGCACTGGGTTTCTTCCTTTCTTCCTCCCAATTCTTTTAGCCCCCGAGTCACACACTGATGTGCAGCTGGAACTAACGATGGGCAGCACAGCTCCTCGAGACACAGGTCCAACCAGGAGCCCTGGCAGCCGTCACAGCCCCAGCAAACCAGCTCCTGCATCCCCAGTACACACAGGAGATGGTACAGTGCAGTCCATACGCTGGATTTCACTTTTTCTATTATTGTTACACTGCTATATAACATCTCTATTATAATATATGATATTATGTGTGTGCATTGAGAATGTCTGAGCTCCCCGGTACTGAAGGGGAAAATGTTATTGTTTTAGCAAGAATAAAGCCCAGAACAGACCCAAAACCTGCATCACACAAAATCCCATCAGCAGCAAGGACACAGCAAATGGGGCTCTGAGTTCATTGAACACGGACCTTGCTCCTGACCTCACCTCTGGGAGGCAAGGCAGGCACGAGCCCGGCTGGACACGGGGGTACGGACACATCGGGGCCAGAGGAGCAAATGCAGGCGCAGAGCTGCAGCTGCCCAGGCGCCAACAGGGCTCCGAGTTCCCCTTTAGCTAAGGGGTAAACACAGCGGGGTGAGAGACAGAGCAACACCCAGGGGACATCCTCACAACGGCAACAGCAGAAACACAAGGTTCTTCAAGCAATTTACATGATTAACATGTATTTATCTAGACACACAAATATACATCCACAGAATACGTATATATTCTGCATTGCTTAAAAACTATTTGGTGCTTGGGTTCACCAAATCATCCTGACCTTTTGAATCCTTGGGGTCTGTTTCATCACCAGGACCCTGGGAACTGAATTCACCTTATTTCAGGTGACAATGACACCAGCTCCCAGGTCTGAAGGTGTGCTGGCAGCCATACGCTGCTCCACGTCATCACAGCGCTCACCGTATGGTCCAGGGCGGGCAGCCTCACCTCCTGCATCTTTTGGTTAATTATGAGCACAATCTCCAGATTTTTATCCATCTAGATTTACACACATACAACCACCTCTATTTACCTACAAAGGATGTTGTGCAGACAAGTAAGCAAATATTTGATGGGTATTATCTGAACCTTAAATGTTATTACTAATAAAAATGTCAGCTTGAAAATCAATTAAGTCCCATGGAAGCAGATTCTCAGCAGAGATGAATTGGTTTATTTCTGCAGAAGTCAATGAAGTTAAACCAATTTACACAGCTGCTAATGCCATACAGATTTCTGAGCAGTAATAAGTAGTCTATTCTTTCCTTTATTTAAACAAAAATGCATTACTTGTTTAAGAAAAAAAGCCTTGCTGTAGTACCTACTGAGCTTTTTGCTTAAATGAGATGCTTCCTTTTTTTTTTTAAGCCATCAAGCTGGAAGTTTTCTGAATTCTTTGCCTTCTATAATATCAACTATACTTGACACAACCATAATGAAATCAATGGCAAAAAGGCAAAAGTGCATCCTCTTCTGGTCTCTGATCGATTTTCCTTTCTTCTCAGAAATTCCCACTTACATCTCTGAATTAACGGAGTACTGTAAGTTGTAAGCAATCATTTATTTCTGCGGCACGAGCAGAGGTCTTCTGCAGCAGCAGGAAGGAAGGAAAGCTGTGCTGGAGGTACAACACGTGGGCTGGCCCCAGGTTGCTGTAGGGGGCTTGATTTTCTCTTCAGGAAGCCTTTCCCAGTAAAATATGAAGATTCACTTCTCGTCAAGCAGTCCCTTCTCTAGCTAATTTGCAGACCGAGGCAGGAGCCCTGGCTAAAGGAGGCTCTTCTGCAAGGACGGCGTTGGGCTGAGCAAGACAGCTGGGGTTCTGCAAGAAGAGAGTCTGACAAGGACTATCCCATGTAATTAATTAATCTAACTAAACCTCCTGACTTAATAGCCCCGCGGGGTTGGCCACACCAGTGTCTCACACCCGTTTCACCAGCCTGAATCACAAACACCAACCTGATGTAACAGGACAAACACTGACTGTTACACCGCTCCTGACAAACTGCGCGCATCCCGACAGAGGATATTCATTTAGGAAAAACAGCAGAGCCCGGGCAGGCAAGTTTGCTGCTCTGAAAGATCGCTGTTTGCCCATCCCAGCAGCTGCAGGTTGTGTTCTTACTTCTGGCAGCCCAGGCTGGTCAGAGCCCCCAGCCTGAGTGTGAAGCTCGGACGGAGCAGAGCCCAGCGCTGCTCCAACCATCAGCCACGCAGCTCCGTGGGGCACAAACCCTGCACTTGCACTAACCCCAGCCTCTATTTCCTGAGAACACCTTTCCTTCTTGCTTTCAATATTTTATAGACATGTCAACGCACTGTACCATAAATATTTGATTACAGGGAGCTAATGAAAACACCGACGTTAATAAAACTCAGGGAAGCGTGCACAAGCACAGCAAGGAACATTTTCACATGTAAGTGAAAAAAATAAGACAGCGCACACTCTGGGTAAAACACGGAATGCCTGCTTTAACTACATTCATTCAGGTTAATTAAATCCGTCTCAGATGATTGTTTGTTTCCCATTTGTTACAGAACACCTCGCAGAGCATCTTCCTCCACCGCTACCGGTTACACATTGGTAATTGTTTTGCCTCGTGTCAGATTTTGTTTAGTCTTTCTAAACTCTTGCACAAGGCAGGAGACAGCATTTAAGTGTTCGCACACACCTCCCAGAGGCTGAGATCCTGGTTTAAAAGAAAAAGCGAGCAAGTACAGAATCTGGAGTTCACCGAGACCACAGCATTTCCCAAGGAAATCTGCCCGTTCCCGGTGGGACCGGCAGCTGTCGGGCAGTGCCGAGGCCAGGAGCCAGCACCAGCTGCAAAGACAAGATTTTAGGATTCAAGCATTTGGGAAACTTGATGAACAGGGGATTTAGATGTACAAAACCAGTGTATAAAGCTCCCTGCTTCAGCGCGGGGAGGAGTCCCTAACAGAAATTATTCCCTGGGACACCCAGCTCCAGAGCAGTTATGGAAACTCATACGTTACCTCCTCTTGGGCAATGGGAGCGTTAAACCCAGTTTGGGCAATGGGAGGGTTAAACCCAGTTTAAACAACCCAGTGGGCCCCAGGACAAGTTCATAAAGGCTCATGAGGTGAGGTGCTACATATTATTTGGGATCTTTAAACTGCTATTGTAATGTGAAGCAATTACCAAGGCACACAGAATCGGAATAATTAGCACATCATTACCAATAAAACAGGGTCATCAAGTCAAGATAACTATATTACATAGCTGTAGAGGTGAAAAGGCACAGAAAATACACGGAAAAGGAGTTAAGAACAAGAAACGATTAGGGGGAGTGGAAGGATGATGGTGTGATTGCAGTAAAACAAAGCAAATGTCACCGTCCTTCCTGGGAGGCAGCAGGAAAGTCACTATCTGCTACTGGGCTCTGCAGCAGGGCAGAAGCAGCCTGGGATCTGTTATCCTCTCTCCAGCACAACCTGCTCCTCGGAGCCCATCGTGCAGCAAACGCACATGGAAAAGGAATGGATGAGGAAATTATTAATTACCAGCTTCTAAGCAAATTCCCTGAACATGCAATTATTTCACCCCGAAATGCTCCTAAGCAATCACAGACAAGATGGAGAACAAAGTTAGCAAAAATTGTGTGATCAAAGTTATTTATACTGTAACTGGCATTCAGAAAAAAAACATGTACACAGGACTAGATAGGCAGGGGGACAACTCCAGTGATCCCCAGCCCTACAGACATGAGCCTAGCTGCAGCGACACACACCTGCGGTCACTTATCCCAGCTCATGCCTCAGCTCCTCCGCACAGCGCATCCCCGCATCCCATCCCCACATCCCATTTGTTTTGCTCATTAGGGAGCAGCGACGCGGAGCCAGCGGGAGCTGGGCTGCTATCAGCCACCGTCACCGCAACAGCGGGCAGAAAGGATTGCTGCTATCTCGGGATATGCTTCACTGGAGCCTCTGGAGAAAGGAAACTCCACCAAACAAGAAGATAAATCACTCCTGAGCAGGGGAGCCAGGAACGGTGGGTGGATGGGCTCTGCCTGCATCCCTCGTGGGGCTGCACCCCCCAAAATCAGCCCCTGGGGAGCAGATGGGGCTGCACCCCCCCAAAAAATCAGCCCCTGGGGAGCAGATGGGGCTGCACCCCCCCCAAAAATCAGCCCCTGGGGAGCAGAT
>WKFP01014146.1:145725-171588 GCA_011057875.1 Pterocles orientalis
CCGTCCCCTGCCCGCCCGCCGCCGAAAGGTGCCTCTCCCGGCCCCGGGGGGGTTCAGCCCGAGGGGGGAGCGCCCGGTGATGGCAGGGGGTGGCTCCCGTGGGTGTCCGGCGGGACCGTGGGTTTGTGGCGCTGCTCGCACCCCGCATCCCCCCAGCAGCCTCCCAGCAGCCGGGTGACCCCGCGGCGAGGCGCGGGGGGGAGCCGAGGGAGGCCCGGCGTGGCCGGAGCGGTCCCGCACTCACTCGGGGCTTTAACGGGGCGGGGAGCGCGGGGAGCAGCGGCCGGCACCGCCACCTCGTGTCCGCGGAGCCACCGCGCAGGAGCGTCCCGGCGGCTCGTACCGGGCCAGGCACCGCGGGAGGGCGGGATGAGCCGGGCTGAGCCGAGCCGAGCCGGGCTAAGCCGAGGAGAGCCGAGCTCATCCGAGCTGAGTCGGGCTAAACCGAGCAGAGTCGAGCCGAGCAGAGCCGAGCTGAGCTGAACCGAGCCGAGCCGGGCTGAGCCGAGCTGAGCTCATCCGAGCCAAGCTGACCTGAGCCGAGCAGAGCCGAGCCGGGCTGAGCCGAGCAGAGCCGAGACAGGCTAAGCCGAGCAGAGCCGAGCTGGGCTGAGCCAAGCAGAGCTCATCCGAGCCAAGCTGACCTGAGCCGAGCAGAGCCGAGCAGAGCCGAGCCGGGCTGAGCCGAGCAGAGCTCATCCGAGCCAAGCTGACCTGAGCCGAGCAGAGCCGAGCCGGGCTGAGCCGAGCAGAGCTCATCCGAGCCAAGCTGACCTGAGCCGAGCAGAGCTGAGCGGCTCCAGGGAGCGGGGAGGGTGCCGCTGTCTGGGGGCTCCGGTGGTCCCGCCGGTCCCCCCCGCACACGCCGCAGGTTAACCAAGCGTCGCACGGAGCATCCGCGGGGATGGAGGCACGGGACCGCTGGAGCAGCTCACTGAGCGCCCAGTGTGCACCCACCAGAGATTTCACCAGCGGGGACAGGGAAACCCAGCTCCGTGTCCAGCACACACCAGTTCTGGGCAATAAATAGGTTCCTCAGAATGACAAACACGGGGTAAAACAAAGCGTTCTACCCCAGCACTAACCAAAACCCGGAGGGGAAGCTTTGGAGTGAAATCTGTGTGTGAGGAATCCACCGTGTGCAGATTTTTTGGGTTTTTTTGATGACTGCACTTAAGTTGCAGTTAGTTTAGTGAGATTCTTCCGAAAACATGGCCATAATTTAAATTAAAAAGTAGTTACCCTAGCACGTTAATGTAAGAAGCACAATTTTCAAGGCTAAATTTGCATATACTTACAGCCTTCTCAAATTCAAACCTGAGAGTTGAACAGATGATCAAACCCCCCAATTTTTACTTTAATCAATTCATTAATTCTGAAGCAACGGCTGGGCTCCTGAGACAAGGTTCTGCCTCTTACTTCTGGATCTGATCTCCAGTTTTCACAGAGGCTGCTCCTTGTACCTCAGGAAGAGAAAAGCCAAAGTGCTGTGCACTGCACTCGCAGCTGAAGAGTGAAGCGGTCCATAACCCTTGCAAGGAGGATTTAAAGGTGTGATGCGAGAACATGTTAATTTAGATGAGAGCCTGGTACAGCCAGTGCACGGGGGCTTTAACAGCTCCACGACCAGCCAGAGGAAACGAGGGCTTCCTTTGGGATTCCAGCTCATTAGTGCTGCCCCTGTTCAACGGAGGAGTATTGCATCAGCTTTTTCAAACACTTTAGTTATTAATGTTAGTTAGCATGCTGTAATAATTTTAAAATCGATTTCCATAAAGCCAGTCATGTCCTATTGGCAGGGCCCAGAGAATCAATTCACTGTGCACAGTAAAAACTGATCCTGCCCAAACAAGGACTGAGGCCCCTTGTGATCACACAGCGTGATTAAAATCCAAATCACCACGGCAGGGGGATACAGATCACCTGCCCAGAGGTTTTGTGGGCAGAGTGGAGACAACACAGCAACTCTGATGTGCAGGTGTTTAGGGAATGGCATGGTGATGGTTCTTACAAAAAGTTGTGATTGCTGACAAGGTTCTGTGAAGCATTCTGACAGGGATGCCAAGTGATTAGCGAATACAGAGACACTTAAGCTCAAAGTCTTTTCGAAAAATTAAAATCCGAATTGCCCTTTGAAAAGAACAAAACCCACAGAATTTTAATCACAACAGCTTTAGAAACGCATCTGCACTTTTCAAATAATAAGGGAAAGAAATTCAACTCCTGCTTTCATTTCTTCGCACGGGATGTTCCAATCATTTTCCTGTAACATAATAAAATTTCCTTTGATGAAATTACTTCAGTGATAAAGGCATCACATAACGCTTCCCTGCTAAATACCAGCCCTTGACCCAATCCATCAAAATGCAGCCTGAGAAGAGTGAAACTTGACAATCTGGGCCAAACACGCCGGTGACCTAAATGTAAATGTGTGTCAGGACCACACTCAGGTTCTCACCTATTCAGCTGCAGAGCCAACGCAGCTCATTTGAAGAGCAGCTGCAGCTCTCTGATGGAAAAGAAAAGCATCCTCCCTCAAAGGGAGGAGGATGAAGCATGTTCCACTTTTAACAGACGCCCATGTAACCTTCAGCACAGCTAGGGGAAAATTTAGCCCGAGCTTGAATTGTAGGTTCCAAAAGTCACAGCAGAGCTACGCTTAAACCCGACACACTAACGATGGGATGTCATCCGCAGGTTTGAGGTCATTCCTGACGACAAAGTGCTAAATTAGCATTCATGCTTTCAGGAAACCCTGGGACAACTGACTTCATCAAATTTTGTGGGTGCTAAAAAAAGGAAAGTGTCTTAAAAGAAGCAGCAATGGATGTTAGAAAAAAAGAGGAGTATCCAGCCAGGTCTGTAGTAGCAATGGTACGTGTACATATCACCTCACATCTCGCAGTGCGAGTACACAAGATATAAATACCAATCAAGTCGCCCACACATAATGAGAAATGTAGAAACTGTTTATCAGCATTGAGCAACACCGTGCAGAACTTCAAGGCACTCAGAGAAGTAGCAATAATTTCCAGCAGAAATTGAAGGAGTAATTCTGGGAAGAAAAAAAAAATCTAGGTTGGCTTTTGGACAGAAGATTTCAGCTAAAAAGCCACATGGGAACTTACATCACTCTGGGTGATTTTTACACACAATAGTTAAAGAAAGGAAGAAAGAAAAACAGTACCTGAAGTTCCAGGCTTACTCTTTGATTCAGAAACAGCTTCAAGGTGCCACCTAAGGATCCTTCTGCCACAAATCCGTAACATTCAGCGCTCCTCAGCAGCCTCGTCTCTAAATCCTGAGCCAACGCAACATTGTGCCAGGGCAAAACTCCATCAAGCCAGAGACAAGAGCACAGTTCTGAGAAGGGTGGCATGGCAAAGAGAAAAAGAAATGTCTGGCCCCAGGAGATGTGTCGGGCTCAGTTCTGGCTTTTTGTCAGAGCAGCTGGAGCAGAGCCCCTGGCTTCACCACAAACCAGACCCCATCCTGCAGGCAGACGCTCGTGCTTCCAGACAAGACTGCCAGTCCCATCCCAGTCCATAGCGCAGAACAGTAACAGAGCCCTGGCAGGAATAAACTGCAGGCTCTCGCAGAGTTGCAGACCTTTAACCCAGAGCCTTTTCTAAAAGATGTACATCGTCCCCGGAGTGAAGTGGTCTTCACATCGCCCAGGTAGCTCTAGCAATTGAGTTCCCAAGAAGTGAGCCAGGCAAGGAAAAGTACGTTACCGAGCTCAAGCGACACATTACCCACCGATCCAGCAGTGTGAATTACACACACTGCTCAAACCCAGCAGCATGTGTGAATAAGAAGCCCTAGCAAATCTTTTGCTTTGAAGAAAAAGCATAAAGGAACACTAAATGGCAGAATCTCCCTACGAAAAGGATCTGCTAGCAGAAGAGTGCGAGTGCCAGGAAGTAGGGTTTATTAACAAGTACATAGTAAAGCGCTATACAGACCTGCCCTTGATCTTCTATTCACAACTCAAGCGCATAATGTATTTTCATCAAAAAAAGGCAAAAGGGAAGAATATCTCCCACAGCACATGAGCAAGGCAGGCAATTCAAACAGAAGATATACGACACGTTTTTTTCCACCATGTAACATGCAGTGTGTGGGCACAGCTTCTGCAAATAAAACTGTATGCTCCTTCTCTCCGGCACCAGTTTGAATGATACTCTCATTCTCAGTCTGGTTCAAATTATCGCATTATTAACACGGGTGTAATTACAATGTGCTTGTTAATGTCACAGCTGAAACAAAGTTTGGCCCTCGCTGGGCAGCATTATGATGACATCAGCACTGTGCAACCCACGTACCAATTTTATGAGTATCTTTACTCCTCCCATCTTGGAGCCATTTCTCTTGCAAAACCAGATCTTCTGCCGCAGAGGCAGCCGGAGCTGGTCCCTCACGAAAGGGTCGGTGTTCGGCAGGGGGGGCGCGGTGCCTGCCCAGGCTGTACCTCTGCGCATGGCGAGCGAGGCTGTTCCTGTAATGCCCTTTCCGAGTCCTGCGGGAAGGGCGCAGTCGTGTCGCTGCCATGCCTTGCCTTCCCCCCAACCCACCAGCCGGTACCAGCCCGCACATCACTACAGACAAGTGTGGATTTGTCCTGCAGAGCCGGGACAGCTGATAGCCCGAAGTGATGCTGAGATGCCTAGTGCAGAGAGAACTAATTAACAAAAGCTCAACCTAAGCTGTGGGTACATTCTAATAATCTAAGCAAACCCAAACAGATTTCTAGCCCAAGAGCATTTCACCAGCAGATCACAATTAAACACCCCGCTGCCTGGGGTTTGGGGCTCATTTCACCATCCAGTGAACTGCAGCCAAGTCACACCGTCCAGCAAAGTGGCACTCAGTCACCATCAGAGGTAGCCTGCACACTCCACGGGTCTTCCACGAAAGCCAGGATCTTCCCAGTCTTCAAACGCTGATTTACACAAAGTATACATTAGCAAGAAGCAGCGTATAGCCCAGTTACTGCTCTCTGCATTGTCTCTGGCTGTAATTCCCCCGCTGTTATTTCATTCAGTTCTACAAACACCCGTAGTTTCTGGGAGGCTGTTCTCAGGAGATAACCCACACGCTGCACCACGAGGTGTGTTTTGCAGGAAGGGCTAGTGATAGGACTGCAATTTAAATACACTGATCTCACTAGCAGGGAGTTAGAAGTTACAAAATAACTGTAATCATGTCCTGAGCCAAAATTATTTTTTTAAAAAAAGAAAAATGTACACACACTTCAGAACAGGGACTCACTCTTGCAGAAGCATGTGCGCCCCAGCAGCAAGCGTTTGGTTCCAGCACGTGTATACGAGGTTAGGCTACATCAAGCACGGGATTGCAACTGTTTGTGTGTGCCCAGCATTTCCAAACCTCCCTACCATGTACCTGCTCAGCGACAACAAGAACGTGGCAATCCCAATTCATTTCATCCTGAAGCTTCATCTGACCTCCCTCAGCCGGGGATTTCCCCGACTCCCTCCACTCCAAAGCCCACCGGAGTCAGCAACGCCCGCTCCCTTTGCCCTGCGCTCAGCACCACGACTTGGGTAGTTAATAAAAGCAAATTCTAGTTATCAGTCTGAGTACAGCCTTTTCCCCTGGCTGTACATGAAAAAAAAAGGGAGCAAAATGATGAAACTAGGAGGACAAATGGAGTGACTCACAGAGAACTGTGAAGGAAAAGATCTGCTTCCCACAGGAGTGTCGTCAGAGTCCCAGTGATTTTTTTTCTCAGTTCCACAGTATTCCCAGCTCCAGCTTATTTGTAAGGGACAGGCTAACAGCCAGTCTTTAGTAAAGAGGATTCATGGCTCTAGCAAATTTTTTGTCTGGCTTCAGAAAAATATTAAATCTGTTTAATGTGGAAAGAGTATGAAGGTCTGACATTAAATGACAGCAATTATCTACTTTTCACACAGCAGCTCCAACACCTACTCCATTTCCTTCAGTACCTGCAGCTCCACACGAACTCCCCCGTCCACGCAGTGAGCAGAGCACACCCTGTTCCCTCCAGATGGAGACAGTGCAGGGGTCAAGGTGCTAAACCTGCAGGCAAAGGCACGTCACGTCACCAAGCTGTGGCCTTGAGAAAAGAGCCTTAAATGAACATTATGCAAAATAATATCTCTAGGGCCAAAGTCTGAAGAATTCTGTCTGAATCATGTAAACAGCATTTTATCCTGCTCTGCTCCCTGTTCATACAAGGGCTCACAATCCCATTTATTTTTATTAATAATAGGGAAAAAATCCTGGAGGGAAAGAGATTTTTGACAATAAAAATGTTGCTTAGAGATAAATTCCCCCGTGACCTCAAAAGTGTTAATACTAGACTCTTACTGAAAACCTCCTGATCTTACCTATCTGTGTAAACTGCAGCGAAACCAGGATTTTGCATCCAGCTGAACGCAGGTGACGCTGCGGAGCACGAACAGGAAACCTTGCAGATGCCATAGTCTTGACAACCTTCCTGTTTTCCTTCAGGAAGGTCCATTAAAAGCAAGTGTATTCCTCAATAGGGACGAAGCGCAGCGTCTCCTGATGCACCGAACACCCTGGTGCTACGAGGGTGCCGTGGCGTGGGAGGGAGGCGTGGGGGTGAGCCAGCCTGAGCCCTGAGCCCTGAGCCCTGAGCCCTGGGGTGGGCGTGAAGCCGCAACACGGGCCCCCGCTCCTCTTGTGCCCATTGAAGCTTCACAGTCTCTCTCCTCGCTCCCCCAGCAGCTCTTCCAGACTGATGAAGGACTAACTGCAAACGCAGCCGTGACAGAGACGGGAAGAACACGCGGCCAACATCACCATTCCCAGAGCCCTCTCTCTGTCCGTTCCCGTCCCCGCCATCCCCAGAGCCCTCTCTCTGTCCGTTCCCGTGCCTCCCGAAAGTCGGTTTGTCTGTCACGGTTCTCACACCCTGCCTGACCACAGCAAGATCCTCCAGCTGGGTTTCTCTGGACAGAGTAACATTGATGGGAGGATTTACAAACACAGTTAATGTTTCTGTATGGCATTGGTGGCTGCACTGGGACAGAACAGCGGCAATGACGAACGGCGGTTACACCACAGCTGGAGGGTCACTGCTCCTGTCCCACAGCCGGGGCCTGGGGCTCTCAGCACGAGAGGAGGCAAAGCAGGAACGAGACACTGACCACTAACGCTTTAATGCCGTGAAATACGGGCAGAGCGATATTCTTCGCCTTTATTTAAACGCCAGTGTTCTGCTTTTCTTCAGCTTTTAGGCGAAACAACGGGAAGCAGAACCCGTGAAGCTTCGAGGCCTCCGTTTGAACGGGGCGGCGTGCACAAGGCGGGGAAAACGCCTTCTTCCCCTCTCCGGGGGCTGCACGACCACCACGCCGCCCTGAAGGGGGGGGGGGGGGGGCCCGACCGAGCCCTCCCACAGGACGAGCCCGAAGCCACCAAGCCCCGCCAGCAGCACCACCCCGCAGCACCATGCCGCGCCCCGCCGCCATCTTGTCTCCCTTGGCAACGCGGCGGCACGCATGCGCGTGGGCGTCACGCGGGCGGGGGGCGGTGCCGGGGGCGGTGCATGCCCAGTGGGGGCGCTCCGCCCCGCGTGCTGTGCGCAGGCGCGGCCCCGCTGCCCCGGAAGTGCTCGGGCCGCTGGGTGACACGTCGCAGGGTCCGCGGTGGCGGGTGCGGGGCCGGGCCCGGGGCGGTTGCAGGTGGGTTCCCGTCGCGGGGCTGCCTCAGGACCCCGCTCCTGCAGCCTCTCTGCGGGGAGAGGAGGGGCTGGGGGCCCCGGGGGCTGGTGCGGTGGCCCCGGGCGCTGGGACGGGCCTGAGGGAGGGCGGCGGGGCCGAGCGGCGGGCGGGGGGCTCCTGGGACGGCCGCTGCGCTTTCGGGGGCTCCTGGCAGCCCCCAGGGAGGGCTCAGGGGTCTGATCCTGCGCGTAGCGGGCGGGCAGAGCCGCCGGGTCCCCGGGGAGCGGTTGGGGACCGAGCCCCCCGTTCTGTTGCAGATCCTCTGCCATGTCCGGGTTCGACAGCTTCACCACAGACTTCTTCCAGACCAGCTACAGCATCGATGACCAGGGGCAGTCCTACGACTACAGCGGGCGGCCGTACGGCAAGTGAGTTGTGGGTGCCCCTGACCTCCTGTGGCGCCGGTCGGGTGGGGAGCCCTTCGGTCGCTGCTTTGGGGACCGAGCCCGAGTGAGGATGCTGCTGGGGTCTCAGAACAGGACTGGCCTCTCAGCCAGCTCTTGGTGCCTGCTGTTGAGTTCCTGTTGCTCTGTTGTACGAAGAGTGTAGTTTATATTCTGTAAATGGAGCTATGAAGCAGTTAATAGTTTTCTTTCTGCATTTTAAGGCAATGTTAGAAAACTGAAGGAGAGATTATATGAGCAGTCTTAATTATATGAACATTCTTCACTCATCGTTCTCTAACTCCATCTCCAGTCACTCAGGGAGTGAAAATTAGTTCTGGTGTCATAAAATGAGCCTGCAATGTCGATGGCAAGTCCAAGGCTTTAGTAGGGAAGCGTGGTGCCTGTTCCCGGGTTGGGGAGCCCCTAGGAGCCCGGTGGGGATGTCAAGCCTCCAGCTGGGGGTTTTGTCTGGGTCCACGTCCTGGGTGATCCCTGAGAGAGGTGGAGCAGGTCGGTGCCTGTTGGTGTCCTGAGAAGGATTGCGGTGCTGTGGTGAGGCTGAACTCTGCTAGCACGAGGAGAGAAAGGAGAATGAGCTCTGGGTTTTCCTTCTTTATATTTGTTTTTCCGTAGTTAAATATTTTGGACACATTTACTGAACTCTCTACTCAGTCTTGGAAATGGTTGGTGTCGAGCATAACTTAAAGAGGTTGTTTAGGAGCAGAATATAGCTTTGGTTCGGCTTTTTTGTCAAAGGTAGCAATGTATGTTTTTTATACATATGGAATCTATAATAGAAAGTATTCCAAAGACACAGTATAAATTGGTTTGTTAGTAAATAACTGAGAATGTGTGAAATAGAAATGGAAAAACTGCCTCTTTTTTCCTCTGCATCGTGTCCTGTAGGTAGAGGTCATAATGTGTTTGATGTCCATATCATAATTCTTCCTTATGTATTGTAGCACTACCTGATGCACTTGTTGCTGAAGTGAAGGGGAAAACAGCTTTTTTTTTTCTTTAATCTAAGCTCTTTTTTTAAATATTGAGGGTTTAAAAAGTGATAGTATGAGCAATTTGTTTTCTAATAGTTTGCAAGTAAGCATTCTAAATAGCAGATTAATGCTGGGATCAAATGAGATGTCAGCCGTAATTAGTGGACGATATTTGGGATATAAAATTTTCCTACTCTTTTACGGGTCTACAGCCTGTCGCAGTAATTGGCTTTAGTCAATGGGTAATGCTCATTTCTCCAGGCCTCTGGCTTAAAGCCAAAAAGCAAGAAGAGCATATATATAGCAAGAATTCTCTTGTTTAACTTAACAGTATTATTTATGAGGGTTTGAACTGATAAATGTGGCTGTATATGCCCAAAAGGCATCTGATGTGCCTTTTTAAAAAAGAAGAAAGAAGGGTTGCTTGCTGTGACTTATTTACTGAAAAAAAGCTTTGCTTTTGCAGGGAGGTGTGTAACATAGAAGTCTGTATCTGTCCATAACGCGCTGTTGTTCTTTGTAGGCAGTATGGAGGCTATGACTACTCCCAACAGAGCGGATTTGTCCCTCCAGACATGATGCAGCAGCCTTACACAGGGCAGATTTACCAGCCGACACAGACGTACACTCCAACCTCAGCACAGTCTTATTATGGAAGTAATTTTGAAGATGAGCCTCCTCTGCTAGAAGGTATACCTTATGCTTTGTGGCTAAAATCCAAAGCTCTTCCCAATTTGGGGATAAGTTGAGTAGCAGAGTGTGTATTCCCTACTTCTGAAAGTGCACAGTTGATTTGAAATTCTCTTTTTTATTTACCTGTATGTTGGTATATGAATTACATGTTTGTGTGTGGAGCATTCTGCAGTTTCAGAATTGTGCTTTATTGCTTCATACCAGCTGCTGTGTGGCAGACGTAATCCATTAAATGGATAACCCGACTTCATACAGCACCTGTGACAGAACACTTCATATCTCTTGTTGCAAATAAAGCTTATAATTTCCCACTTCTTGTGAAATAAGCTGAGGTAGGTAGTTTCAGTTGATTCTTTGGCTAGAGCTGAAGTCCTTCATTGCTAAAAAGGAACACTAAAAACAGCAGAAGTGCCTGCGTAGAGCACAGCCTGTCCAGAGTGCCAGAACGGATACGGAGTTAGTGTCTGGATGGATGATTTCAGTTTCCAGCTTGGACCCGTCACTGGTCAGTGCCAAACCGCTGAAGAAACGCTGACTGTTACTGGTTAGAGAGATAATGGATACCTGTCACCTGTACCTGTACTTTCCACCCTGCTGTGCATGTTTGTGTTCTTCATAAAATTGTTTTGTTCACGTAGATGCTTCCCAGAGCCTGAGGTAGGCAAACAGTGCCTGCGCTCCTGGCTAGGTTTTGCTGCACAGCTGTGGTCAAACTGGACAGATGGAGACTTGAAATCATATCTGGCTGGAGGGAACTGTGAAACTCCTTGTCATAAGACACAGTGTTAAAAAGGGTGGATGTGGTTTTTAGTGGGCTCAGTGGCTTGTTTATGAAAGAGAAATCCACTGTCAGGAATTAATTACAGAGAAACTGCCTTGAGTCAGAAATCCTTGAGCCTCCAGCCACTGGAGACTTGGGGAATCTGCGTGTTCTCTGCTTACACTCTCTCACACATACCTGCTTTTGGCCACTTACAGGGACAGGGTACTGGGCTAAAGGAGCTTTTGGGCTGACCCAGAACACTGCGCTTACGCTCTTACCTGCTCCGTTAGAAACCCTCTCCTTGTCACTTTGAGCATTTGAGGAACCTATCTATGGAGGCTGCATGCTCAGCAGCCTGAGGAAAGATGGAGTGACTCAATGCTCTGGTCCCAGGAGGTGGTATCTGGAGGAGACTTAAAAGTGGAGAGGCAGGGAAGACTGGGAGTGAAGCAAATGGAGGCTACAGGAAGGGAAAAAATAAGATTAACGTGCATAATTCTTTTCATGTAACTTGTAGAGTTGGGGATCAATTTCGACCACATCTGGCAGAAGACACTAACGGTGCTACACCCGTTAAAAGTAGCAGATGGCAGCATCATGAATGAGACTGATTTGGCTGGACCAATGGTTTTCTGCCTCACTTTCGGAGCCACATTATTACTGGTAAGATACTGATCGCAAAACATTGCTGTTTGTCCATTAATATTCTTGGAAACATTGGGGAAAAAAGCCTACAGATTTACTGGAAGTGACGTCTTGGCGTGGAGGCCAAAAAAACACATCCTGACCAATAATTTGTAGCTATATGGGAGAGAAGCTGGGGCTTCATTGTTCTCTAGTGATATTTAAGAGGCAAGGAAACTCAAAATTGATGTGTAAAAAGTTACTTCATGAGGACTGATACGTTAGGCATGACTTCAGTGTCAAGAGTCAGGCTGGTAAAGCACTACTGAAGCAGACCTGCTTTCAAACTGTTCTTACTTCTTAATAGGTCAGCAGCTGTTGAAGCCTGATGGTTTTTTTAGTTAAGCTTAATTGAAATAAAATTGTGCTTTAATGACTCAAAAGTGCCAATTACAAAATGACAGAGTAGCAGCAGTCTTCCTTGTCATTGAAAGCTTCAATATTTTAAATCTGTTTTTTTTTCTCTAAATGTCTTCAGGCACTGCATTTAATTTTTCCCTAAAATTTCTCATTGCTATGACAGTTAGAACACAGTGTTTTGGTCCCAAGGGCGCTTTAAGCCTCCTTTAGTAAGTAACCTTTACTTATGGAAACTAGGTCAGTAGAATTAATTAACATGTTTATAATAGAAACATTTGGATATTCTTTTCCTAAGAAATTATCACTTTTTCCTTGTCAAGAAGTTCCTGACTTTAAGTTTTTTGCTCTTTAAACACTGCATCTGTAATGATTTTTGTTGCAAGTATTCTTCAGAGAACTTTGGCAGAAGCTAGTTGATCATACCTTAAAGAATTTGTAGGCTTTTGCAGCCCAGATCAAAGAATAACGATTTGATTGAACTCTGTTCATCAAGATACACAAAGTTAAGGTAAATGTGCCTCTTGGGTGCCTCGAACATACAGGTGTCCTGGATTCAAGGTGTGGGAAAATACTGCTGGGGGATTTGGGCGGGGGCAACGAGGAACCTGGAGATATTCTCTGCACGTGCTTTCCTTTTCCTCCTGTTGGTGGGAGACACTCCTTGTCCTGGTTACTTACGGCATGTCTCTGCTTGACTTTCAGGCAGGGAAAATTCAGTTTGGTTATGTGTATGGAATAAGTGCAATTGGATGTTTAGGGATGTTTTGTCTCCTGAACTTAATGAGCATGACGGGTGTCTCCTTCGGCTGCGTCGCCAGTGTCCTGGGATACTGTCTTCTTCCTATGATCCTGCTTTCCACTTTCGCAATTGTGTTTTCACTGCAGTAAGTACATAAACTTAATTGTTTGGTAATCGGCCCCTTTCCTGTGAGATGGTGAAGGGAGTTATTAAAAGGAATTTTCATAGTCAGTGATGAAACTGTGTAATTTGAGCGTGACAGGAATTTGTTGCAAGTGTAAAAACATCAATAGTCTTCAGGCATTTACTCGATGAAAGAGAAGTGAATACTGGTTTTATCTGTAAGTCAATTAAATAGATAGACTCAAATCACAGTATCGGGTTTGGTTTTAATCAGCTTTGAATCTGACAAATTTCAGTACCTGCAAAGTCTAACAGTAATTATAATTTCAGATACAGATTTGAATTTGATAGAAGAGAATCAGTATGATTCCTCATAGCTGTGTGAAATTGAGAACAGAAAAGCAAGAACTTGCTGCAGTTACATTAGTCACCGCTTTGCGTTTCATATGCAGAAAGTTAATTTTAGGGTCTTTTTTTGCTGTCATAGCTGAATAATATGGTTATGGAGTCTTTACTGGAACTGCTTCCTTTAAAAAGTCAAAGATAAACGCTAAAATTCATCTTAAAGTCTGTAAAGGGTGTTGGAAGGAGTCTCGTTAGGACTCCTGTAAGCATATGTACACAAGTCTCCTGTTAAGTCTCTTCCTATTTCTGTCTTTACAGGGGAATGATGGGGATTATTCTCACAGCTGGAGTCATTGGCTGGTGCAGCTTTTCTGCTTCCAAAATCTTTATTTCTGCCTTAGCAATGGAAGGACAACAACTTCTAGTAGCATACCCCTGCGCTTTATTGTATGGAGTCTTTGCTCTCATTTCTGTGTTCTGAAGAGACTGTCCAAACCGCTGGACTCCGTGGGCCAAAAGGAAAACATCCACCTGGAACATTTAGTTGGACCAGAAGCAGCTGCAAACAGCTGGATAGTGTTGCTATTACAGAACTTAGACCTGTTCCGAATCATCTGGAACTATGAAATCAAATGTCTCGTGTTCACTTTTTTTAGGACTTTGAATACTGTTTTCGATTGACCGGAGGTGTCTATAGCTTTAATACCAGTTTCTGCTCATCAGGCTCATGTCATTCCTTTCCCATTCCTGCATCTTTAGAAGAGAAACTTTTGTTTGTTTATTTGAGGGCTGGTGTTGGGGGGGGGGAGGGTGTTTTTTTAGGGGAGGGAGAAGGATTGCGGTTAGAAATGGATAGATTTTTATCAGCTAAAGTTAACAGAACTGCAGATGCCATGGATTTGGGGTACTCTGAATAAATCTGCAGGAATGAAGAACCCATTTCCTGTCCCCTCTTACCAAAAGCAAAATGCACAAACGAACACAAGCAATTAGAGTATTTTCTGTATTTTAACAAACATACTCTTGAGCTCTTTGGTCTCATTTATTTGTTCATTTGATGTGATAGTATTTCAGGGTTTAAGATACTTAAATTATGAGTTAGAAAACAGATGCTTAAAAGTTAAAGGGATCTGTAATTGTCACACTTGAAATACGAATACATTTGGATGTCTAAGTAGCTATATGTTAACTTGGATTTCTGAAGACGACTTCAACTAGAGTTTCTTTTCCCAACGGTGCACATACTAGTAGATGAAGAGTAATCTCTTTTGCAGTACTTCCAAGAACAACACCGTTTTGAAAATGTTATGCTTGTCAGTATTGTAGTTACTGTAAAATAATTTAAGGCATATTGATTAAATTTTCCTTAAATTTTGAAAGGTGTGTTTGATTTTTCTAATCTTTCTTTTTTAATGGAGTTGAGTTACTAAAATTGAAACTTCAAGATTGAAGCAAAATCCTATTTAACCTGTGTTCAGTCAGTGGATTTGGTACTTGCTCCAGTCACAAACATTTAACGTGAGACGCATAACCTGGTCTGGGATGTTTGTTAGTCACTTACAAGAAGTCTTACAAGTGCGAGAAGTGGGAAAGCAGGACTGGTTGTTCTTCACATGAGCACTTACTAATACTTAAAATAAGCAAGAAAAGGTTAGAGACGTATCTGACTGATACTGGGGAGGGGAGGTTGCCTCTGTAGATGGCGATTCCCCGCCTTGGAACTGAAGCAGCTCTAACAAAGTGCTGGTTTGTAACTGCCCTTTCTTCAGCGATTTCAGCAAAATGAAATCCCTTGGATTAATCTATCCCAGGTGTTGGTCTGACGGTCGTCTGTCGTGTCCATGAAATGACCCGTGTGTAGACTTTGGGAGTTGTGTCACGGGTCAGGTGTTACAGGTGAGACTCGGTGCTTGCTGCAGTGAATGCATCCCGCGAGGAACACCTTCACCTTACCGGGACCTGAATGGATGAGTTCACAGGCTCACACACGGTTTTGTTCACTCTTCCCTTAGTTCTGCACGTTCTCCTGAAAATACCTTCCTGGTGCCGCTAGAACCTACTGCTGAGATCCTTCTGCGCTGGGCAGAGGCAGCTTTAGTTCCTGTCACTGGGAGTTGTGGGAAGGGTTGTATGGGTGGAAAGCCTTTAGGAACCAAAAGCGGGTGCCCCAAACCCTTCCGACTCGTGCTCTGTGCTATAGCTGCCTCGTACAATGCATTTTAAAACTTGTACACACAGGAAAAAAAATCAGTTTCCTTCCAGAAGTGAATTCAAGAGCCTGGATAATTTTCTCACCCTAAACAAAAGCGGTGAGTTGATTGTATTTAGAAAAATGTTTCACTCTGTACTTCACCGTTCTGATTTCTCTGGAGTGTTAGACCCTGTCTGCCCCGGTGCACAAAGTTCTTACCCCCTTTAATGAAGAACGTTACCAGCTGGTGGAGCCTGGTCCTGTATTTGTGCAAATACATTGCAGTGATTGCCTTCACTAACGAGGGCTAATTAAATACAGGATTGTTCCAGTGTCAGGGCTCACACAGGTTGTTGAGCACGCCAGGTTCCGATACTGAAGGATTGGATTTCTGGGAAGCGGGCTGGTGGAGCTCGCCTCGCGTGTACCAATGCGGCTCATTTCCTAAACTTGTGCTGATGCTGCCGGGGGCATCGCGTGTGTGATCAACTGTTAGAAACGAGCCGTTCTCAGCACAGCATGGGCAAACCGAGTGCACGGGAAAAACATTAAAATAGCTTGTGCTAGTGTAGCACTGGTGATACAGCTGCTGCGCCTGGAAAGACCATATGAAAAGGTATTTATAATAAATTATATCTGTGTGGGTATATATGTGTGTTCACAAAGTCCTTGCTCTGGCGTAGAGGATCCCACTGGTTCTGCTGGAGCAGTGAGCTTTGACCCGTTCGCGTCGGCAGCGTTTTGCGGTCCTCGGCTCGCCTGGTGAGATCTTTGCGGCGAATTTCTAGCTGGACCCTTGGGGCGGGAGAGAAGAGATGGGAGCAGAAGGTCAAACACTCCAGTTCATAAAGGACTTTATGAAAACACAGTGTTGTGTCTAGACGGGTAAGTCTTAAATGTCCCAAATTTCTGGTACATTCATTAATGTGATTCCGCTGGCTGTATTTATTGCCTTTCCAAAATCAATTCTACTGATTTTCTATAATAATGTTTTGTTCTAGACTTTGCTTCAATTTCAGTTAAATTTCTGAGGATTTAATGTTGCCATCACGCAGAATGACAAGATTTTATGCCATAGTTCTTTGCTCCCGCATTTGCCTTTCATATTCAGTAGGACTTTTTTTTCTTTTTACTTTCTAGATCTGAACTCTCCCCCACAGTCTGTTAACAGCAGCATTTTTATCCAGTTTTCAGATGAAGTACTAACGTTACTTGCTTCCATCCTGCACTGTCTCTTGCCATTTCCACGTTACTCATCTCAAAGCATTCAAACATGCAAGCTGATGTTGCTTTTTTTAAAACCAGTTTTGTTATCACACCCAATCTTGAAATTACTTCTCATTCTACAGAAGTTAAATTAGAAGTTCCCTTTCCCAGTTTGTCTGGTTTTTCTCCCAGTTTGTGGATGTTTTGACAGTGAATTTGTTTTTCAGGGCTTTGCTGTGAGGCAGCTGCTGACTCAGCTCGGTTTGTTTCTATGGACAAAGTTTCTGTAAGTACCAACAAATTACACGGAACGTCCTTTACTAAAAAACATTTTTTTTCTGCGCTTGCGTGCCTTTCATGTGTGCTGGTGTTGGCGTCTGTTCTTGAGGGGCTCGTGCTTGTTTAGTGATGGGGGAATACCTGCAGAAGCCCCAGAGAGCAGGGGCTGATGTGGTGTTTGGTGTGAAGCCAGATGTTCCTCCATCCTGCTGGCCGGAGAGGAGCATCCTGCGCTCGCACAGGGACCACCAGCATCCCTCGTGCTTTGCGCTGCGTCCGTCCGGAACGATGACCTCCCTTCCGCGGAGCTGAGCGGCTCAGGCTGGGTGCTGCAGGGTCCATCCGTGGGGGACTGTGATAAGAAGCTGGAGTACCCTTGGGCTTGTCTCCGGGACGTTTTCTCTGGATAATCTGGGTGGTCTGTCATCCCCCTGGGGAAGGACAGCCGCCGTTGGGCACACGCTGCATGGTGCTGAGGTGGAGGTGGTCACCCCCTGATGTCCCAACAGGGCGTTGGTTTGTACCAATACCATTCTTTAAAAGTTTGTTCCTGTTTTTTAAGAATTACATTAGCTAAAAGAACAGGCAGCGTGCTGGGGTGTCACACACATTGTACCGCAGATGCAGGAATTGCAAAGAGCATCTTGGCACTGCGCCAGCTGACTGACCTGGACGAGCCTTCACCTCTGCGAGCGGCTGCAGTTGATGCACGCTGAATCGCAATAAAAACCAAAGGAATGGAGGAACTGGGGCTTGCTGTTTCATTCTTCTCCACTGGGTGGGTCTGCAACACCCCTGATGTGCGACACCCCTGATGTGCGGGACTGCGATGCTGCTGGACCACGATGCTCCACTGGGGTGGCACAGCTCAGCACCAGGAAGCCTTTGCCCTCCTCGTCCCCTCCTTGTTTATGTCCCACAGCATCAACAGCAGCTACACTCCCAGGCAGCCCAGCCGCTGGGTTTCTGTGTCGTGCCGTGGGGAAGGGATTTGTTTCAGTCGGAGTCTGTTGAGCGGAGATGTGAGCCAAGCAGCCCTCCTGGCAACGGGGAACCTCTGCTTCATCTCACTCCTTGTATAAAGCTGTAATATTTCTGACCGTTTTTTTTTTTTTCCACGTTACCAGGAAGTCCAGAAGCACATGAACTTGTTTTCCTCTGGGTAATTCATCGCTTCTAGTGTAGCTTTTGCCCATGTAGGCTGGCACATCCTTCCTTTGCTGTGCTTTTTAAATAACATCCCAAAACAATTTATTTACACAATCTGTGGGCTTAGGAGAGTTTTTAAAGTATTTTTTGTCATTTAGGAGTTGCAGACCCTAACACCCCAAGATGCGAGGATTGTTTGTTGTGGTTACCCTCGAGCATCCCGTGAGACGGGGACCCTCCGCCGTCCCGCTCTGTGGGAGATGGGTGCGATGTGTGTGAGTCCTGCTGCGCTTGGGCAGCTTCATTGCAGCAAAACACAGCAGGGTCGCTCTGCACGGGCGCGTTCTCAGCCCGGCTCTCTGGGACGCAGTTTGAAAGTGGGAGGAGACGGGGTAATTGGAAGGTCTGTGGGTGGCAGTTGCCAGCTTTGTGCTCGCCTGTCGAGAGCCAGCAGGACACCAGCCAAACAGCAGTCCGCGCGCTGGGAGGGACTGCGGGCGCTCTGCTCTTAAGGGATTTTTTTTTTTTGGTCCTCTTATTTCTTTGCTTTATTGCAGGAAGTACTGACATTAGGAAAGTGAGGATTCTCCGGTCCTCGTCGGGAATGGTGAAGTGGCAGATTGTGTAAAATCAGAGCCTGGTCCTGGAATAAGCCCCTTGCACACATCGTGCTCGGTTACGTGTCTTTAGGAAGAAAGGCATTGCTGTTTCTTTACAAACTGAATTCCCCCACATCATTCTTGGAATGATACCGTATACATTTCTGTTTGGTTTTCCCCAATATTTTTGGCTTTTTTGCTGTTAGCAGAGGAAAATCTGACGGGCTTGGATACCTGCCCTACCTACCGATCTGCCAGACCCATTGCTTTTCAGCCGCGGGTTTTATCTCCCTGCGGTGGGTGCCAGCTTCTCGGTTCTTGTTCGGGCAGGATTCCCGTTTAGCTCAACAGGGGGCTTAGCTGAATCAACAAGATGAATGTTTGGCCAATAATTATGTCAGGCAAATCTGGACAAATATCCTCATTATAAATAGACCTGCCAGGCTGGGGCGCTTGGCGGTGCCTCTGCTCCAGCCATCGTCGGAGCCAAGCGATGCCCCGGCTCCCAGCCTGCGCCCGGACCAGCCACATCCACGGAGAAAAGAATTCCAGCGCCGACAGATCCCTGCCAGCTCCTTACAGGATGAACAGTAGATTCATAGAGGACTTTTGTTTTGGTAAAGGATCCAATCTGTAGAAGGGAAAATCCTTCTTAAAAACCTACTGTATTAACCCGTTCATGTCCAATCACCCCAGAAAGTTGAAGCTCGTTGTCCTCGTACCACCAAGACAAACACTAAAGGCTCATGGCAGGTTATGGGGGATTTTAATGAGTTCACTGCCTTTTTCTTTATTTATGTAATCTTCACTTTATTGATATGAGTCAATCTTCTGATTGTTCTAGCAGCTAGTTCAGATGTTAATTGTCAATAGGAGAAGATAATCTCGCGTCTTGGCGAGGCTCTGCTGGTGCTGTGGCTGCTCCATCGAGTCACAGATGGAAATATTTACATTCAGGATAATTTTCTCATTCCAGTGTTTTGTCCCAATTAAAAATTACTGGTTCAGACGAGGTGAGGAGAGCTAGAGAAGGCACTGAACTGATGCCAACAGCAGATGTCCCATTACTTGCCACTCTGCTTTCTTGCAGATCCATTTAGCCAACTTCTGCCAAATACCCATTTGGTTTCTTTTAAAAGCCCTGAGCCATCGAGGTACAGAATTACCTTGATGATTTCATATGGGGTTTGAGAAGTTTTATCATTCCCCTGGAGGATACAAGGAGTGTTTTTCATCCCTTGGGCTCGGCTGCTCCGGGAAAGGCAGATGAGGTTCTCCGCGCAGCCGACACACGGGGAAACCGCAGACTTGTGGCTGCCCCGTCACCTCCTCATCACCCTCCGTGTGGGATCGGTCTCGTGGCCCCGCTCCTGGAACTGGATCCAGGTTTTCTGAAGTGAGGCCCCACAGCTGATCCCGGAAAGGCATGTGGGCACCCTGTCATCACCTCCTCTGAGCGCTGAGTGTGGCCCCGTGCCCCCGCGAAGGCTGCCCGTCCCCCATCCTCCCCTGCTCCAGGGGATGGTCGGTCCGGGTGGGACCCGGAGAAGCCCATCGGCTGGCTCAAGGCAGGATTAACTCCTTCCTGATCCCAGCTGGAGGGACGTGGCGCAATCTCCCTCCAGCACCTTGTCAGCGCTGTGCTGACTTTACAATTAGAAAATGGTCTGTGATCTCAGGCTGATTTCTTCCTATTTCCTCCTCCCTTTAGTGCACTTTGTTATTGCTGTTCTGTCCACAACAGGCATGGAAGAGAGCTCATTCTCTTCCTTTGGGCGGCAGCCCCTTACATAATGGTGAATTTGTTCTAATTCCCCACCATCCTTCTCTTTTCTTGGAAAAACCCGTTTGAGACTCACTGCAATCCCCAAACCCTCTTCTGCAGAAAAGCTGCTGAGCCCACGGTTACCTCTCTTGTTCACGGGCATCAACGTTTCTTCTTTAAAACACCGCTGTGCTGAATTCCTCCTCAACAATTCCCATCATTTCTCCAAGGTACGCAGATCAGTCTGAGCTCTGATCCCATCTCCAGAGGGACTGCAGCACCTTCCTCTTCGTTACCATCTTTAAATTCCATCTCCCCAGCTGCTTAGAACAGCGAACGGTGCAGACCGGGGGGTGTGTCGCCTGCATTTCACAGTGACACAGTCAAAACTTTGCATTCCCATTTCAACCTTTACACTAAATTTTCCCAAACTCTGTTCCTTGTAAATCACGATATCACATCGCTGCCTCCCGTCCTCAGCAAGAGCAGCAGTTGCCTGTGGCAGAAGATAATCAGGTTTCCCCCCCTGCTCGCTCTCTTACAATCCCACGTTGGCTGTTTCTTTTCACCTCATTCTTTTTTACCCATTTATGGGCCGATTCTTTCCGTTCTCTTCCAGGTCCTCAGCCCCCCTTTCACAAGGAGCTTTATTGGTCCCTCTGCTTGGGCAAGGGCCCAGGGCTTCTCCCGTAAAATGTGAAAAACTTCCAGAAAACAATCCAATCATTTAGTTGTGTTTTATTTGAATAGAAGCCACAGCAGCTGGATTGTCCTTCAAAGCTGAAGAACGGAAAGGGACCCATGAGTGTCATCCATGTGGAAGGAGAACAGCCAGGTGTGGACAGCTCGGGGGGCTGTCGGGTTTGCTCTGCAATCCTCACCCCCCCAGTCCTTTATCTAGACCAATGTAACTGTCCTGTAACGGGAGGTTGGGTCTGGAGGTGGACAATTCCCAGCTTTAGACATCAGTGACGGCTTCGAGAGGCGCAGACGCTTCGTGTCCATTCCGGTGTCTTTCCGGCTGGACGCTTTCAGCTATTCACATGTGTACACAACCAAGAAAACCATTGGGATGCCATGGGGTGGTTTATTTCTGATCGTTTATTTAATGTTTGAGTAACATTATCTGCTTTAAAAATCAAGGTTTTCCATGGTTTTTAGTGGACCAAGCCTCTCTCATTTCCCCGTTAACCTCTGGCGGTCTCACGGCCACAGCCAAATGAAGCATCGGAATTAAACGGCAAGTAGGCATCTTGATGGCAGACAAGAAAATGGTAATTATAAATGATTGATTGGTCCGAGCCCGCATCGTTGGGTTAATTCTTCACTCCTTCGCACCACTGTTAATTGGGAACAAATGTGCGGCGATCAAGTGATCCTCACTGGTGTGGTAAGGGTGGAGATCTGCGTGTTCTGCCTGAGCTCTGAGCTGAAAAGGCCTCATTCTGCCTTGAATCTGTTCCTGTTTCTGTTCCAGACCTGGAGTGACCGTAGAGCTTAAATCTGGAAATGATCCTCCCACCCGTATGTTAGCTGGCGATGGTTTTCCCACCCAGCGGTTTCTTCCACTAACAGGCTCCAATGGAGAGATGGAGGATGCGGCGCAGCCGTGTGCGTGCGGTGCTGCTGGGGGTGTACGGCAGGGCACCGAAACGCGCGGATGGATGCAATGGGATTGCATCTCCTGGAGCCCTGCAGCGGGCACTCTCCACTCTCTCCCTGCTCCCACCTCCGCAGGTCTGTTGGCCTGTCCTCACCCCGGGTTGCTCAGCAGACGACTGAACGGCCGCAGAGGCCATTGCTTCTTCCTTCGTTATTTTCACAGCAAACACAGGCGGAAATCTACACCCTGGAGAAGATGCAGCTCCGCTGGACTTTGCAGATGTGAAGCGCTGGCAGCAGCTAGATACCGCTCGGTGAAAACACGGGGCTGCAGCTCTGCAGCCTCTCGGTGGGGCTGGAAGCATGTTCCAGGGAGGCTTTTCCATGGAAACCTGGAGAGCAATCCCCCAAACAGCTCACTGGGCTCTCCGGTGGACGGGCTGGGTGTTTGGGTACCACCGGGCGCTGTCAAGCCGGTTGCTATGCTCCTCTTCACTGTCTGTACAAGCTCTGATGAGTGCACCGGCCGTGGCAGGGGCTGGAGTGTTGCTCCACCAACGTGCCGGATGGAGCACGCCGGGCAGCGCGGGGCTGGGCTGGCTGCAGAACCGCGGCTGCTTTCTTCCAAGAAACTCTGGCAGCACCACCAGCCTTGGCCTGCGCTTACGCACTATCTCAATCCACGCCGCTGCCAAGATTTCTCCTTGCAGATTTTTTTCCCCCCGTCATCCCCAGCCCATCGGGCGGTGCAGAGCCTGCTGCAGCCCGGCTGGTGCCCGGGATTTCCAGCACACGCGGCACTCCCGGCCGTGCAATGTGGAGACCTGATGTTTTACCCAGCCCGGCCCCTTGCACCTTTTTTCTCTTATCATCACATTTCTTTTATTTACAGCCTGCAGCCAAGCAAGGTGGCGAATCTTCAGAGGATATGTCTTGGCAGGAGAGCTGACTTTCAAGCACAAGAGTAACCCCTCAATGCAATGCTTGCAGCTTAGGAAGCAAACAAAGCTTCGTGGAGTATAATTCTGCTCCAGTTTCTCCCACTATAAAATGCCTTTTGCCTTTTTACCAGTCTCAGTCAATCCAGCTCACAAAGGTGCTGGTGAGTTGTTACCATCCCTGTGTCACGGAGGGAGAAATGGGGACGTGGAGAGGGGAACGGTGTGTCTGGAGGACACTAAGCAGGCAAAGCAGAACCACAGCCCGGGTCCCCAGTTCTGCTGGGAAAACAAAACCAGAACAGAAATGCATCTTTACCTCTTGCTCATTAATCTATATAATTATCAGCAAGTTACCTGCATCATTCTCTGAACCAAGAAACTTTTTAACTGCTGTGTTCATACTGCTGTGGTCCCCATACTTCTGTTTCCAGCCTTTATTTCAACTCCTGCACGGTGGGGTTTGCCTGATGGGATGGAGATCTGTGATGCAGATGGAGATGTGAGTAAATCATTCCAGCTTTGCAGGCAATGGAAAGGAATAGGCTCCGTAAGGCACTTTTCTTATCTCAAAGCAGACTGCCGTGATAAGGCAGATGAGTCACAGGCTTTGACCGTAAAGACAAGCCGGGGTGACTCCGACACACATGCGAGACCTTGTGCGATGAGGAGGAGGAGGAGGAGGAGGAGGCACACAGACAGCTGCTGAGCCAGCCTGGCTCATGCAGAGCACACAGCCCGTTTTCCTCGCGGGAGGGGAACGCCGGTGCAGTTCGGCATCTCCAGTGACCCCGGGCAGCCCAGGGGGGCAGGAGCCTGGTGCTCCATGGGGAGCTGGGAGCTGGGCAGTGATGCCTTGACCCAGCGCCACGGCTGAATTCCAGCTGACTGCTGGGCAACGCGGCGTCCTGGGGATTGGAGCTCACTGGCCGCGCACGTGAGGGTTTTGACAAGGGCGCTGGGGCTCCCCTGAACCTCCTGGTTCAGAGCATCCCTGACCTCATGTCTGTGTTTCACCCAGAAGTAGCACCAACAATGAACCTTCTTCCCAAAGTCATTCTTTGGCCTTACTCTCTAGCCAAAATCTCCTGAAAATCTAAACCACCGGATTATCAAAGGGACCAACCAGAGCAGATGCAATCTGACCTCCAAAGCTGCTGACCACCGTGGTGGGGCAGGGCGGTGGGAGGAGGGTGAGGCCATTCTAGAGCATCCTTCCAGCAACGCTTACACCCCATTTGCATCCCCCATCCGCAAAACCCGAGCGAGCAAAGCCACGACCGGCCGTTTCCAGGGGCCACTAGATGGCAATCCGTGTCTGCGGACCTCTCCCGGCTGCTCTGGTGTGTGCCGGACCCTGGGGCTCCCCCCTGGGCAGGGCTGGGGCGGGCGGGTGGAGGGACCCGCACCCAGGAGCTGCTCCTGCCGGTGGCTGGTTCTGGTTAAACTCGGCCAGTTCCCTGCTCTGAGACTGGCACTGGGGGGACGAGAAGGTGGAGGGGGGTGACACGCCGGAGCGTTGCCCTCAAGCAGCGCTGGGTCACGCTGGGTGTTGCAGCAGAGATGCTGTTTTGGGAAAACTTGGAATATGTCAGAGTGTAAGGAAAGAAATCCCCACGCTGAGCTGTGGGTTATCGAAAGTTTCCGTTTGCTGTACCGCTTACACTCTCAAAGAAAGCTCCGTTCCTCTTGCAATAGGAATCTCTGGGTTCCGTGCGCCCTTCCTGCAGAAGAAAGCCCAGACACGTCTCCCGGTGGCACCAGGTCCTGCAAGAGCTCCAGGGATCGCTTGGCTCTGGTGCTCGAGGTCTGGCTGCAGATCCTGCAACAGATCCTGCAACAGATCCTGCAACAGATCCTGCAACAGATCCTGCCTGGTGCGGGGAGCGCAGCCCTCCAGCACTCGCGGGGTTCGGGCGCTGTGCGCAGCTTCTCCGCCTTTCCAACACAAGTTAAAATTCTGTGGAACAATATGAGAAGGAAAAAAAAAGGGGGTGGAGGAAGGGAATGGTTTTTTGGCCAACTGCCGCTTCTCTTAGGAGGGAAAAGTTAACGGCTGTTCTCGTGACCTCCGCAGTGGCTGCGCTCATTTAACCAGTTCTACTTAATTGTGCTGAGTAATATAAAAATTCCATATGTTCCGCGAGCAGATCCCTCCTCGGTCTACGGGAAACAGCAACCCGGCGGAGGCAGGAGAATGCCTGTGCCTGACAGCACTGTTTATAAACTATTTTTAACAGAATTTCTCCATCTTCTCTGTAAAGGAGTAACACTTTTCCTTGCCTCTGGCCGTAATTAATGTGCCATAATTCATCCAAGGGACATAAAACAACAGACCCAAAGCTGAGCATTAGCTCTCAAGCACAGCAAATAATTTTGGGGAAGATCAGTATTTTCTATACATGGAACTCTTGTTACTGGTTTTAATTAAAGTCCCCCAGTTGCTGGAGCACGGGATGTGCTTTCCTCGGCTCCACACTGTACCAGTCCATGCCCAGGCCAGGCGACGGAGCAGGGTTTGCTGCAGGAGCTGCTGCCGGTGGAGCTTTTCCATCCTGATTGGAAGCGACAAGAGCATTATCCTGCTGTCACTGCCTCGGGCTGATTTAGTTTGAAAATAATACTGTCATTTTTATTGGGGGGGAAAAAAAAAGATGTACAGAAGAGAGTAAACATTTGAAAACCTTTAAGAAACTGCATTTAGCAACCATTCAGCTGCCTGACCTGGGCTCAGCACCCCCAGCTCCCTTCCCGCAGTTACCTGGTGACCAGGCGGCGCTTGGGAAGCCAAGTCCTGCTCCAGCTGAGGAAATGCATTTCAGCTCAAAGATGTTTGAAACAATAAACAGTTTATAAACACAACTGACCCCCAGGAGGTTCCGCCTGCTGCAGAGGGCCCTGGGGCTGCCAGCAGACCCCACTGAAGCTCTCCTGCATTCCCCAGGCAGGGAGCACAGCACCCAGTAAAGGGGTAAAGCCCTGCTCCCCCCCTTTGGCAGGACAGGTTTTAGCAAGACCCCAGGTCCCCAGCTGTGCACAATCAGCATCAGCACAAGAGGCACTCTCGCATCTTCCCTTGTTCACAGTCCTGGGTCAGTGTGGCTGTAGCAACAAAGCTATTTCCTAGAAAAAAAAAAGATTCTACAATTCTATGAAAAAAATATATTCAAAAGATCATATGCAAATTGGAACGGGCAAATGGGGAGGATGAGTCCCTGGGAGCGGAGGCAGGACAAGGAGACCCCCCTCGTCCGGCTGCAGCTCAGCCCATCACCTACTGCAGGAGAGCCGGGATGCCTGCAGGCTGGGCAGG
>WKFP01014146.1:195177-206946 GCA_011057875.1 Pterocles orientalis
CCCGCTCACACAGTCCCTGCCCCCACCCAATGATAGGGGAGAGAATTAAAGAGGTAAATGGCAAAGAGGACTCGTGGGTTGAGATAAGGACAATTTAATAACTAAACTACAATAATATTGGAAATAATACTATTTACAAAGATGTAATGTGATATGTGGATGAGGAAGCTGCCAGGGTTGTGTTGCCTTCGAGATGTGTTCCTGGTTTTTGGGGAAAGGGCTGCTGGCTGGCCAGCACTGGTTTGACAGACTAAACGATGGTGTCAGCTCGTGGAAACGAGGTGATGGGGTTTACCACGCAATGAGAAGCGTGTTGGCTATGCCAGTCCCAGAAAGGATGTCTCGAGCTTGAGAAAGTCCCGGCCAGTGCCCACAGACATCCCCCATCTCTGCCAGCACCAGGTGAAGAGCAGCTGCTCCTCTTCCTCCAGCCTGCAGCGGTTCAAAGTCCTCGTCTGAGACTTCGTCAGGGCAGGAGTGGGGCTGCGGGCTCCCCGCGAGCACTGTCCCCGGGTGACACCGCCCGTGCCCTGGCCCAGGTTGGATTCTGTTCACGCCGGCTCTTCTCATCGCTGTGTGAGACTGCTCGGTATTTATAATAAAATATTCATGTTTGGAAATTGCTTTAGAGATTAGGCGCTGATATTCATTTCAGACTTCTCACGTTCTTGGGGAACGTTGAAGGAGTGAGAAGGAGCCTCTTGGAGAAGGGGGGGGTGTAGACCAGGTCCGTGTGATGCGGGTTCGGGCTGTGCTGCTGTGGAGGGCCGGGTGAATATTAAATACGAGCAATTAATATTGTTCATTTATGTAGCACTTCTGTGGCGTGCACTGAACTGCTTGTGGGTTTGAACCCGAAGCACAGCTCTTCAAAGGGAATTAGTTCAACCACCAGTCCTAAAGTGAAACCACCTCGTGTTCATTCGTAACAGTTTGGACTGATGCGGAACGGCAGAAATCGGAATTGTGCCGGGTTACAAGAGTTGAGTTGAGTTGAGTTGTGAGATTGATAACGACATGAACAGTCTGCTTCTTGCTGTTGCGTATTCAGGTTGCTGTATTTTCATTATTCACCTCTTACTTTGATTTTCCTGGCGCAGTACAGCAGCCTTACAAGCACCATAAACTTGTCTTTGCAGAAATGAAAAGGCTGGGAATGAAGATGTTTATTTACATCACTGACATTTAAATGCCTGTTCTCTTCAGTGCGGTGGTTTTTTGTCTATGCAAATCTTTTTTGCAGCTTGTGAAGCCTGAGGAGACGTTCTTTAGAAGCTTGATTAAAGTCTCTGCTGGAATAAAATATTTAGTAAAAAGATGTTTCCATACTCCTCAATTACTCCTTAATGAATCGTCTTTGTCAGCCTGCTAGGAGACATCCTGTTTCATTCCAGGTCTGCTCGTAATTTGTCCCTTTTGGCTTCGTATAATGTATGTAAATTCACTGTTGGGTGCATAATCCAATCGTTACAAAAAGAATAAGAACCTTGCTGCTACTGGTGGTATTTTGTTTGCAGAGATAAAGGAGAGAGGTTATCGCTCACGCTGCCTTGGACAGCCCATAGCAAAGGATGCGCAGGCGGGGCAGCAGCGGGGGGAGCCTCCCTGTGCCGCTGCCGTGCGCGAGCCGGGGCAGAGCTGGTCCTGCCCGGAGAGTGGGACGTGAAAAGGATACAGAGCACGAGGGAAGAGATCAATACTCCATCCCGAGTATTGCCAGAACAGCGCAGTAAAGTTTCAGAGGCATGTGAAGGTAAAATCGCTAGGGGTGTGAGAAATGTAATGAGGGATAAAATTTATGTGATTTATATAATTATTTTTAAAGCCATGCATTTGCCCGGCCACAAAACTGTTTTAACAGTGGTGACGTAAGGTCTGATTAATGAAATGACATTGGGAGCAGAGGTAGAGATCTGCAGAGTGTGCATTTTCCTGCTGTGCTGTAATGATGCTGAAGCAACGGAGCAACAGGATTTAACCCTGGCAGCGCCGCTGGCTGCCGAACGGCCGGGCGTGCCTGTGCTGGAAAAGATGATGGGGCTTGTGGACATCACCGAGCTACCCAGGTCAGCGAGGGTGAAAGCTGGCTGCAAACAAACGCAGAAGGTCCTCCTAGTGCCAAACGAGTAGGTGATGAAAGGGCAGATGAAAGTCAGCGGGAAGGGGAAGGAAACGCCGTCTGACCTGCAGAAACACATCGATGGGCTGTAGGCTGCCTCGTTCAGCCGAAGGAGCACATCTCAGCGCTGCAGGAGGTGGTTTGACAGGAGTGTCAGTGCTCAGAGGTGCTCACAGAACAGGCAGAGGATTAGGAGCAGGGAAGTGAGGAAAGGAAGAGAACACGGGAAATGTGGTTGTGTCATCCTGGATATTCCTGCAGTACATAAGGGACTCTGGAAGTACCAAAGGCGTGGCGGAGGCTGAGGGCAGCAGCTGTGTACCTTTCGTCTGTTCTTACAGCAGCATCTGAACAGGTAAAGGCTTCCCAGCCTTGAAGAGCGATGACGGCTGGAGAACACAAGAGGGGTCTGTGAAATCCTCAGTCTCATGGAGATGACTGATAGGAAACAAGTGTTTGCTGCAGAGCTGAGAGGTACCAAATAAAACCAGTTCTGGGCAAACCGGAGTGTGTTTCCAGAGCCGTGCACAGCCGCGGTGCCGGCGAGGGATGGAGCCCAAGAGGTTTTTAAAATCACGCCACGTGTCGCGCACTTTGCCGTTGCTAGGGCCCCATACCTTCCAGCCCCTGAGTGGGTGTGTAATTTATTTTCCTCTTAAATTTTTTAGCTTTAAGAGGCATGAATCATTCCTTTCCATTTACCGAAGGAGTTCTGCTCCTGGGTTTTTTTTTCTGTGGATGTTTGCAGCAGTTCCCTCCGGCGAGTGGGATGCTGCTAGTGCCTTGTTCAGGGGCAAGATGCTGGTAAGGGAAGCTGAGAAAAGTGATGAATCTCGGGTTTGTAAACCACAGAAAGAAGTCTTGCCCGTTGATGAGGATGATAGGGTACGTCCCAGCAGAATGAGAACAAGAGCGTTAAGAAAATGAGGTTTGAGATGGAACGATATGTTGTAAATGGGTGCGGCAGGAGTGATGCTTGCTGGAACTCAGTTGCAGTTTCTTTCCCCATGGTTTCTTGACTGTGCAGAAATATTGAACGTAACTAAAGGATGTGGCAACCCCTCTTATCTTCCTGTTCTCGGTGTCTGCTCTCTGTGCTTTGCCCGGGAGGGCTCACGTCTATACAGACGTAGCTGTGTGCGTGCTGTGCCCCCAGCTCGGGACGGTGAACCAAAGGGAGAAAAAGGATAAAGAACAAATATCACGTGTCTGACATATTGCCAAAACTAGTGGTTGATAATTTAATCTGCTGCCTGACAGCTTGATAGTCTACCAAAAAAAAAAAATTTCCACTTTTTTTTACACACAACCAGCAGAGCCTGTTGCCACGGATGCTGGGGAAGCTGAAGAAATAAATAAGCTCGCTGCAGTTATTAAATATGATGGCTGGCATTCAAGCCTAGGTCAAACATCTCATTTCTCAGGTTCAGTGCTGTAATATCTCCAGTTATTTCTGATTTATGCAGCTGTCATAAACCTTTGAGGAAAGCCACAGATATTTCTCTGAGCTGAAGCTTTCTGATGGAACACCAGATCCCTCTAGGTGCTTTCTCCTGGAAATATTTTGTCACCTTACACCCAAGCTACCACCATCGCATTGCCATCTGCGCGCATCCCCTGGGCAGAGCCGATCGAATGGTTTGCTGTGAACAACGCGCCGCTGATCCCCTGATGCTTATCTGCAGCGGGGCTGGGGGCGGGCGGCGGGCGCTGCTCCCGGTCCCCGCTCTCTGTGCTGGGTGACCGGTCACCTAAGCAACAGCCTTCCTCCAGTTAACCTGGAAACGGCTGCTCTTGCACAAAATGGAGCAGCAGGTCTGGAAACAGCGGCATTGGAGTGTGCCGTCCCTCCTGCAAAGAGCCGGTACCCTGCGGGCTGTGCCCGGGACCCAGCCCCATCACTCCATCCTCGGCTGAAAGCAGAGATTTCCAGACACAGGCTCCTTTCTGCCTTAAAGCAGAATATAAACTATGTGGCTGGTGTCGTGCATTCGATCCTGCCTGTCCCCCCTTACATGGATTTCTTTACAATTTCTGGTCACGCAAAGAGCTGCATCGTTTGCAGGCAGGGTTCAGAGGAATGCGGCTCTGCTGCTGAGGAGCAGCTGGAGGACACGCTCAAATAAAACAGAAATCCTCCTCACAAGCTGTTTCATGTTATCACCAAGGTTTATAGATGGAGCTAAATCTTTTCTGACCTCCGTGACCCAGTTGGCAAGCGATGACAGGTTCCTCTGAGCCCGGACCCAGGTTCTTTTCATATTTCTGAAACTTCTGGAGCATCCCTCCCTCCTCGTGGACGTGACTAAGTACAAGGGGAATTTAATCTCCTCCTTTTGCAGCTCCAGTCTCCCAGGGTCTGACTTTCTTGCTTTCTTTGTAGACTGTGTCTGCAGTCTCTCTGCAAAAGGGAAACTTCTCTGCGACTGCCCCTAAATTCACCCCATAATCGCTCAGACCTGACTAAGCCTGGAAAATCCTTGTAGCTGTGACAGAACATGACACAAATCCCCGGCTGTGAACACCAAAGCATTAGTGCTGCTCGCGGGAGGGGTGTAGGTGTTGAAAAGGGTTATTCCCCGTTGCTACCTCCCCACTTCCAGGTGCTGCTAGCGGGGAAATGGGATTTTCAAAGACTCAGGGGGACAATCTGCACCAACCCCGGCGGGATGCTGAAGGGTGATGCTGAGGATAGCATCTCAGGTTCTTGGCAGGTTCTTGCTTTCCGATCCCAGTGTGTCCTTGTTCCTCGCCGTTGCTCTAACGCTGTGCTTGTAGGAAACAAAGTCACTCTGCTGTCAGACGTGATATACGACAGAGGTTCCCTGAGGTCTCTCCATTTGCTTGGAACTCCCTCGCCTGCTAACGTTTAAGATTTTTTTGTTTAGAGGTGGTTTTGTAATTTCATTTCCCTTTTCAGGGCCCCCAGCCTGTGTGTGCCTGACCTCATGTTTCTATTATTGAACATTTATGGGATGCACAAAGACATTTTATGAGATGTTAACACAGGTATTGCTTCACGTTCTCCGAGCTGGGTGTTAAACCACCGAGGCAGCTCCGCAGGGGTGCAGCTCTTAGAGTTACGTTTCTGAAAGAAAATAATAGCGAAGAAATCCCTGCACTCCGGATGAAAGGAAAGGGATGTCCTGGTAAAGGAGTTGGGAGTTAAAGATGAGCAAAACAAAGCACTGAGATGAAGCCATCCCACAGAATTAAGGCAAAAAGGGGAGTGAAAATGCATTCCCACTTTAACAGCCTGTACATTTTTTTTTTTTCAGACTGATTTGAAAAAATTGAGTTCAATGGGCTCTTGCAGACTGAGTAACTCAACACAGGCTGCTGCTGTCGCTTGCTGCAAAACCTGCACAGGACTTGGGAGGATGAGAAAGCAAGGAAGGGTGTGCAATAGATCACTTGGTGTGTTTTGCATACGTATAAGCAAAAAAAAAAGCTGGATGGAGAGGAGCATGGCTGAGAGCACTCCTGAAGAATTGTTTAAGGAGCACGTGCCTACAAAACTCATCCTCCTTGTGCTGTTAGCCAGCACGCAGGGGGGAGCAGTGCCAGGGCTCCCCGTTGCAGGCGGGTGTGCACACTGGAGCCCGAAGCTGTGTTTGCACAGCGGTGGAGGCACAGCGTGCTTGCTTTTAGCGCTCTGCAGTTTTTCAAGCCTTCCTTCCTAAAACGTTTATGTTCCCAGAAAAGCCAATAAATATCCTCACGCTTGATCTTTACCAAATTACAGCTGAGGATGGATTTCAAGTGTTTTGCTGCTTGCAAACACTTTCGCACAACTCTCACTTTAGTGTCGCGGGGCTCTTAATGAAGCATAATGACTGCATTCAAGCTTTTTTGGGAAGGCTTTTGTGGTCCTGCTGCCAACCATAATTGACAGCCATTTGAAATGCATGAGCTCAGTCAATGCTGCGATTACATTTTTTTGAAGAAACTGTCCAAACAGGCTGTGGCGGAGCGCAGTTTCCTCCTGCATTGTGCTGCCGCTGCTGCTGCCCATCTTTGTGCAATAACCGCCGGGCGCAGAGGCTCTGCTCGGGGTATGGCTGGGTGACAGGCGACACAAGGAGCTGTTTTGACAGCTTTGCAGCTGCCACCGGCCCGCGCTGTGGTCGGGCTGCTGATGGGCTGTCTAGACAAGCACGCCTTCGAGGAAGCCATATTCTGCTGGTTCATGTTGGATTATGAGACGGGCTTTTTCATCTGCAATGTCAACATGCCCCTGGAAAAAAAAAAAATTCTGCTGTGGTGTTTCTTGTATGAAAGCCCCTTTTTTGAAGGGGTGATTTGATTCATGTATTTCCATTCCCCACTACGGATCTATTTTCAGCTTTCCCCTCTGGGCGTTAGGTTTCCTGCAAAAAAAAAAAAAGGGTGAGGTGAAAATGCTGAGCCCCTCAGAAAGTGCTGGGGTTTAGCAAAGAGCCACAGCTGTGCAAACACGAGGCCTCGCATGGAACAAGTGAACCCAAATCCACCTGGTTTGGTCGCTTCTGCTCCATCTCTCCAGCCCGGGCTCTCCCTGAAGGCAGGAGAAGGTTGGGTTTGGTCTGGAAGGACTATGGCCATGGCTGACGCTTCCAACATTAGTTTCCCTGTGAATGAAGCAATACCTCCCAGGGATGAGGAGACAGAGCCCTGATCAAGAGACAAGGTTTTGCCCAGGGGTTCTGGGGAGACCTTTAAGCACCTCCCAGTGCAGAAAGGAGAGATGGGGAGGGACAGGACAAGGGGTGATGGTTTGAAGCTGCAAGAGGGGAGATGGAGATGAGATCTGAGGAAGAAATGTTTCCCTGTGCGGGGGGTGAGGCAGTGGCCCAGGGTGCCCAGAGAAGCTGTGGATGCCCCATCCCTGGAGGGGTTCAAGGCCAGGCTGGATGAGGCTTTGGGCAACCTGGGCTAGTGGGAGGTGTCCCTGCCCATGGCAGGGGGTGGCACTGGATGAGATTCAAGGACCCTTCCAACCCAAACCAGTCTGGGATTCTGTGACTTCACCGCTGGCTCCTCGTTGATGGCTTTGGCTCATTCACCTGCTCCGTGCTTACGCCCTCCTGGCCCCCCTCTTGCCATGGACACAGTCCCTTCCAGGTGTGGTGTTGCCGGGGGTCTGCTTTGCACAATGGTACCAACTGCGTGTGGAGAGGGCAGAGAGAAATTAATTTTAAAAGAAGCCCGAGGGACTTCACGGGGAGTTGGGAGACAACTCCTCCTGTTGCATCTCTGCATTTCCCCTTTCCCTGCTCTCGTGTCCTTCGCTGGCCAGCACCAGCGTGATCCCGTCTCTAGATGGGATCGGCGGTACGATAAATCCCAGTGAGATTCCCTTTGCTCCTCCGGTCTAGAATACGAAAAGAAATTCTGTGAGATAGCTATAAATCCAAACATAAGTACTTTTGTTGAGCAAGAAAAAAGAAACTCAGGTAATAAAGAATCAGGACTTAAAATTAAAAAAGACTGCTGTGTCACCGGAGGACGGGAGGATATTTTGTTTGCTTTGTAATATACAGCTCAAAAATTGCTGTGAGGATTGGAACGCAGCACAGCAGCAGAACCGCTGCCGGTGTTTTTTCATAAAAACAAGGTGTAGTTATTGAGTTATATCTTCTTTGAAAGGTCTTTTAAAATATTTAGTCCTACCTGTAGAACTGAGTGTGGTCATTAAGCATGTCTAAATATTTGTTCCATCAGATGACTGTGTTTGCGTCGACTAAAACTGAAAACAAAAATTATTCCTTTCTTGCTCGTTTGATAGGAGGCTGGGTCCCTTGCGGTGGGGTGTCTGGTAGATTCCGGATGGCTAGAGAGTGGAGTCAATGGTTGGACCTGGTGGTCTTAAAGGTCTTTTCCAACCTAAGTGATTCCTTGGGTCTTACAGAGCTTACTGGAAAGCCCTGGGTTTAGACCAGTCACCTTCAGGTTTTTTTTTTTTTATTTTTCCAGTGGATGGGCCTCTTGTTGAGCGTTTAGGACCGCTGAACCTAGTTTTGCTGTCTTTAGTTACCTCTCATGGTGGCAAAAAAGGTCCACGGGTGGCAGCTACAGAGCTGTGGGTGCTCTGGGCGTTTCTGAAGAATGCGATAGAAAATCATATGCCTTTGATGAAACAGGGAGCTCTATAAATTTATACGTCTTTTAAATAAACTGCTGCGGAAGCCCATTACTCAAGTGTATTGAATTTCCTCGCAAGACCTTCTCCACCTGGCAGCCATCCGGAGCAGACCTGCTGGGGTGGGATGTGCAGGCGCAGGGATGCCAGCGCAGCACCGGCTGCTGTGGCACGTCCCCACCAAAACCCGGGGCTGCCGGGGGACACGCTGCATCCCCCTGCTCTGAGCATCCCTGACCCCCCCCAGAGCCCTCCCGTCCCCAACACTGGCCACTGCCTGTGCTGTTCTCCAGCCTCCCAGCTCAGCCTGGGCCAGTTTGGCTATTCCTGAGCATCTACAAGGAAGGATTTAACCCCCCCAAAATAAGAGTAACGGAAAATCAAAGCGGGGAAATGAAGCGTGCCGCGTTCTGTCAACAGCAGCGATGCTCTGCGCGGAGAAATTAACTCCCCAAGTGTACTTGCCCTTTGTGTCTGATTTTAATCCCACGTCTCCCCATCAGGTTTAATAAGTGGATTTATATTGGACACCAAATGTTAAAATTACCTAAACTTGAAACGCCTGCCTACGAAATGAGTCGGAATAGATTCTCTGCGGAAGTTACTGCGCTGCCAATAAGGATTAATTAAAACTCAAATGTTCTTCATTGTGTGCTAATTGAGGAATTGTTATTCAGTCAACCTTCTTGATTTTTCTCTGTATTAAATAATCACAGAAGTATTTCACCTAGTCTCACTGTTTACTTAACCAATCAATTAAGGGGGGGGATATTCTGCATTTATTAGTATTTTAATTGGAGAATTTTATTCCCGATGGCCTAGACATCTACATATGTTCAGGTTTTGTGTTTAGCTTTTTTATCTTTTAAATGACCAATGTTCCTGACTGTAGACACTACAGACTTAAAAAAAAAATAATCTTCCAAGTACTCTGTGCAATTGAACTTCATTAGAGCCTGAGAAGCAGGGGCCAGGCTTTAATCTCAGCTGCACTCTCCTTGGTCTAAAGTACTTCCCCCGCTATGATAACGGATTTCCTTTGAGTCGATGCCGGTATCGAGACGCAAACCTGGCCTCTGTGATTTCAATGTGCGCGTTGTATAACGGTGTTTAGCAGTTCTCCGTTCAAAACGTTGTATTTTAGAGTTGCTGGTTTATGAAAATTCACTTTACAACATTTTCACAGGTTAGCGGGTGCCACAGCATTTAAATCTCCATAAAGAGAATGGCCTCTTGTCGGAAAAATTTCACTTCATGAGGACAAAATTCCCGTGTATTGCTGTGCGCACAGCTTTTTCCCTACACCACCACGCTCTAGGTTATCACTTCATTAGAAAAAACACAAACTTTGGATTCCCGCGCTGCACAAGCACATGGGCGCAGGGTTGTACGTGCTCTTCCCGCGAGTTGTTTCAAAGCCAAGCTGAAAAAAAACAAGAGTGCAGGGAGGGATGTTGGTACACAACTGCCCCGAGGCACTGGAGGGATGCTGGAGCACAGGCACCATCCTAACGAGCGCTCCTGCAGGATTTTCGGGCTTATACTTAATTTTTTTTTCGGGCAGGTGTTATACTTAATTTTTATACCTGCAAGGAAAAAAAGGAGTAAAATTCCAGCCTTCTAGAGATATATTTCCTCCAACCACATAACTGCAGAATAGTTGCAAAAATAGAAACGAAATGGAAGCACTTCAGTGTTTCTCTCGTGTCTGCTTTGCTTCCCTGCACCCTGTTGTGCGTCAGAAGGCAACAAGCCCCAACGCAGTGTCCATGCTGACAGTCGATATTCTTTGGGCTCCAGTTTTTAATTTCCGTCTTTAGTATTCTACAGGAACCCTACAAACCTGTTTTTTCCTCCTGACTTTACCAAGCTTTTTTATTCCATTGGGAAGGTCGAGGCAGAGATTACTCCAGGTGAAGACAGACCTTATCTTGCACAGTGTAGTATGAAAAACACAGAAACACGCCCAATATCCTTTTGTTTCTCCGTACCAGCACTGAGTGATTTATGGCCGCAATTTCCCTGAGAAGTAAAGTAGCTTTAGATTAAAAGTTTGGCAAAACACATGTATTTTTTTCTGTAAAACTAAAGGTTTTCAGGATGAATGTAAGTTATTTTGGAAGTCCTCATTCCACCCCCAGTCCCTGATTTAGCGATGTAATTAGGATCCAGTTACATTAAGAAAGATGAACAAGCTGCCCCCAGTCAGTGAAGCGCTCAGGTGCCTTTAAATCCCGTTGGGTTTAATGGGATGTGGAGATTTGGTTGAAGTCAGGTCACTGCGCTAAACATGGAAAGTTCGATTAGCAGACAGGTTCTTGGCGATGCGCTCAGATGAGTTGATGTAACCAACAGAGGAGTTTCGCACTTCACCCTACCTGGGCTGTCAGCGCATCCTTTGAAAATTGTCAGCCGAGCTTAATCTTTGTCGTTAGTTTGTCTTTATTACTCTTGATCAACGATTTCCTCTGTGCCTGCCCATTTATTTCTTTTTAAATTGCATTAAAGGTTTTCCAAATAACCGCGGTGGTGATGCATTAGGATGCTCAGCAAAGCCAAGGAGCCACACGCTGCGCAGGAAAAACCAGAGGCTGTACCGGTGCCGTCACGAATTCCAGCCCCACGGCGTCCGTGTGCCGGCACCGATGGCAGGGACCACGCTTCAGTCCCCGCGGAGGTACTGAGGCGGTTCCAGACAGTAATTAACCTAACGAACGCTGAGGGAAGTCAGAAAAGAGCTGGGTGATGGAAGATTAAGGAAGGGAGGACCAGAGAGCAGATCACGACAAAATTCTGGAGGAGTTTTCTCCGCTCTGCTGTTCATGACACCATGGGGAGCCATAAAGACCTCTGTCCCTGAATACTGGCAAATAACCAGAACTGACAATTAGGGTGAATCACGATTTGTGCTTTTAAAAGAAAGAAAAAAAAATCCGATTATATCCATCTACCACTGCGCATCCATCCAAATGTTCTTGAAGAAGCCCACCGTTAACCACTTTCCCTGAGAAAGCCCTCTTCCATGGAAGCACCCTCGAAACAAGGGCAAGTTTTGGGTCCATCAACCTTGACGATGTCCTCTGACATTATTAACTAAATTCGTCAGCTATTAGTGACTGCAAGATAGATAGGATATACCCTGGGTAGCACTTGGGAAGACTTTCAATTCACTTTTATCTCTATTTATTCATTCAGACTAAATGGAGTTATTAAAGGTCACGACTTAATTTCCAAAGCATCAGGTGAAAATGTTTTTCAGTATAACAGATAGAGGACACTGCCTGCAATAAAATTTAATATCATCTTGAACAGCTTCTTTGATTTTAAAAGATATTTGCTAAAAGTTTGACTTTCATTAACTAAATCCAGGGGGGGGCTGGAGCCGTGAACAATGGCACACGGTGCTCAGCGGAGAGCTGTTGACTCCAGTAATGAATTTGGGGACTTGGGGTTTTCAGAGAACAGCAACAAGGCTTCTTGTCCTCCTCGGCACTGAATAAGGTGGAAAACCTGAAATATGATAACCACC
>WKFP01014146.1:224448-257073 GCA_011057875.1 Pterocles orientalis
AGATCCGCTTTCTTCCTTCTGCAAAATTGATGATGTGCCCATTTATCACCTCCTACGTTCACACCAAGCTCGTTCCATTTGCCTTTTCTTTTTCATCAGATGTGCATTTTACACCATAAAAAAAAATGGAACACTGCAAAAAGTGAATAAATATCTCAGTAAAACCCGAGAGTTTAACTCCCATCCTTAAACCCCGGGGAGAAGGGAGAAGGGAAAGTGGGGTCAGATCTGCGGGTTACGCGAGTTGGCATGTATCGAGCTGGAGATGCTCAGTTTTCCTCTTCCTTAAGTAGTTCAGGGATTTCTCTGCAGAAACCGATGGAGTTTGGTCTCAGCAAAAATGGAAACAGTCTGTCTGAGTTATACATGGCACTTGCTGCCAGCAGAATAAAAATCGCGAGAAACGAAGCTGCTGCCTTCAGGAGCCCAGAAGAAAGGAGTCAGTGGAACAGAGAGCAGGGAATAGCGATGGCTCTGCCATAGGACAGAAGCTGACCCATGAAGTGTTCATAGAAGGGTAATAAATTTCTTATAATTTCCTAAAATCGCCCCATTTTACCCGTGACAACTGCCCGTTTCCCAGCCCAGATGCCCCATTTGCAGCTCCTCGGAGGTGCACGGGCAGAGCTCCTCTCTGGAGGGTGGCTGAGCGGAGCCTTGGTGCCAGACCTGCTCCCGGCGCTCAGTCCGGGCTGCTGGCACCAGTACAGACCAGGGAAGTGCAGACTGGGAGGGACTGGGAGAGGTCCATCAGTCCGGGCTGCTGGCACCAGTATGGACCAGGGAAGTGCAGGCTGGAGGGACTGGGAGAGGTCCATCAGTCCGGGCTGCTGGCACCAGTATGGACCAGGGAAGTGCAGGCTGGAGGGACTGGGAGAGGTCGAAGCTTTCTGAAGCTATCGCTGGGTCACCGCCAAAAAATTCTGGTAATGACATGATGACACGATGTCAGCACAGACTTCCCCTTGCTAAATTTGAGATCCTCCTTTTTTTACACACGTTCCAGAGAGAAATAACATTTTGGGCTTGTGTTTGATGGTGGTTTTTTGTCGGGAGGACACCAGGGAGATTTCCCGTGACACCGTCTCTTCCCAGCTAGCAGCAGACCTGCGATGCAGCTGGGACGCGTTCTCGTGCAGCGTGTGGAATATCGGACGGATGGGCTTAATTTTCAATTTTAACTGTGATACATGTGGCAAGTTGTAAATCTGAGAAAGAGAGAATAAATACAGAAACCACGCTGGGTGTTTGTTTTTGGAGCAGCGTGAGGATGGGTTTGGTCCAGGATTGAGAAGGTGCTTGTGTGCAAAGCACCACGGTGCTGCACGGGGGAAGGGTTTTCTTTGGGTGGAAAAAAAGAAAAACTGGGTTTCCAAGAATCTGTGAGGGTTGCTCTTAACCAATGAGCAATACAGAGAACCCTGAGTGCACCCAGGTGTGTCGGGGGGGTGGGAGTGGTGCAGCCTGAGCCAGCCCCAGCAATCACGGGGGGCAGCTGGGGGCTGGGGGCAGGTCCCTGGGGGGGTTTAAGTGGCAGGGGCTGGGGGGAGCTGTCTCTGGATGTTACAGCTCAGGGGGAAGGTTTGCTCCTCTCTCTGGAAGGCTGGCTCCGTGGTGTGCAGGGATGCAGGTACGGGGGTCCTGGGGGGCTGCAGGGCAGCGATCGGCGCTCTGGCAGTGTGTAAGGGTTGTCCTTATTGCATTTAGAGAAATTGGAATTGCTTTTCCCAGGATGAAACAATAGCTCCTTGTGACTGGTTAAATAAGGAATCCTCAAGAGCTGGCCCTGAGGATTTTAGAAGAGAAATGTGTATAGAAAATGCATGTCCTGATTTTGACAGAGATTCATGTTATTAAAAAAAAATAGTTGGGTTTGGTTTCTTGGGTTTTTGTTTGTTTATTTTCTTTTTTTTTCTCTTTTTTTTTTTTTCACCCCCTAAAGGGACAGCTTGTTTCAGTTGTGCTTCAATGATTTCCCCTTGTGTGAACACACACAATCAGGAGCTTGCAGTCCATTCCCTAACTCGCTGCTTCATTACAACCTGAAGGTGTCAAGCTAATTAAAGAATGATTGCAGCTGAACGCCAGGTCTGCCCTAGCACTGGGAACGTGTCTTGTTCCCTCTGTCGGGGGTAGAACACGACTGTAAATGTTGATGCTGGAGCTGTGCAGGACTCTGGGTTTACCTTGCCTTCCCCGTGCAGGCACGCGCCTGTCCCCGGAGCAGCAAGAGGAGGAGGTCCCCGCTCTGTCCCTCAGCCTGGTCGAGCATCGTGGGCGAGAAAAGGTGTGTCGGATTGTAGCTAAAAAATGCGATTTAATGTTTTATGCTGTAATAAGCCTCTTCAAAAATCAGCCCAGGGTGTGCGGTTTGTGTTAAACACCTCGGGCAGGGTGTGCTGCTGTTTCAGCAGTGTCACCTTCACCCAAAATTGGCTTTCTTCACCCAAAAGTGGCTTTAAGTGCAGAGCAGCAGTGCTGAAGGTGACCCTGCTCTCTGGTTTCAGCCCTATTCAAAGGGTCTCTGCAAAGAGAGGTGTGGATGCTGAGGGTAAAACAACGGGGGTGGCAGTTCCGTATTGTTTTGCTCTCCTCTCCTGATTAGTTTTCATTAATTATAGTTTGGTACCTGCGATAACGGTGTCTCCCAAGGCACAATGAATATAAAGAAAGCAGTGCAGTATTGGTTCATACGGGTGGAACAGGACAAGCCATGTTCTTCTTCTGGCGTTAGGGCAGTTGGGCTCTCATTCTAACAACTCCGTGCACATCCATGGTGGGGATGTTTTCAGCTGCTCTCTAACAGTGTTATTAGATGTTGATCACCTCTGTGCAACCCTTCCCAGCTCTGTGTGTGTCACAGTCTCTCCTATCAGAGGATCCTGTATTAAAGGCTTTCCCACCTTATTGCTGGATCTTTTGTTGGTGAGGAATTTTTGAAGGTGTTTTTGATACTTTGGGAGGAAGGGCAGAGAATCTGATGCTCCCGGTAGGGAGGATGCTGCACAGCTCCCTCCGGCTACTCTCTGAGCCGCAGGACTTTCACCCTGCGGGCTCCCGAGCACGTGTCTTAACTCCAGTGCTTCCAACTCAATGGAACTAGCAATGAAAGAAAAATTAAAATGCTTGGGAGCATTTGAAAGATGGACACTTAGAGCAGGTCTGATGGGGTTCAGTCTGTCGTGGCTCGTGGGGCGTTGCTGGGCTGGGTTATTCCAGGGCCAGGCTGGACCCACCTGGAGTGTTCTGGGGTGAAACACCGTGAATCGCAACACCACCGTCTGATGCACGGTACGCAGGGCTGTAACTTGTTCTAGGAAATAACATTTTGTTGTAACGGAGCTAAATACAAGAGGGTATTTTTCTAAAAGACGATGCACTGAAGTCATGCCTAAAAAAGGAGAGACATTTTGGGGAAAGGTTGAACAAATTGTTCTGTCCTGGGTGGAGGTCCCTGCCGAAGCCCACGCTGGATCCCCAGTAGTGCAGCTGAACGAACGGAGGGTGTGAAAAGCCAGGGACCCTGAGTGAGCCAGCTGTTGGTAGCAGCCTCTCCAGCAGAGTCTATTTTCTGTCCCAGAAGCTGTTTGCACCCCCCATGAGGTGCAGCTGTGCTGGTATATTTGCACCGCGTGGGGTGTTGCCTGTTTTTAAAAACGCTGACGGTCCTGCGGCTCCGGAATGTTCGGTGTGGATGGAAACTCCGATCCAGAAGCTGATCTGGGTTAACACTGTGACACGACCAAACACTTACCTGCTGCAGAGGGAATAATGTTTTGCCCATTCTGCTGTGAAAACACTTTGAAATGGCACAAAGAGCCATCGGGCACGGAAACGGAGCAAGAGAAAATCCAACCCAGGGAGCTCACAAAGCTGCTTCTGTCCAGGGGAAAAAAAAAATAAATTAAAAAAAAATCAACGTTTAATGATTCCATGGCAGCGAAACCGGCATTTTTCACTAATAGCACTGAACTGTGATTCTCACTTCTCGAGGAGAGGAAAAGCGTGCCCGGGGTGACAGTCTGCCCGCTTACGGAAAACATTTGTTGTTCCGAAGCTCTAGTTAATGCAGCGCTGTTAATTGTCTGACCGTTAAATTACTTGGCTTCTACTTAGCCCCCACTGGAGACTAATTTTAAATTCAATTAGCACAGAATTTAAAGGGATATAGTTGAGGGATTTTAGAAAGCTACAGGGATATGAAATGGTGTTTGATAAGATGCCATCAGGAAAGGGAAGCTGTGATCTCCATTTCAGGGATTGAAACCAGGAGGAACTCCCGAAGATAAATTAAATTCCCTTGGAATGCATGTACACAGATGAGACTCCTCCATCCTAATGCACTGTAGATGTTTATTATTTTGTTGTTTCAGCAAGCAATTAATCAGCTGGAATTTGAACCAACCGATAAACCCCCAGGAGTTAAGAAGTCCCGGGGATGTATGTGTAAGCTCGGTCGTTGCCGAGTTCTTTCAGCCCTGGCTAAGACTTCAGCGTGTCGAGATGCCACTTCCATCATCTCCGCTCAGCCAAAGGCAGGGCAGAGGAGCAATCCCATCAGCCAGCCTGGTCTGCAGAATACTTTTGCAACTGCAGGAAATCTAGGCAAGCCCTCAGGCATGGGTTAGGAGACCAACTGTATTCCATCCCCTGCACACACAGGCAGCTGGTTCTCATTTGAAGCAGCTGGCAGGTTTGTGGGGATGGAGCGGAGATCCGCAAAGCGCGGTCTGGCCCAGGCTGGTCTCACTTGGGGAGAACATTCAGCGGCACCAGAAGCTCTCTCTGGCTCCTAGCACGGCTGCCGGCAGTTTCCAGCGTTTAGATACTCAAGCTGCCATTAAAATTATATTTTAAATTTTCCTTATTTAAAAAAAGAAAATATCCCACAGAGTGAGAAGCTGTCCTTGTTGGTAGAGGAGCAGCTGAAGCAGTCCTCGTGCAGATTTTGAACTGTGTGCCGGAGTTCTAACAAAGCTGCTGGAGCACTATGGGGGATGTGTATCGTGTGCTAAATGATCAGTGCATCCTGTACAAAGAGCACGTTCGGGGGTGTGATGCTTTCCCTGGAAGGAAACAGGGGGTCGATGCTGTAGGATGCACTTGCAGCAAGATCTCCTTCTGGAAGCTGCATGAAGAACTGCATCGCTCCTGTGCCCCAGCGCCGTGCAGGGACATTGTGCCCTCTGTGTCTGCCTTTCAGATGGGATTTTCCAAGGCTCTTAAAAGCTTCGGGGGCTCTGCTCTCAGCAGGAATGGGGCACTCAGGCTTTTCTGAAATGCAGCCTTTTGGCTAGGTATCGCTGCTAGCCTGTTCTCCGGGAGGTACATTCTCGTTATTTGGAGAGCTCTGGCAATGTGCTCTGTGCGCTGTGTTCCCTCTCCGGCGTGGCTGGATGCAGAGCTGCTGGAGCTGTTGGGCAACGGCGACAGCCACCACCGAGATGCCCCCTCGGGACGGTGGGATGGAGCGTGCCCCCGCCCCAGCGCTCTCCTGCCTTTCCTTCCCAACCTTTTTTTTTTTAACATTTTAATCACATGCTGCGGTCAGAAGCACACAACCGAAGGCAGAAGTGTGTCACTGAGCCGCTGTTCTGGTTTTTGTACCGCTGCGGTTTCCCTGAGGAAGGAAGAACGAGCTTTTCTCCTCCTGCGGCAGCTCATCAGTGGAGAACAGGGCTTCCATTGAGCGAGCTGGGGTAAAGCTCGCAAACGCTGATCTGCCTGACCACGGAAAAGGTACAAAGGAGCTCATCTGGTAGCCTTTAGCGCACGGACTCACTTCATTTATGTGCTGCTCTTGCACGAATTTGAATATTTGCAATTTAACCCAAATGCGGGTATAGATGGAGGAGGTGCTCAGGAGGGTCGCTGTCTGCATGCGGAGCAGCTTTCCTCCCGCCCGTGGTCCCGGCATCCCTCTCGATTGCAGCGACCAGCTCGGAGCTTTGAGCAACCTGGGCTAGTGGGAGGTGTCCCTGCCATGGCAGGAGGTGGCACTGGGTGATCTTGGAGGTCCCTTCCCACCCAAACCAGTCTGTGATTTGCTACCTGCAGTTCTGGGCAGTCGGGATGCTCCAGGGCTGGCCGGGCTGCTGGGTCCCGGGTGATGGAGGGAGCCAAGAGCTCTGGGCAGGAGAGCCCAGCTGAGCTCATGGCAGCACCGGTACCATTGGGGGGGACCTGGCAGCACCGGTACCATTGGGGGGGACCTGGCAGCACCGGTGAGGTGTGGGGTGCTTCTGGAGGATGCTGGCAGGGCAGGAGGTGCTGCCTCCACCGCTCTTAGCCCCACGGCATTGGCAGCAGCATGGGACCTGCTGCATGTTCAGTGCCACCGCAGGACGAACTGAAGCGAGGGTAAAAGTCGGGGGAGTCCAATTAGGTGGCCGCACGTGATTTTCTCTGGGTAGAGCTCACGTCTGCTTCAAATCCCCATCCCTCGGTAAAGCCGAGGCTGCGGTGCTGCACAGCCCCTCCCGCTGCCTGACTCCTGGTGGCCACGTGTTATTTTGATGGGTTTATTCTCCTTAATTTCTTTCCATTCCACATTACTTGAATTGTCCAGGTTTTTTTTTCTGTTTTGATGTCTGTGTACATTTTTGAGAATAGAATCGTGTCTAAAGAATAGCATTTTATGTCAAAAGAACCCAAACCAAAGCTAAATCAAAATCCAAACAGCAAAACAATACAATTAAATTTGAAACTTTTAAAGGGATGCCAGTTTGATATTTCCTTCTTCTTTTTTTCTGGCACAAATCCATTCAGCAACAGTGCTTGCCAGCGCATCTTAATTTTGGATAATTACATTTTTGCAATTTCTAATTTTCTAATCTATAGTAATTCTCTTGTGATTTCTTTAAAAGGCAGAAGGGGGAAGTAAGGAAAGCTGGTTTGTGATCAGAGCTCTCCCTGCTATAATTAACCACATCTAAAAAACCATAATTGATGCTTATATAGCTTCCCAATAGCATCTCTTGAATTGGAACACGCAGCATTGTATACCGTGCTTTCTGCTCTGCAAAGATTGATTTGCAAGCCACTATCAATCTGTTGCTAAGCAGTTAGTGACGGCACACAGCAAAGTCCTCAAGGACAATACAGAACAGCCAGAATGTTTTTCTCAGTATCAAACCCTTTTTTTTCCCCCCGTCTCCTGAAATATTGCATCAGTTGCTCCTTAATCAAAGTACAAAAATGTTGCCAAGGCAATGCCACATTTATTGCCACAGATTGCAGCAGACAGACCTGTGCTGGGGACGACAAATTTTAGGACTTTCACGCCAGGCAGCGGAGGTGGAAGGTGTTTTTGTTGTCATTGGCGTCTTCATCTTAAACTCAGCTTTTTTGCAGTGTTCTTTGCAATTTGGGGCTTTTTCACTCATTTAGGCGAGGTTAGGGGCCAAGGGGAGAGGAGCCCAAGTCAGCTTTCTCTAGAGAAACCTGGAGAACTTGGCTTTCCTCGTCTCTCTGGCTGAGAGGTGAAAGCAGCCTTTGGAAGAACAGGGCTTTGGCGTTGCAGCACCAAGTGTTGCTAAAAAATCCTGCCGGGGCTGGAGGGTGACACAGGGCGTCGTGTCCGTGCCAGGAGCCTCGGGAGTGGACAGGAGCAGAGTGTGCATCCATCCCGCATCCCGCCTGCCTTCATCGCGGGAGCGTGTTTGCTCAGAGCAGCGATATAAATTCTAAACTTAGCCTGGAAATAAAATATTCTTTCACAAGCCTGCTGTTCCTCTCAGGACCGTGGGGGGAGAGGCAGAGCGTGTATGTGCATCTGTAGCAGAGGCATGACTCTTACACGCCAAAACACAGAAAAACAATCAATGATGCTGTTACCCTGTATGCATTTTGTTTATGCACAGGTGCAAATGGAAAACCAGGCTTTAAACAGATATCCTAAAGAATTAGGTCCAAAAAGGAACGAAATGCTAAATGCTCTGCTTGCCTGTTCCACTTTGTAATGAAATTTTAATAAAATTCAGAGAAGAATGCCAGCTGGATGGGCACATCTGACGTTTTGATAACCTCGTCAATAACACCGTTATTTTATTGGCTTTAAGCAGCTGCAGAACTCTTCCTTATTGTTTAGCTGCCTGTTCATTCTATTCCTGTCTTGTTGATAACACTAAAAGATGAGTAACACTGGGAAATCAATAGAAAGGCATGTTTCGTCTTATATGACCATGAACCCAACTCTTCAAATTACATCTTAAATCTCCAGGCTCTTTATTTGATCATAAATAGATACGCAGGGGGGGAAAAAACCATCTGAATTTCCACTTGTTGGCTTAGGGGTTTATGGATGTGTTTGTTCCCAGGCTTCCTCTCTTCTGAACAAAGTTGAATTATATTCAAAGCAAAGCACAACATTTATTTTAAGGGAGAAACAAGATTTTGAGCTTCATTACAATCATCTGACGCAGGGGTGACCCCTAAATGAATTCACGGCAGTGTCACCTTGTCCCACGTTGCTGAGACCTGAGATGAGAGCTGGAGGTGAACACGCAGGGAAGACTAGTATAGCTGCAAAAGCCAAAAATAAAAAGAGAATTTTAGAAACTAAACACTGCTTTCAGCCACACTTAATTTCAAGTAGAAGGATGGGTACACGAGACTTCAGCTGTGGTGGTGGAAACTCAAAGTTCATAAGCAACCAGTGGGGGATCTCCCCTTGTAGCAGCTTTTTCAGTCGTGTAGGAATGATATATAGACTAAAATGTACCAGTTTAGAGCAAAATTTGATTTATTGTTTTAAAATATTCATAGAATCACAGACGGGTTTGGGCTGGAAGGGACCTTAGAGACCATCCAGTGCCACCCCCTGCCATGGGCAGGGACACCTCCCACCAGCCCAGCCTGGCCTTGAGCCCCTGTTTTCTTCTGTCTTCCGAGGTGGTGGGAGCCCAGCGTGGGACACAGCTCCACTTTGCGTTTAACTTGGGTTTATTGTGCCTATAGAGGCTGAGATAGCACAGGGTCAGTCTGTCCCTGCCCGTGTGTCCGGCTGCTGCCCAGCCCCATGCCCCTGGCTTCTTTCCTCCCATGGGGACCTCACCTCGGTGTCTGCTTGGCTTAGGTCCCACGTTCCTCAGCCCCCAAACTTTGTGAACTGCCCGTGGTTTCCCCCTCAGTACGTTCTGGCAAGATCAGCCCAAACTGGCCCTTGGCTGTTTATGGGGGATATTTTTCTCAGCAAGTCTGAACTCTCAGCCAGGGAGGTGATGGAAATGGTTTCATCCATCCACAGCTGGACGCGTGTCCTTGGGCTGCTGCTGTTGGGTGGGGAGGCAGTTCGCAGTGTCCATAGCACAGGGCAAGGGCTGTGGAGCATCCCATCCCCTCGGCTCTCCGTCCCCGCCTGCCCACCCTGCTCCTCGCAGGCATCTCCTCTCCATCACCGGGGCATCCCCTGGGTGCACATGGGGTGATAGCCGTCGTCGTTTCTCGTGTGGGACCAGGGATCTCAGCTGGGGATGGTGGTGGGGACCAGGGCTGGGGACCAGCCAACCCCCCCTGCCCTGTGCCCGACCCCCAGGGAGGGCTGTGGGGTTGCCCTGGTGCCTCTCCAGCTTCTGCTCTCCTCGAGTTTAAAACTTTGTTTAAAAATCTAGAACGAATGTCAGGAACGAATAAGAAAAATAGCGCAAAGTCTGGCACGCTCCTGCGGAGGCTCTTTAGGAATGAAAGCACAAGACCCACCGATAGCTGGAAGCTGAAGCTGGCAAAAGGAATTGAAGTAAAACGGATTTTTAATTGCTCCTTTACAAAACGTGCAGCGTGCCACTGGAGCGATTTCCTCTCCGGGAGAAGCCCCGGCTCTCCTCTGCAGCCCCAGCCCGGGGCTGCTCAGGACCTCACGCCCTGCGCGGTCAGTGGTAAAGGGAATTGCGTGGATAAAACCAGTTCTTGGGCAAACCCTCGGTGTGCAAGGTGATGGCTCTCACCCCCGGCTGATGCTCGGCGTGTCCTGAATGTGCGACCGCTCACAGCTCTGCGCAGGCAGCACCGAGGTCTCGTGGTGGCAGAGGAGCACCAGCACCGCCACGAAGCCTGCCTTCACCGAGACCCTTACCGCCTAGGGCACTAACCCTCCTAACGTGCCACCTGAAGGTGGTTCCTGAGAAAAGAAGACAATCGGAATGCATCACTAAAAGAACATAAGCCTTCAGCTCATCCTTGGAAGATTTTTTTTTTTCCCCTTAGAGTTTGTATGCAATTAGAAACTGAAAATAATAACAAAAGGCTTTTTGTAGATAAGTTGACACGCTTGGCTTCAAAATCACACTTGAATAAGATTAAAAGGGGCTGAAAAGACTGAAAAGCATTCACCTTGTATGGAACAAGAGCAGAATGTACTCAATGGGAGAAGGAAATCAACTGCTCCACCAGTGCTGGACCCAAAGGGATTTAACCGCTTGGGAAGTGTCTTCTCGCCTCTGGCCTATGAAACCTGAGCAATGTTGATCTAATTTTACCAATTTACTCTATTTTCCTCCTCCAGTAATAATGGGATAATAATTTTTCCCCGGTTTTATTTCCCTGAATTCATTCTGAGTGTTTTTCCACGGTTATTTAATATTTGCTGTTCAGACTGCAGCAGCTACGCTCGTAGGTGAAAAAATTCATGTTGTGTTGCCAAAAGAAGAAATACAAGCCAGACTGCCTGTGTTAATATTTGCATTTGAAAGTACAAAACTGAGTTATTCTCCAGTACTAGACCCTTCTCTAGTAGTAAAAGTCCCCGAGAAGAACATTTGCTGGGTAGACGGGAGGATGCAAAAAATACTGACGGAAAATACCTCTTATTGAATGAGATTTTCAAAATACAGAGTGCTTGGAAACGCCAGCTGTCTGCTTAGCAGCTAGAAGAAGTTAAGCTATGGTCCTACCCCCTAGAGCAATTTCCTATTTGCCTTTAAGTGCCATGCTCAGATTTTATAAGCAACAGCCTGACTCCATATGGCTCTGGCGATGCTGGGACACCCTCGGTTGGTTGGTTTGGGCTTTTTGTTCCCAACCCCTGCCAAGGGGTTCCCCATCCTAGCTGGGAAGAGGCAAAAAATTAGCGATCCTTGGCAGCGTGTGGGGCTGTCAGAGCACCCTGCAGTGGGAGGACGGTGCGGGTGTGCGTGTATAGATATGGACGGGTACCGGAGATGGTGCCAGCAGATGGCACTCAAGAATACTCCACCCAAGATCTGGGGTCTGGAGAGGTGCTGGGACCCTCACCCTTCTCCACCCTGGCACCCCCAAAGCACCCACACGTGGTGATGCTGAAGAGGCTTTTTCATCAACAGGGGAAAAAAATTACTTGTGAAAGGGTTTGTGGTGATCAAAGGGGAACATTAAATGGAGACCTGGGGAAATGCTCCTGCATCTGTGCTTGGCATCCCCACAGACCCCAGTGCAAGCACAGCTCCTCCTGCTCTCCCGGGTGACAAGTGTGTCACCGTGTGTGTGCCTGTGGCTCCGCAGGGGCCACTCGCTCGTCCCCAGAACAGGTCACCCTCGGCTCGTTAGTGGTGTCTCTTCCACATCTCACCATTGGCAGAGCAGTTACGCTGGCGTGCCCAAGGCCAAGGCATCCTCACCCTGGCTGGCATGTCACCTGCTGCTTCGGATGCTCCTTCTCCTTCTGGCCAGTTTCTGCCTGTTTCCTTCTGAACCCCACCGCAAGTGCTGTGCCAAAAGCAACAGCAGAGAGGCACGGGCAGCATCCATTAGAAATAAGGTAAGATACTTCCCAAGCTATCTCCAAACCCCTCATAATTTTTCCTAAGTGTTTATCTTTGGGGCTGGCAACATAATAATTGTTGATTTGATGGAAACCATATTCTTTTTTAAAAATGTAATTTATTTGACAAATGCTTCTTTTGTCGCTAATCTTGCACCGTCACAATAACTGGAGGAAGAGACTTGCAGGGCGAAACCGTGCTCCGAGTTGCATTGATTCAGTGACTAGTGTCGTGTTCATCTTGAGTTTTGTCATTCATACTCATTAACCTGCGAATGTTCTTGCAATTTTCTTCTCCTAGACTACTTTTAAAACACAAAAGCAGCCTCTATTCATTTCAAGGAATCTGAGAGCAATTGTCTCTTGCGAGGCGCTGAACAAGAAGGGGGCAGGCTGAGAATCACTAGATGGTATTTTAATCATTAAGTCTATCGTTTGTTCAAACCCTTGATTAAAATCGTAGTTATCTGGTTTACTTCAGCTTTTTGAAGAATTGAACTAAATGTTAAAAATCCCCCAAACCTTCACCTCCCTCTGCCCTGCCTAATTGCTGCAGCTGGTGAATAACTGGCGTGGTCCCAACTCTGACCCCGTTTGCTCTAGCTGCAGGCTGGCCCAGTTCCACCGGCTGTGAGGAAACTGGTCTCTGTTTCGCAGAGCACCCTGCACCGTCTGGGTGAGCCTGCTTGCACCCCCCCGTGCTAACGCAGACTCATTTTGGGATGGGGATGGGCAGATCTGACCCAGGCGACAGCAGCAGAGCCACGCGCGTCGCTGCTGCCTGGGTTCAGCGCAGACGTGGGGGTGATGCTGGGCTGGACCATCCCTCTCGGGGAGCTGCAAAGGGGGTTCACCCACAGCGCTGGTGGAAATGGTGAAAAGGGTTGCGTGTGCTTATTCTGGGGTGTTGTTATTATTGATGACACAGGTTTGCACCTGGGCTGGTGGCCTCGGGGAGAGCCCAGAGCAAGGGGACCGGCTCTGCGAGGCTGAGAAAAGCGCCTCTGACACGGGTACCCCATCCCAGGGCAGCCACTGGTGCTTGCCAGCTGGAATCCAGCCCCGTGTTCAGTGCAGGACAATACCGGGACCTCCAGCCCATGGATACAGTTTATTTTAGAACGTGTTATGAGCTCTTGCAGCAAATATCCAGCTTCTCTTGGGACACAGTGAACAGGCTCAAACGCAGCCTGGCCAAAGACACATTGTCCCCTTTCCGATGCTGTACGTCCCCACGCAAGGTGGGAAGGGCAATACCCCTGCAGCCAGCCCAAGGGGGTCCCCAGCCGGGCAGGGGCACTGTGTCCCCTCCATCAGCCAGCCCAGGGGGTCCCCAGCCAGGCAGGGGCACTGTGTCCCCTCCATCAGCCAGCCCAGGGGGTCCCCAGCCAGGCAGGGGCATTGTGTCCCCTCCATCAGCCAGCCCAGGGGGTCCCCAGCCAGGCAGGGGCACTGTGTCCCCCAGCAGCCAGCCCAGGGGGTCCCCAGCCGGGCAGGGGCAGTGTCCCCCAGCAGGCAGCCCAGGGGGTCCCCAGCCGGGCAGGGGCACTGTGTCCCCTCCATCAGCCAGCCCAGGGGGCCCCCAGCCAGGCAGGGGCACTGTGTCCCCTCCATCAGCCAGCCCAGGGGGTCCCCAGCCAGGCAGGGGCACTGTGCCCCCACAGCAGCCAGCCCAGGGGGTCCCCAGCCAGGCAGGGGCACTGTGCCCCCCCAGCAGCCAGCCCAGGGGGTCCCCAGCTGGGCAGGGGCACTGTGTCCCCTCCATCAGCCAGCCCAGGGGGTCCCCAGCCGGGCAGGGGCACTGTGTCCCCTCCATCAGCCAGCCCAGGGGGTCCCTAGCTGGACAGGGGCACTGTGTCCCCCATCAGCCAGCCCAGGGGGTCCCCAGCCGGGCAGGGGCACTGTGTCCCCTCCATCAGCCAGCCCAGGGGGTCCCCAGCCGGGCAGGGGCACTGTGCCCCCTCCATCAGCCAGCCCAGGGGGTCCCCAGCCGGGCAGGGCTCAGCTCTCGGGTACCTCGCCCAGATGAGGGTCTGACCTTGCTCAATCTACCCTCCCTAGGTTGGAGACGGAATTTTGCCGTATTGTGCTCTCCTATGCCAGACCCCTTTTTGGAGGCCAGGTTATAAGCTCTCCTGTCCAAACAGTAACCGAATAAGCCACAGGATATTCCAGAATGTGAAATTTATTTCTTTTGTGTATTAATTGTAAGTAAAACAGCAATTTGACCCGCTGGACCGCCTCATTTCTTAGCTGAGCGCTGGCAGCACTCAGGCGGCTCCATTCAGATTTTCCTAACGGAACGGCTTCTCCCAAGCGCGATATTTTATTTGTGTATGCAGATCCCTTTTAATATAATCAAGCTCTTTATTCAAGAAAGCAGATCTGATGAAACATCCCATTTCAGCGAGGGCAATTTAGGCGAGACATCAGGAAAACCTAGCTAATGATTAAAATAGTGAGGCACCGCCGCAGGCTGCCAGCAGAGCTTAAGGAAACTCCATCATGGGAAGTCTTTAAGAATAAGTTTGGCAGCAATTATCAGGAATGATTTCGCTATAATTGATCTTGACTTGGAGCAAGAGAATGGACTGGATGATTTCTTCTTTTCATGTTTTGCATGATTTCCAAGAAATTCTAAAAAAAAAAAAAAGTTGAACTGAGATGGTTCAGTATTACCAAATGTTCCTTCCCTGCTTTCTAAGGGAATTTTTTACTAAATTTCAACTGAACGTGCAAATAGTTGAGCACACTTTGTAATTTATGTCACATGTCAAGGTCTAAACCTCTTGAGGATGTCGCTCCACCTCCCTAAATATTTGAACATTTTTCCTTCTCCTCCCGTTGCTTGCTAGGTTTGTTGAATTGCTGACAGCTACCTTGAGTCGCTGTTTCTCCGCTGATGCCAGAACCCAGGCAACCGTGCTGAAGCAGAGCTGCAGCCACCTTGCAGAGCAAGGCTGAGCCAAGCCTTTTATTTCCACAAATACAAATTAGAACAGAAAGCGTTTTAAGCAAATATTATTCGACTGAACTTAAAGGAAGAGCTGAGCATTCAGAAAATGACTCACTGTGCAGGCGAAGAGCATGCACTGCCTTGAAAGGCTGTCTGGAGGGCTGTCCTGTTGAATACACGAGTGAACTGACTAACAGCAAAACTGATGCAGAATGCTTTGACCTTTAAAACCTTTACGAAATTCATTATTTGCTCATTTTCTAATTTAAAAAACAATAATATTAGTCATTCTTTACATATGCTTCTCCAAACTCAATGAACATACATAAATAGATATGCAACCGTATATGCTCAGGATCAGCAGGTAGCCTTGTGTGTTGAAAGGTGCTCAGATGCCTCCAAGAGACGATGTAAAACACACGTATTTCTTCCTGCCTCTCTTACTGCAGCGATGGACACAAGAGAGACAGCAATCTGAAAATAGCTGCCTTTCACACCTAAAATTCACACGCACAGACATTCTGGCTATTCAGAACAATCAAATAACCCCAAATCCGAACAAATATCTTGTGCCTTCCCTTAAATATATTTATCATTCCTTTTGGATATTTTATTTGGGCTCCTTCAAGTTTAGATGTTACTGTTCAGAAGCAAAGCAGGTTTACCTGATGGCAAGGATGAATGCTCACAGCCTCCGTCACATCAACAGCCAACGCTGCCCGAACAGCGCCTGTTGCAGGGACAGAGCACCGAGATGTCCAACGCGCCGGGCGGCTCTTCTGGAACATCGCCCAGCTGGCACAGAACGGCTCATCGGCCGCGTCTCTCCTGTGCCCGTGAAGCTGGCGGGGATGGATGGGTCCCAGGCTCGGGGAATAGCAGCCATGCCTGGAGAAAAGCCCACGTTGGGGTCGGTGAAGTGGGAAACTTTGGGCGCGACGTGTTCAGAGGAGGTTGGGTGGCTGTGGAAGAGGGCTTGGCTCTTGGCGAGTGGTTGGCTGGCCAGGAGGTGGCCTTGTGGTGGCACAGGGTAGTCCTGCCCCACGGGGGCTTTGCAAGGCTGAGACAATCACCAGTGCCACCTGCAGTGCCAACAGCAGGTACCACCGGTTAGTAGCTCCTGATAGGGACGGGCCAAAGCTGGAGTTACTTTCCAAATCCCCGTGACTTCGCAGGTTGGAATTAGACGGGAATATTTGTGCAAACCACACAACTGATTCTGGCTGTAGGATGTGAAAGAGTCGCCTGGTGAGCTTTTGCCAAACAAAACCACCCTGGGCTTTATTTCACAGCAGCTTTTCCAGGCGAGGATACTTTTCAGAAAAAGAAATCCATTGACCTAGGGCAGGCCAAGAAACGAGGGAGGAGCGCACAAAGGTTATAACCATTTAACTTTAAAAACTGGTAAATCCACCCCTGTATAAGTTCATTGGATTCAGTGTAGCTCTCCTTTTGACACTCGTGAACTTCCAGGGTGCAGCCTTTGAGAAAGGGAAAGAACCAGCATCTCCCGTTATTTCTGACCCATTATTGTGCACCAGTAGCTCCCCTTCACCTCCTGCTCTGTGGACATCGGCATCCCTCCCCGGGCGATGGAGGTGCCTGAAGGGCTCTGAGGGCACCAGGCACGTTGCCCGGTCCCTCCTCTCTATGGCTTGCTCACTATAAACACCTTTTAAAGACACCAGAGAGATACGGCGCTTTCTTCTGAAGGTCTGTTTGCCTTCAAGCTGGAAACACAAGTGGCAGGGGTCTGTGCTTGGGTCAGCAGCCTTCTGCTCTGGCTGTGTGAGCGCATCGAGGTCGTTGTTCTACAAACCCCTGCAGCCGTGCATTAAATGCTTTTCAGAATTTAGCTTCAGCTACTCTTTATCTTTCCAGCAAGAAACTTAGGTTAAAAAAAAACCTTTCTCTCCCATTACTTTTTCTTAGACCCCACCCTGAGATTTAAGTCTTTCCCTGCGTCTCGAGGTAAAAGGCTCCCGAGGCAGAGAGCGAGGAACGACCTAGAAGCTGACGACGTGTCAGTGCCTCGCCTCTCGTGAGATGGATGTGCTAGGACTTTGGCATCACAGGATAGCTAGACGCAGTCAGATACGGTGAAAGAAATGATGAAACCAGATGTCAGGTTGATTGAAACCACTTCGACTGATTCATACTTTTAATGTATTTCTCGGTCCTGGTATTTTGTTGCTGTGTATTTCCCCGCTGGAATTCATAATGCTCTGTGTGTGCGACATCGCAGCTAGCAGCTGTGGAAAGGATTGTGTGATGCTAAAAACCTCAGCTTGAGGTGAGAAATGGGCAATAGGGACAAAGAAAATATTAATGTGCAGTTGCCTGTCCTCATATACGTCTCCTTAGTGCCCAGGGAAGGAATGAAACCCTACAGAATGATGGAATGGTTCAGGTTGGAGGGACCTCCAGACACCTCTAGCTCATCCTCCTGCTCCGGTGAGATCACCTTGCTCGGGGTCTCACCTGGATTAAGTCCTTACCCACCATGTCTGTGACACTGCCAGCTCCTTGGGGCAGCCACGGCTCTTTGCAGCCTGGAAATGGAAACTTTTAATCACCAAGCTGTCAGAAAGTCGTTACTATCCCCTCCAACTGTAAATATATCTTACAAACAATAAATTTTCTGTACGCCAGAGCTATCTGCCAAGTTCTGCCATGCTTAGCCAACGTGCATCTTTCTGCCCGTGAGCCCCACGTCAAGGCTTGGCAAAGCGACCGCCTGCCTTTCCTGCTCCGCACAGGGACGTGGCCGCTGGTCCCCGGACGGGGTGGGCACGGGGGACCGGAGGGAAGCCTTGGAGAAGTGCTGAGCTGCTTCTTCCCCACCCACCAGGGACCGAACTCCAGAGCTAGGCAGCATCCCACTGAAATTCACTCTTCTGTGGCTTAGCCTGGCCGAAAGCTTCATGAGCCAGTGCAAGGGTTGGGTTTGTGATCAGATCCAAAGCTGGATGTGTTTTGCCAGGGTTTTGCTCTGAAAATCGCTCACAGCTCCATTGACTGGCTGTGCTGCCTCTGCAGCATCCATTCTATCCCTGGCTGACACCTTTGATTCTGGAAGTTGTCTCCATTTTCCAGAGAAAAGTATGTACATTAGCTATTTTTGGATAGCGTGTATTTAATCTCCTGCAAGAAATGGAGCAATTCACTTGTTCCTTATTTCCAGTGCCATTACATTTCTCTTGGTGACAGCTGCAAGGAACAGAAATCCTTCACTTCTTCGATGTCTTCGTTTGGGTGATCGAAGGGCACCTAACCAAAGATCCGCATCTGCACTACCACGGGGAAAATAGCACACAGCACCACCTGGGTAAAGCGGTTCCTCTTTCGTCTTGGATAAAAGGGAACGTTAAAAAAGGACCAATTTTCGGTGGTTCTTGTATCTGCTTGGAAGACAAATTAAAATGCAAATAATTTTCTCTGGTCATTCCTTTATTTTACGCTTAGCTGAGGATAAACTGCGGTATTTGCAGCATGTAAAGTGTATTTAGACTCTTTGCTGGAGTGAAAAATGGGCTGTGATCTGTGCCAGCACTGAAGTGTGCCGGGAGAAATCTGGGACAGCCGCGGGGGCTGCCAACGGAAATAACCGATGGAAGATTTGACTGGGTTTAATTGAAAACACATAGAGCAGAGCATATATTTTGAGTTCCTTGTGATGGAAGAGTGACCAAAAGCAAGCAGTGACTTCAGAGGGGCTGGAGAATGCAGCCCGGGGGATTCTCAGTCCTGTCCACAGCCGTGCTCCGTACACGTGTCCCAGGGAGAGCTGGGCTGCTTGCAGATTCCAGAAGTGGTGGATGCTGCTCGTAGTTGGAGAGGTCTCTATCTCACACCAGAACATGCAGACCTTGCTGGAGCGCTCCAAGTTCGGCAACGTGCAGCTCAACAGCAATTGTCCCAAAGTCCCGACGTGTTTGCAAATTTGCTCAAAAAATAATTAAAAAAAAAAAAGGTACAGCAGTGGCTGTCCTTGCAATGCAGGCTGGGCTGTGAGCGTGTGCTGCTGGCGGTCGCAGCACGTGCAGAGGCTGGTCCCCCTTTCCCGCAGTGCTGCAGAGGGATATCCTCACCGGCGGTGCGGCAGCGCTGGCGTAAATACCGGCTTGTGCTTGTGGGCTGAGGCTGAGTGCAGGGAACTCCAGAGGAGATTAATGCTGCTTGGGTGAAAGCAGCAGCAGTCGGGATCTGGATTTAGGTCCAAGGTAAATAACAAGTTGAAACAAGGTAAAGAACATCGGGTCATGCCACTGGGGCAGTGTGAAAATACCGGCTCTGTTCCACGCTGGGTGCTGATGGAGCAGCTCTAACGAGGAGAGCGACGGCACAGGCACAGGCTAAAGCTGCTTGGTCTGGTACCAATTAAACCGTTTGTCCGTACACAGCAGAGCTTCACACACACGGAGAAGCAGCAGCAGTGTTCCGTCAGCAGGGTTGGTTGGTTGGTTGGTTGGTTGGTTGAGTTTTTTTGGTTAACACCAGCCGTTTCAAAACCTGATTGAAAAGCCACAAGATGTTTTGCATTGGTTGTTACGGATGCAGACTCACCTGTGACTCAGCATCTTCGGTCCCGCAGAGCGATGCTCGTGGTTGTGGGACACCTCAAGGTCTTTCTAAGCCGGTGGCCCCATGGGGGTGCAGGGTGACAAGAGGGCAGGGATGGCCCCTGCTACCCCTGTGATCACAACACCTTTAGGGAGTCTCTCTCTGCTCCAGGTCCCTTGCTAAATACCAATAAGAGCAGCCTTGTCTTCAACTTCTGCTGCCTGACGGCCAGCTAAAGCACTTCTCAGACCCATTTCTATCTTCTGCCTCCCAAGGCATGTGCCTTGGCTCACGCACAAGCCCACTAGCTCCCTGTGAGCTCGTTCCCTTTGGCTTTGCTGCATCTTCTGCTGAACTTCGCACCGGAGCGAGGTGTGTCCTCAAACCTGGACGCACAGAAAGGTCACCCAACAGCAGGACAGTTAGTATTCAAGGGTTTTGGGGGCAAATCTTTCTTTCTTGCTGGCATCACCAGCTACAGGATGGAAAACCACAGCGAGGAATGTTTTACCATCCCTTGGAAAGTGACGCCGTCTGTTCAAAGCCGTACTCTGATGAGGAGTCACAGGAGAGAATGAGGAGCTATGGTAAAACCTCTGACTTTCTAAATCTGCCTACAATCGGTAGGGAAGAGTGGAAAACATTGATAAAATAGATTTTCTGTCCAAACTAAAGGGATACTAGAAAGGTCAGCACCGTTCTGTGTCTCCGCAAACTGGATGTGTTGGGACCAACGTGAAGTTTGGAGGTGCACGGGAGCAACCTCGCTGGGCGCGGTCTGCAGCCTGGGCAGTGAACCCACCGGATGGACCTGGAGAAAAATAAATAGAATAACCATGGCTTTAAATTCTCACAGAGAAAGGGGGGTAGGTTTGGCTCCTTTTCTTCCTCTCTCTGTGTCTCGCACACACACAGGAGCACGTTTTTCCAGATTTCTAATTTGCCCTGAATCCACCCGACTGAACAGAAGCCCCCAGACGAAAGCAAACCGCCACGTCTCTGCCGGGTGTCCAGGTGTGACAGGCATCTGCCACCAGAGCCGTAACCCCGGCACGTCTGCTATTAGAACCAGCTGCCGGTGGGAAACGGCGAGCGGCGTGCTCTCGATGGTTACCCACAACACAGGCGCTGGGAGATGAAACACTTGGGGCCAGAGGAACAACCCGTTGCCTCAGAGGCACAGGAAATACATGTCAGGTTTGTTAAAACCAACACAAATACTCGCACGGAGCTGTTCACCTGCCTTTGCCCTTTCGGTCGCGTCGCTCCCCATCACCCTCCGTGCGGCGGTTCGCCCCCCTCCCACCCCAGCCCTCCCGTTATTAGCAAACACATTTTTCACATCTTTGCTGAAAACTGGATTTTCAAGTTACTACTTTCTCATTTTTGACGTTGTACAATTATTGTTTTATAGGAAAAGCTGTTCTGCTTGTCCAGCTATGCTCAGTATTCTCGAATAACTGTTTTATTCTCAGATAAATGCTCAGCTCTGCTCCTGCGCAGCATGGCACGAGCCCTGCAATTACAGCGCTCCCGCGACAAAACCCTCCTTGAAGTGCTTTCCTGAGGCGATGCTTGTATAACTATTAATCTGGAGTCATTATAAATGTCTTTTTTGACAGTGAAAGATGTCTGTACGGTGTGTGTTTGCACACAGATGGCCACTCTTGTGCTGAGGCGTGGAATAAACACCTCATTTACTCCTTTGGGACACAAAGGTGTGATCAAGCCGCCTGTTGTCATTTTTGGCATTTATACAGTGCCAGAAGCTATAATAGCCAAGGCGTTTGGTTTTGTAAATAGTCGATGCATGACCTGGTTTTGTTCACAAAGCGTCGTTAATACTGCTGAGCAAGGGAGGTGTGTGCTCTGCGCACGGGACGGAGCTGTCACTCCTCTCCCAGCTTTCTGGCTTGGGCAGTTTTCATAAAGCCCTGGGTGCGATCGGTGGTGGCCAAATGGTTTCAAATCACGGTCGTCACAGTTCAGCTCTGCGGACGGTCGGTGTCGGAGGGACGGACCGGTCGGGGAACCGTGCAGAGCGGGTCCGGGCCAGGGCTGCGGGACAGGCTCCTTGGGTGCAGCCCTGCTGGGCGAGGGACGGTGGCCTCTCGTCTCTCACCAGCAGAGCTGAGCTGGCAGCAGCATGCTTTTTTGGAAATATGGAAGAAGAAATTTACTTTTATTTTCATTGGAATCCTCTAAGTGTCTCTGACAATCATTGCCATGATATTGTTTATACAAGCAGAGGTACCCACATATGCAGGATGGAAATATTGCCCCAGTATAAACACGAGAGCTGGGATCCTCCCGAGCATCTCCGGGACGTTGCCATTCGTCTGACATATGGTAATGTTTTCTCCCAGTGATCTCCTGCAGAAGCAGTTCTGGGCCAACTCCTCATACATTCGAATTCCATAAAATATACAGCAGAGTTTAGAAAGTTATTAGAACGAAAATGTTTTTGGAGATCTCATTTCATTGCACAATATGCGGCTTCAGCAAAAGAAATCTGTAAACAGACATCTTAGCTGAATGCAAAACTCTTGTTAATATTTACTCTGACAATCCTCGTGGTGGATCTCAGCCAAGATCCTTGTACAGCTCCATGCCTTAAGGTTCCTACTTCAGATTTACAGCTGAATGTCTTCCTATGTGATGGACGATTATTTAAAACTGCTGCTCTCTCCGGGCTTCAAAATGCCAGAAGACAGTTTTTGTTGCAAGTTATAATGTAGATAAAGATAATTTAGAGCGGGTTCTGCATGCACTTCATGTCAGTGTTTGTACACGAGGATCAGCTCTTGGAGGCTGCCCTGTGCCAAAGTGATGGGAGAAGAGAGTCAGGTCCTTCAGGGTTCTGTTAAGGAGTGATAAATACTATTAATGTATGTCTACTAAATAATTATGTTTGCTAAAATAATCAAACTGAGGCACTGCCAGAATCTTTACAGCAATTAAAAATCTTCTACATTAAAATAGCTTCTGCAGTTGTTGCCAATACATCTAGCACTGGGCTCAAGCCTGGGCGAAAGCAGAATAAAAAAAGCTTCATATGGCTCCGAGTACGTATTAGTGTCTGCAGAATGCAAAGGATGCTTCAGGAGAGAAATGCAAAGCAAGCAGCAACTGTGTGTGTGCCACTGATAACTGCTTGTCAATGCAGAGCTAATCAATACAATTAGCTGAACTTTGTCGAACGATTCGTCTCAGGTTTGCACAGACCGCTGTCATACACGATATTTGTGATTCTTTGCCAAAAGGTAGCCCATAATACTCTCCCACAGCGTCAACAATGACAGCTGTTGTCCATCCGTTGATGCCAATGTTGAATTACTTCATATTCCACCTGCACAAGCCAGGTTGACATCAAATGATGCGAGAAGTGTGAAGAACAGAGAGGTTTTAAAGTTATTTTACACGGAGCACCCTCTGAGAAGCCCCAGGAAGGCTGTTGAGCACCGGGGAGCAGTGGGTGTAACCCCGGAGCAGAGGCACGGTTATGGAAATTACTTTGCTCATTAAACATTTATTCTGGATGTAACCCTTTCCTCTCCCCGTCTGTGGGAAATGTCAAACACCTTCGAGGTGGCTGTTCTGGCTGAGGTTAGCATTTCACCGTGATTCTCCTTCATCTGCTGGTTTATATCTCGTCCAAGTCTGAACAGAGAGAGCAACCAAACAGTGACACCAGTTCTGGGCACTTCCACTGAGCAGCTGATTGCCAGTAGGTGTTGTCGTAATTATTGTGTGGCTTAGGCATCCATGAAAAATACTAGGATTGCTTTGGTGGAGTTTCTTTTCAAGATCTTTCAGAATATGGTTTCCAGAACTCATTCTTCTCACCTTCCTCAGCTCTTCAGCAAGGCTTTGTTGCTTGGTGAGCCTTCACCTGCTCGTGTCCGTGTGCCAACGAAGGTTATTTAAGGAAATAGGGCAGGAGAAGCGATGACCGATGAAGGGTGACTCTCACTGAAGATGCACATTCCTCCAGGCTGTGCCTAGTCTGCGGTAATCAGAAGGAAATAAAAAAATATTTGTAGCATGCATACTCAAGCTCTGCAACTCAAGTTTCGGAAACTACGATTTCCCTGTAAACATACAACTGCTCCGGATTGAGTCTTTCTCTCCATCTCATTGCAGAACAACCGTAATTTTGAGTGTTAGAGCCCGAGAACTCAAATCAAGGCGCGTGGGCACAGGTGGATCTCGTACTTGGTCTTGCTGAGGTTTGTGGCGCAGGGCTGAGGGCTTGGGGAGGTGTCAGGAAAATGTGACTGCGGGGGATTCTCCCTGGACATCGCTGAATACAATTTCATGCTAAGGAAATATCCGCGTGCATTTTATTCCAACCTCTGTAACCAAACCTAAACTAAGTAAATAAGACTTTGCCCAAGAACATATATTTTGGTTTGGTTCCTGATTTTAATGTTTAGATAAAAGTGAAGAGATTTGGTTTTGACCATCACTCTTCATTACCAGTTGACATCCAACTTCCACGAAGGAAAGCAGACTGGCTGCTCTCCCGCAGCTGATTAAGTTAAGCTTTAGGCAGAGATTCCCTGGCTTTTCTGCAAAATTCAACACGGGCAGAGCAAGCTCCCTGCCCACCTCTCCCTGCCCGTCGGCCCGTGTCCCACCGCTGGCCCGGGGACTGCAGGCAGCCGGTGGTCTCCGGGGGACAGGCTGCTCTCGCTCCCCTCTGCACAATGGGAACCACATTTCACGGCTTCCAGAGACCGGAGTTAGAAACATCTTAACTGACGAGATTCTGGTTTTCATAACTTGAGGTTTGCTGATGTTTGGGGACTGTTGTCATCTTGATTTATGTTCTGGGTTTGAAAGGTTTGAACTTGTACATCCATCTTCAGGTCTGCGCCTGTCTGCTCAGCACTCCCCTGAGCTGCTTCAGGAGTTTTTCTTTGTAGAAGATAAAAGGTTTCTGTGCTGGAGTAACTGCGAAGATGGGAAAGCCTCCTTGAGGCAGTTTGGTCTGGTTTATTCAGAAAGAAAAATGCAGTCAGAGATTTTCAGAAATGTTGCTGTGGGAAAGAAGGGAACAGCCTCTCTTTTGGAAATCTCTTGCACAGATGATTTACGTGACGTGATCAATAACCTGTTCCCACGATGTCCTTCCCCCACGGGAACCTGCGGCAGCACTGCCAATGCTCTGGCGTGGGGGAACCCAGACCCTTGGACAGAAATGGGTTTTAAGAGAAGCGTGAAGAGATCCATCCATTCCAACACGGTGATTTAATCTGAAAGACGAGAAGAATATTGCTGGAAACAGTAACGTGGCGAGGCGTGGGTAGGACCATCCATCGCGAGGGCGGCTCTTGTCTCCCCTTCCCCAGCACCAGCAGAGGGTCTTTGGGGGGACACATCCTTCTCCAGGGCTCCGCTCAGCATCCTCTGCTCCCGGTGCCTTTGCACAGCGATTGCACCGTCAGGTTTGGTTTAAACCCCTTTGACCAGTGAAGACTGCAGAAACAATTCGTTTCCTTTTCTTTTCTTTTTTTTCTTCCCCCAGCTGTTTGACTCTGCTGCGGTACCAGGCAATTCTGACCACTCAGTCCGAGGAAGGGAAACGCAAGCTCTCTCCTCTCGCCTTTGCAGAAGCCCTTTGGGGTCAGCTCTTCAGCTTTGCAAAAATGCAGCTCGGGAACATCCACGGATCCCTCCTGCCAGAAGCGCTCTGTGGCAGGAACTTCATACAGCCGGGGAAATATTCCACTGAGATAAATCATCACCGTCGGCTTGACAGCAAATATTCATCTTCAGCCCAGACCACTTAATGGCCATGAGCTAATCTTCGTCATAAATACCATTTCCAACTGTGCCTCAGACAGGTGGAATGTCAAACGGTGAGTGTTGGCCAGATGAAATTATTTCGATCCTGATCAGAACCGCGCTTGGAGCTCCAGCTCCGAGGGCAAAGACGAAGATTAAGTGTCATCCTGCAGAAGAAGGATGTGTTTGGTTCGGGAGAGGCAAGGACCTGACCTCCTGATTTCCGAGACCCCTCGCTGAAACTATTCCAAGCCCGGGACTCTCAGCCTGCTCTGTACCCAGCGGAAACACGGGTTTTCAGGGCATTTGGAGCAGATATGGTCTCCTGCCTCAGTTTCCCCGCTGTGCCGGGAGCAGGAGGAGGACGGGAGGGTTTCCTGCCAGGCTGATTCACGCTGCCCACTATCATCACGTTCAGTAATTGAAGTACCAGAGGCACTCGCAATGGGAGGTGTGCGGACAGGCTGTGCTGACACCCCGCAGCGGGAGCGGGGCCGCGGGTACATTGCCTGCTAGTACTCTTTGGAGAAAACTTCTCAGTACACAACTCTCCAATTACCGCGCCTGCCTGGCTGAATCATCCAGAGGATCATGCAGTTGTTTAGGTGCTGCTCTCCTCCAACTTATCGTTTTTCTTTTATGCCATTATATTTTTTATATCCTTTCCCCCAGTTCCCTGTGATCTCATCCAAAATTAACCGACATTGTGTTTCCTAGGCTTTTAACCACTATTAGAGTGGCTTTACCAAATGATTGCTAAAAAAGACTTTCAAACTTCCCAAACATAATCATGTATTAAAAGAATAAAGGAAATAGCATGCTGTGCCCGAGTGACTTCACAGGCTCATTTCTTTCTCCCAATTAATGGCTTTGAATGAAGCTGTAATTGAGCAGTGACTAATGCAGAAGGCAGAGATTGTCTTCTCTCTCTTATTTAGATCTTGTGCATCACTTTTATAACAATGCTCAATAATAATAATAATATAATAATAATAATAATGCATTGTAGTTTCTCCAAGGATTTAAATTTGTTTATTAAAATTACCGCACCAACCCATAAGGGCTCTTAGGAAGCCAGAACAGTTTAGGAGATTCAAATCAGGATTGAGCAATGCAGGGGAGTGCCAGGGGAGACAGCCAAGCTCCCCCTTCCCCACTCCCCTTCCCTGCCCGCTGTGCAGGCGTGCACACCCATGTGTCCCCCCCAGTGTCCCCCTGTGCGGTGGGAGCAGGGCAGGGGGCAGATGGACCACAGCCGGGGCAAGGCGAGACGTTCACCCTCCTCAGCCCCTTCTTGGCTCCAGCATCTCCCCCAGCCACAGGCTCTGCCCCGGGATGTGGTTGTGGGTTTTCAGTCCCAGAGAGATGTGGAGCACCCAGCACCTCATTGCCCTCACCCGCAACCTGCTGGTCAGAGGAAAACTGAGCCAGGAGGGCGGTGGTACCCTGGTGCCCGGGTCTGGCAGGTCCCTGCATTATTGGTCCCATTTTATGGCTGCAGAGATCAAAACACAGAGATTCAGTGACTGGTGTGAAGCTGCAGCCCCCAGCATCGCTCCGGCTGCACCAGTCACTGCTCTCACCCTGTCCCCATTGCTTTTCCCCCCAGTCCCCTCCACTCTGTTCGTGCCGCTCCGGCACAGGAACCTCTCCAGCTGGACAATGGCCCTGGGCAGGAGAGGGGACCTTCAGCCCAACTGCCTCCCAGCCCGGGCTCCTCTGGGTTTACTGGGTGCTGGTGCCAGTCCCAGCAAGCCACCAGTGCCACCACTCTGCTGGGGCTCACGGGGAGCACACGGTCCCCAGGGCCACCAACAAGCCCACTGCCCACATCCTTCATCCCGCAGCCAGGCGGGGAGGCGGAGGGGAGTGGGCGCCGCTTCTCGGAAGGAGACCTTTGGAGACCTCCTTCAGCAAAAGGCGAGGGAGTTCTCAGTTTCTGCAGATGTGTGTGTTGTTTATAAATACGTGATGTACTTAGAAAAGTGCTGTTCAATTTACCAATAACGCCGTATTTATTTTTCCCCACTGTATCTAGTCGCTAAGTCATAATTCTGCAGCCGATTGGCTGGCTGCGGTGGTTTCTCAGGAAACTGGCAATTAAGGAGCAGGAAAAACGTCTCTGAGTCACCGATCCTCATAAACAAGCAGAGGAGATGGATTGGGCTGCAGCAGTAGCCACCCCGACACCGCCGGGTCCCGTCTGCGCGCCAGGGCTTGGGGAGCGGGCAGCACTGCCGACGGGCATCACCAGCACCACCACCCCGGCTCCAGGGAGCGGCTGCCCCACCAGTGCCGTTTTGGGGTTCATCACCTTCGTTTGGGTCCATTCCCAGCCCTGTTGCGGGGATCGCCATCGGTGCCATCGCATGCTGCTCCCCCCGTGCAGCCACCCAGTGCTGGGGTGTTTTCTGCCCTCCCAGCTGCAGGCAGGGATCCGGATGGCACCTGCTGTTCTGCACGTTTGAGGAAGGAAAGAAAAGGACATTTACAGTCCCATGGCCATTACGCCGTGTTTCTGCTAGGAGAGAGGATTCCCTTTGCCACAAACTCTTCCCGTTCGCTTCCTCTGTTGTGGAGGGAGCAGCAAGGCTGGAAGAAGCTGGGTCGGGCTGCTGATGCTTCTGGCAGGGGTGGAGCAGGAACGTTTTGGAAGGGAAGTGTCCCGAGTGTCGTGGTTTTGACCCTGTCCAGCAGCTAAACACCACAACATCCGCTCACCCACCCTCCCCTCTTCTGGGGATGGGGGAGAGAATTAAAGGGGCAAAGGGCAAAATTACCCAAACTAACAAACAAAACCAAAAGAAGCAATAACAAAATAAACACAAGACCTATGCAGTGCCTGCAAAGAGCGTGCCCATCCATCGGGGATGGCCACCAGCACCAACATGGGGATGCTATGTGCAATGGTGGGACCCCACGTATGCCGAGGCATCGGCTGGGGCAAGATGGGAAACGGCGACTGCATTTTAACAGCTCTTTTGCTATTTAACATGTATCTATTGGAAAAGCAATTCTGTCCTGAAATAATTCATCTGATGTCATACGGGGAGTTGATGACAGAACCAGAAATAGATTCCCACGTTGGGAATGCCTTGCAGTGAGCTGCTTTGTGCGGTGTTACAGACACAGCCTGGCTCTCTTTGCTTGTCTTGTATCCCCTAGTTTGACAGAAATTTTCAGAAATTTTCTTCTTTTTAACCTGTCTCTCAGCTCTGTGTACAACTTAATTACCGTTAGCTCTCCCATTATCTGTTTCATGCGTTCTGACATACATTACTGTGAAATATAAAAATCTTATTTCATATTAAAACTAATCTAGGATTTTGACTTAATAAATTGGACCATGCTCAAGGAAATCAGAGTGAAATATCAGCTTGTTAAGTTTCACATCACCAGCGCTCTGACAGGTATAATACGGCAATTTCTGGTGAATAAATTATCAGAAGGTTTTCTATGCTGCGTCTAATCACAATTTCTATCAGGTAGAAATTACCACCTACCTCCCAAAGGATGGATTTTTTCTTCTTATTCTTCTATATAACTGTGAAATTAATTATGCTGTTTGGGGTGGGAGTTTATGAAAAAGACACAGAGGGTGGTTCTCAGGGAATTATCTCACTAGTGTTACTTCAGCCGCCTAAATAAACACAAGGGATTCATTCAGGGGGAGGTACAGTCTTCAAACGCTTTGGTTCTGCATATCAACTCTTTCCCACTTCATTATTTAACACCAGCTCTCACCTTTATAATTTTTTTAAATGCCCTCTTCTGCTCAGCACTTTTGGGACATCTTCCTAAGTGGTGTGGGTTTTTTTTTCCACTGGCCCTTGTTGAGCTGCATCATTATTCTGCATCTTAACAGCACTCTGATCTTCTTCCTAATTACATGTAATGAGTGTTTTGGAGTTGACAGAAGTACGTCAAGACCTAATAATAAAGAAAATGACTAAATCTAGTCTTCCAATTATATCCCGTTGGCTCAGATGGTTGGCATGCAGCAGACACAGAAACAGGCGTTACGAGAACCCTCCAGTCTTCCCTCGGCATTCCATCCCCTGCCCCGCATTGTTTCCACCTTCCACTGGCCTCAGTCACGGTTTGGAATTAATTCATTAAACTCAGAACTAACCCTTAAACACCAGCCCTGATGTAGCTTTACCAGGTCACGACAATTTACTGAAAACCATTAAGACTTTGATGGGTCTGATCCAGCCCCGCTCAACTGCCTTTGCTGGTCCCAACCAGAATTTGCCGATTAGCAGCCGGGTCCACGCTGATTTCCAGCTGTTGGCTTTCTCTTCCCCACGAAGAGCTCTATGCTTTGCTTCCCATCGCTCAGGAGTCCCGTCTCAACACAGTGAGACTCATCCCAGCGACCTCCGGATAGCCTGGGAAGTCATTTCCCGCAGAAAACGTTGAGAGAACTTGTGGGACCGGAGGAGCTCCCTCGCGAAGTGCCGTTGGGAAGCAGGGCTGTGATCAGACTGAGAGACGGCCCATTAGCCGCTCGAGTGGTGGAAATGAAACCTGTTAACAGCTCTGCTGTTCCTCGCCGAAAAACGGTCCCGCTGCGACTTAACCCAGCTGATCTTCCCTCACGACAATTACAGGATGCAAATATTTATAAACCGCCCGTCTGTTTTATGCCCGTTGATGTGGTAAACGCCATCGCCGTGTTTCCAGTCGAGCTCGAGCCAGCGCTGCCCATTGTCTCCCTCTCCAGCGGTTCCAGCTGGAGATACAGGCTGGTGTCCCCTGTGCTTTCAGAGGAGGAGGGAGATGTCCTCATCTTCCTTTAACTTTTAGTGATGCGCTGGGGAAACCAAACCAAAATCCTCCAAAAAAATCCCTTCAAAGCTCCAGGTGTTGAAATGCCATGAAAACAAAATCTTTTACCGACTTCCAGTGTCACTGATGCCATCCTTCCCCCTCCCTCTGCCCACCCACACTCCACAGCCCCCCAGCCCCTTCTTGCTGCTTGCTGTTCAGTGACTTCTCGTCCTGGACCGTTTCCCTCCTCTCCCTCCTCTGCAAGCCAGAAGTAGTGAATTATCATTTATAGTTTATCACCATTTGTGCAGTTATTTGAGGATCTGTGCAAATATAAATTGTATTTGTATAAAGAAAAATTTAATTAATAAAAATGACACAGCTAACACATCGTATCATTATACGGCATTTTACAGTCTGCTACTGAGTGGTCCCTGGCACCGGTGCAGAAAGATGGGGATTTATAAATTGAGACAAGACATTTGATCAGGAGTGGACTGTAAATCCCAAATATGAAGAACAGTAAGATTTCTCACCCTGATTTGGATTTTATATATTTCATACGTGTTTTTTTCTTTATTCCTGCCTATTTCTGCTTTTTTTAGCTATCGGCGTCCCACTGCGGCGAGGGAAGTGGCCCCTGCCCCAAGCCAGCGAGTGCCGTTCAGCCCCGGCGTCGTTTGGCATCGCATCGTGGTACCGGGGCTGTGTCAGCACAGCGCTGCTTCGGCAGGAAAGGAGAGAAGGGGGATTATACCCACGTTTTGGCTTTGCTTCAGGGGGTGACGTTGGCTATAGCACAGGACCATGAAGCGAGAGGAGCCTCCTTTGTCCAAGGCTTCTGAGCGCTGGCTCTGACATCCAGGGTGGAACACACCAGCCCTGAGACCAGAGACGGGAGAGCAGTGGCGTTAATTAGAGCAAGCACCGCACAAACGAGCCTCCCCGAAGGATGCCCTGGCTGGTGGCCTGGCCCGGGAGGCTGGCGGCACATCTGGAGCGTGCAGAGAGACATCTGGGGATGGAAAACCAGTCTGGGGATTGGTGCTGAATCCATACCGCACTGGAAGTGTCGCGGAACAGCTGCTTCTGCAGAACCAGAGGGTCCTGGGTGTCTGACACAAAAATCAGCCTCCTCCTGCTCCCTCCCCGCAGAGCAGGGCAGCTCCAGGGGAGAGCAGCCAGGCTGCGGCGAGGCAGAGCGCTGGGGCACAGCCGAGGGTGGCCATGGGCCTGGCACTGGACACTTCAGAGCCGGCGTGATTTATATATCCTGTCTGAAATAACGCTTTCGGCAGAAGAGAAGCACCCATTGAAATTGCTGCTGTCACTTCTGCTTCCTGTTTATCAGCCTGGATTCGGTTACACAGATGTCAGCGGTGGCATCGCGAACGTAGCATCTGCCCCGGCTCCAGGTAGGGGAGGAAATAAGAGAACATGAGCTCTCAAATCACATTCTGGTGCCAATATCTTCCTTAGCAATAAGGGAAAGAAGAAAAACAATTTCAGAAAAAAAATGCGCTATATAAACCACAGTTGCTTCCGAAGCAGAACAATTATTGTTGCTATAAAGGAACCTGAGGTGCACCATCTCCTCCTCAACAACTCCTGCGAGAGGAGGAGGGTTATCGAGGGACTCAAGGGGAGCGAATCTCTAACCCCAATCTTTAATAAAGTAGCTGGAAAGAAATCAGGAAATTATACACTTGTAGTGTTGATCTCAATGGTAAATAGGAGTCTACAGAAATTAATAACGGATGAGGTCACCCAACAGCTGGAGGAGTTTGAGTTGGTTTTTAAAAAATGCTCCAGATGGTTTTTCTAATTTATTTTTTAAAGGAATAAAGCCTTACCTAACACGTCTGCAGCCGAGAGAGGAAACAAGGCGAGGTGTGCAGCGACAGCACCTGGATCTAAGCGGTGGCTTCACATCCCGAAAGCCAGCGACCGAGGGCTGCAGGGAGGGGGGACCATCCAGAGCCGCGTCGTGATGGGCGCTTGAGCACTGCCGTGGACATTGCACCAGCCCGGGGACCCTGATGGGGACCCTGAGAACAGACCCTCCTGCTGTGCCTCCGTTCCTCGTCCCACCCCTGCCCCGCTCAGCCCCAACACCTCGGCGGCTCCGGCGGTTGTGGGGTGGGCGAAGGGCACCCCAGTGCCCAGGCACGGCAACGGGGAACCCGCACCCCGTGTCCCGTGTGCTGGGAGGCTCGTTCCCCTGCAGAGATTTGGGAGGTTCACACCGGGCCAGGGAACACGGGAAGAACTGTGTATAGGTTTGTGAAGGATTCCTGGCTGGTTCTCAGCTACAGCGAAACCGCCGGTTGTCCTCGGAGGGTCTGACAGCCCGTCCCGCATAGCTGAGCCCTGACCCAACACGGGATCGCGGCTGGGGTCGGAGCCAGCTGGTACGCGCTCGCTGACATACGGGTTAGATTAGGGGCTGAGCAGCCATCCCCAACCACGGGGGGGACAGATCGGCTCCAGGAGGTGTAAACTGCAGAAAAACGCGGTTTGAGCTGAGCTCATTGCTCTGGCCAGGCTTGAGTAGCTACTAGCCCCAGGTGGGTGCTCCTGCTTCGGAGGCTGGTGGCCAGCCCTGGGTGAGCACCGGGGGCACAGCCGAGGGGGCAGAGGGCTGGGATGGTGTTTGGGATCAGTAATGGATGCCTCGGGAGGGATGGGATGAGAAGCTGCCTGGGATCCGCGGGATGGCAGGTACCGGTGGGATGGGCACAAGGCTTTGGAGTGAGCAGGTGTGCAGGGGTGGGCTGGGCAGGACTGGGCTGTGATGGGCTGGGCTGGG
>WKFP01014146.1:305087-335917 GCA_011057875.1 Pterocles orientalis
TTTTTTTTTTTTTTTTTTGACGTTGGGGAAATTGTCAGATGGAATAACTACATTTTTCCTCCCCTAAAAAAAAAAAAAAAGGCAAAACTGGAGGTAGATAGAGACAGTTTTTTTTCCCAGCCGCTGTTGCGGTGTCCACCTTAAGCAGCCCAGCAATATTTCTGTGCCGTTGGCAGTCAGTGAGCCGTGGGGGGCTGTCCCGCTCCCGTTCTGCGCCATGTGCCATGGTCCCAGCTGGCAGGCGGCTGCTGGGTGTTGCGCTCCCCAGGCACGAACCACGAGCTCCGGCGAGTACGGGACCCTCTGCTCGGGCACACGCCGCGCTGGACCCAGTTGAAGGACCAAGAAGGGTTTTGGCGTTGGGCTGCTCCTGCTCGGGACGCGTTCACCCAGGCCAAAGCTTGCTGGGGCCACCTTAAATATTTTTTATTTTTTTCTAACGCGTGGGGACTTTTTGTTGATCGCAGTCTTAACTTTGGCACACAGAACGCAGCAGCGCTCCTCGTTCATCCGCAGTCTGGAGAAAATGGGCGGCAGAGCCGGCGGGTTTATCGCTCCGACCGCCGTAAACTTGCTGCGAGCGCTTTGGGGTCGCTCTGCTTAATGGATAATTCCGAGGCCAGGCTTTAGCTCGGGCATTGCCTCCCCTCTGTGAGCTGATGGCTGTTTGCTGTCAGCGTTAGGCTGTAAACAAGCAGTATAGAAAGTTTGCCTAAGAATTTATTTTCCTATGCTCTGTGCTGAAAATAAATGTAAATACAAACAGATGAAACTTACGAGATTTGTTTTCAGTGTTGGGTGTGCTTGGAGAACAGCCGTGAGCTGTAATAAAAATTCTGCTTTATTTTTAGTTAGCTTTTATTTGTTTTTGAGATTTATTTAAAAAAAAATTAAGTTTATTTAAAGATTCCCGGGTTGTATATTTTAAGCTGAACCTGTGCAAAGATAGCAAACTGGGTGTTTTGTGGTGGAGAGGCTGTGTAGCTCCTGGACAATAACAAAAAATGTAGATTTCGTCTGATCAGAGGGTGCTGTGTACAGGAGCTGGCTCGGGAGGGTTTGGTACCTGTTGTGGGTGATGCCGCCCAGCCTGCCGGGGAGAGGGAGCTGGCTCGGGGAGGGTGATGAATGCCCTTCTCCCCTGCCCTGCTCGAGATATAATTAAATACCAGGGAAAGTTACCTTCCAAAATCTGTAAACTGGGTACTTCAACAGTTCTTATGCTCCCTCACTTGCCAGGATGGGTAACAGAGCTGGAGAGTGTGTTCAGAGATGTCTGGTGCTGCAGTCTGGTTCTGAGTTGCATGCAGGCAGGCTTACCACTTCATCCAGGCTCAGCGAGCTTTAGAAAATACACCTTCTTGTTACCAGTTAACAAACAAACAAAACGTAAACAAAACCAGTGGGTTTGAGAAAGATGCGGCACATGTCAGTTTCGTAGCTTGATTTGCTGTGCTTTCCTTCTCGGAGTGGCTAAACCAGGTTCGCCAGGCTAATGATTTAGACTTTTTTTTTTTTTTCAAGCTGTTATTAAAATATCCTTGCTGTGCTAACTTTGAATGCTTCTGATCTTTTTATAGCTGATGTTAAAGTAATGGATTCCAAAGAATTGCTTAACTCGTCGGATCAAGACGACACAAGGAAAAATGTGCTCATCAGTACCAAAGGAGGGATCGTGATGGACTTTCATCCACCCTTCAGGGGTGGAGCTACTGTACAAGCCCCTGTGTCTACATCTCCGCTCCCTGCGTCTTCTCAGTCAGACTCCAATCAGCAACCTGCTTTGGCTGACTTCTCGAAAGGATTAGTAAACAATGTGCCTCAGCCAGACCTTTCCAAGGCAGTATCGCTCTCGATGGGACTGTACATGGGTGAAACAGACGCAAAAGTGATGGGAAACGACCTTGGATTTTCGCAGCAGGGCCAAATCGGCGTCTCTTCTGGGGAAACGGACTTCAGGCTCCTGGAAGAAAGTATTGCGAGCTTGAACAAGTCCTCGAGCCTGGCCGAGGACGCAAAGGGAGCAATATCTTCTGAGGTGCCGCTTGAGCCGGATTTCCCAGGCATGGCTGGCCGCAACGCCCCTTTAGAGTCGGGAACTGCAGTCCAAAGCCAGGTTGGCTCGAATGGTGGCAACTTGAAATTATTCTCTGAAGACCAAAGCACCCTGGATATTCTCCAGGATTTAGAATTGCCACCGGTATCGCCTGGCAAAGAGCCCAATGGCAGCCCGTGGAGGCTCGACCCGTTGCTAGATGACGGTGGCTTGCTGTCCCCTATATCTGCAGATGATGCGTTTCTCCTGGAAGGAAATCTCGGTGAAGACTGCAAGCCTCCTATTTTATCTGACACTAAACCTAAAATTAATGACCGTGGTGACCTTTTACCCAGTTCCAAAATGCCGATGCCTCAAGTGAAAACAGAAAAGGAAGACTTCATTGAACTCTGTACTCCTGGCATAAAGCAAGAAAACATGGGCCCAATTTACTGTCAGGCAAACTTCTCTGGGTCTAACCTGCTGGGTACTAAAGTTTCTGCCATATCTATCCATGGTGTCAGCACCTCTGGGGGACAGATGTATCACTATGATTTAAATACTGCATCGCTCTCTCAGCAGCAAGATCAGAAACCCATTTTTAATATCATTCCATCTCTTCCTGCCAGTTCAGAAAATTGGAATAGGTGCCAGGGATCAGGGGATGAGACGTTAGCTCCTTTGGGGACGCTCAACCTTTCTGGCAGAGCTGGCTTCTCTAATGGCTATTCAAGGTAATTAATTTTTCTTGCTCTTTATTAAAATACTACAAGTATGTTTAGCACAACTGCATGCATGCTGGTTTGGTTTTTTTTCTCCTTTCGAAGCCATCGCTTTGTCATTTGTTACGTGTGGCTGTCTGGTCGGACAGCACTGGTGTGTGTTTGTTCCGTGGTACGATAGTGGCTTTAACCCGGTACTCAAGTGTTGGTATTAAAGGGAAGAAAAAAGGAGGGGAGCTGGCATGCTTTAAAAAAGAAAGAAAGAAAAATTCAGAGATACAACCTAGGTGGAAAACTGAGTACGTGGTAGAAGGATCCGTAGCAGGAAGGCGGTATAGAAGGAAGTATTTAGGGGTGTACAAATTGACTTCATTCTCAGGGGTTAGAGAATCAATCACTGTGTTGAGGTTTTCTTTTTCCTCTTAGTGTTACTTGAGTGTTATGCACAAAAATAACTTGGTTGCTGGGTAAATTGCTAGAATTACTTTTGAGCTGAACTAGAGTTTTAGCTTTGCTTGGTATTGCGTTTACCTTACATGGACAAGGAGGTTCTGAGTAGGAAATACTCGGCAGTTGGTTGAATAACTGCATTTCGAGAGATAAGAATATTTGCAGCAAGGTTTAAACATACCTGGAATTTAACTCTTAAATAGGGCTGGAGGAGGGCTCGCTTACAGATGGGTTTTTTTCGAGAGGAAGGAATTTTAGGCGAGCTGGTTAGTATATATTTCGAGTGACTTTGCAGTAGTGTTCTCTACAAGGAGGTCAGTGGTGCGGATATTCGAGTCGAATGCTTTTCCTCTGCCCCGAGGAGCGAGTGGGATGGTGGCAGCTTTCTCAATGGGCAGCTGTGTCCGTGCTGGCAGCCGGGGCCGGGTTCGATCGCGGTGTGAACACCTAGCTGCGTGTTTTCCTTCGCTGTTCTTTGTTTAACACAGACTCGCACAAGCACAGTGGCTGGTCTCGGTGAAGGAGGGCTTTGCTGTGCGTCCGTGGAGCCTGACTTAGAAAATGGCTCTTGGGTCCCTATCCGTGAACCGAGGCATTGTAGGCTTTTGATGAAGTATCTGGTTTAACTTTCTTTTTTTATTGCCTCGCTGACAATTCATCCCCCGAGTGTTAGCTGCCACTCCAGGGGCTCTCCTTGTGCGGTGTTTGCTCCGTTTTCCATGGTGGAGTGAGGGGTGTGAGGATTGCTGCTTTGTTTCAGGGAGACAACTTTTAACTTGCTTTCGTTCTGGATTCCTTTCGTAGTCTTTGATTTTCATAGTGGAGATGTGGTTTGTTTTTTTTTTTTTCTTTGAACAGTTTAAAGCAATCTGTAAGGAATTGAGAAAGGAAAATCCGAATTAGTGGATAAATTCCACTTTGCTATATGAACGGGCCTTATAATTTATATTTACAGAGTAGGAATCCTTTGTACTAACCTTTTGCATGATCTGTCCAGCTTCCACGCAGTTTGTAGTTTCCTGCATGGGGTTTTTGGTGGGGTTTTTTATTTTGCTCTCTCTATATCTTTAATGGCAATCATCATAAAATCTGCACTGAAGCAAGAAGAGCTATTTCTGGGTTTGGGAGGCGGATTTCAGTGACTGTTTAAGTAAGCAGATTCCTCGTAGATAATGGAAGCATCACTTTTGAGAATGCTTCTGTAAAGTTCATGCGTTGTTTTTATTTCACGGAACTCTTTAGGTAGATCCGAGCGCGTTCACAGGTGAACGGTTTGTGCAGAGATGTTTGTCCGGCTTTGGGGAATTTCATACACGCCGATTTCACAGGCTGTGCTTCTGATCACGCCGTGATGGAAAACCCACTCGGGCTACTGATGTGTGCAGAGCAGGTCTGACCCTGGAGTAACGAGGACGGCAGCGTGAGATGCTGTCGCTGCTTTGATGCAGCAGTTTTGAGGAGTGTGCTTCGTGTGCCTGGGCAGGAGCTGGGCAGGCGGGGGGAGCTGGCAGGAGCCCCCGGTGCAGCTCCTCTTGTAGGCGCAGGAGCATCCTCGGCGTGGTGGGCAGGAGGCTGCCTGCGCTGCTGGGCAGTGTAACAGCGTTCTGCTGCAAGTGTTTGCATTCTTGCTTCCTGCAAGGTTGTCTTTATTGTTTTCTTTTGCCTTAAGATAATGGATATATTTTTTCTTAATTTAAAGAATGTGTAAAGAATTTTGTGGCGGCTCCTAGTTGAGTTTTCCATAAAAATTAATTATTTCTAGCCTTTTTGGAGACTGTTCTTAATTCCCAAGGATTTTTACACATTAAAACCACCCAGTCTAGTTCTAAAAATAACATAGTTTGAGTTTGCTTTATTATTTTTTTCTCCCAGAAAATAGAGGCAACTCCATCTTCTTTTTTAAACATTTGAGGTACTAAGGAACCCTGGCTTTGAAGCAGGAATTCTTTCTTCCTGAACCTTGTCAGAAATATTTGGTCTGAACTGGGTTAGTTTAAGGTGAGGTATTCTGGATTTGTTTGTTTACCTTACAGAAGACTTAACAAAATTGGCATTTGTTTCAGAAACAAAGGAAGGACTGTCTTGCCAGGTTCCTGTGGTCGGTGCTTTTTTTTTTTTTTTCTTTTAGGTACTGATTGAGTGAGGTGGAGGCTGGGATTTCCAGAATTCAGAATTGCTAAACTTCAGTTTCCAATAGGAAATATTCCTTGGTGTTAGTGGAATTATTTGACTATCACAGCATATTAATCGTATACTGAACATATGGAAGAAAAGCTGCAGCTCCGTCCTGCTGCTCGGGGGGTATTTAATCCGCTGTTTCAATGAAAAGCGTGTCATGGCTCTTCATAGCCGCGCAGTCTCGAATTGATGGCATGCCATTTTTGAGTGATTTTTGCTTCTAAGGATAGCACAGCGTGCTGTCTTTAATGAGACAAGCGATAATTAGGACTGAGAAAACGAATCCATTTCCCTAGGAATGGCGGGAGGTGTTCTGAAGTTAACAAGCAGAATGTGAACTTCAGGGATTTGTTTGATGTGAACGTATCGGCGATAGTCAGTGAGCTGCCGGTTGTATCTCGGGGCTGTAGGAGGGTCTGCCGGTGCTCGTGCTGATGTGCAGAACCTGGAGCTGCAGCTCGGCGTTGCAGCAGCTGATGCTCAGAACCTTCTCGAGCAGCAGCAGCAGAACTCCAGGCGGCAGGACAGCTTCGGGCTGGGGCTGCCTTGGCGAGGTCTGCGTGATGAGCGAGCTGCCCATCCGTACGGAGAAGGTGGAGAGAATAAGAGGGAGGAAAAAAGCAGGCTAACTGAGATGATTTGCCTTCTATTTTCTTTAGCAGAAGAAGCGAGACAGCATCTGGAAGAGGAATGAAAGAGGCTGAAAGGGTTTGGTGGTCTCTGGGATATTATTTGTGATTTATTACACAAACGCCAGTGAAAACTGTTAAATTTCAAGGAAATTATTTTAGCAACGCACACTCGTAGGACTCTTGCATGGTATATACATTAAATCCGTCGCTCACTTTTTTTTTTATTCCTCCGACTTCCTGGAGATGTGGCTCGTTGTGGGGGGAGTGAAGGGCGGCGAGGAGCACGGCGGCAGCGCAGGGGTTTCAGTGTGCTTTTTCTCTGCGCCTACAGCCAACATTTACAAAAACTGGGCCCCACTGGCAGCGTTAGGGCTTCTCTTATTACATTTGAAATCGTTCCTAGTACTTAAGCTTGTGGGGGATAAGGATCATTAAGGAAGTTTAAGAAAGGGCAAGAGCTGAGAGCAGCCACGGAGGAGGAGGAGGAGGAGAATCTGGAAGGGGGAAGGATTCTGCGGGGCAGTCGCGGTGCAAAGCCTTGCTTGCAGGAGAAGTTGCCTTTCTGCCGTCACTCTTTGAGATTCTTCTTGGACTGGGACGTTTTACTATAAGGAAGGAGGAAAAAAAGTGATCGTGTGGTAGAAATGGTAAAGGTCAGTTGTCCGTTTGTCTTACGGCATTGTTTCAGCTTGGCTTCTGGCCAGGGCCCGTGGCTTGGCTGGGTTGGATATAGTGCTTTAAATGTTGTCTGACTCAGCAGTATGTAATGTATGGCACATATGGAAATATGTCTTTTTTAATAATTCTATTTTGATATAAAAACCAGACTTGTTATTTGGAAGGAGCGCTCAGGGTTTCAGTAGTCTGTGTTGTGATTTGTCAGTTGAATGTAATACTGTACTTGGATTTGGAGTCTTGGAAATACACGACAGAAAACCTAATTGCTTTGGCAGGAAGGGATGAATCAGGAATGTCCTGCAGAATGTGCTGCGAGGCACTCTGAAAAGGTGGCTAGATAAATGACAGGTCACATAAGACGTAATCTACTTTTTCCAATTGTAGCTGATCCATTCAGCTAGCTGACAGCCGAGTCCAGCCCGGATTGTTAGTTTCTGCTAATTCATTTCCCCATACGTGATCTCTGGTTTAAACCTACCTCTAGCTTATAACACACAAGTTGATTTTTGTTGCCCATTGCATCTTTTTGTCCATCTAGCATAATGGTTGAACCCCATTGTACTCCTCTGCCGGCGGCGAAAGCAAAACTATAGTTGAACGAGCTCTGCTCGCACATCTTCTCATCAATGTGAAACAGACGGATCACGCAACTCCTGCCTTGTGTGTTTCCTCTGTTAAGGGTTACTTGTACCCAGCAGGTGGGCTTTAGGGGGCTTCCTCTGGTTTGTTATTATTTTCTTATAAGTTGCCTAGCTTCAGGTATTGGACTAGATGATCTTTCGAGATCCCTTCCAATCCCTAACATTCTGTGATTCTGTGAAGTAGTAAAATCGTGGAGGAGGAACCTGGCACTCTTGCCTCGGATGCAGCGTTCATACCAAAGTTTGGCTGTTTGCTCCACTTTGTGAATTGGGTTTGTTGTTTCTCTTATTCCCACACCAGATTCGGTGTCTCTGTCCCCGAGCGCTGTTGGCGGGGGCATAGGCTGGGCCTGGCTGAGTTTCCAAGGCAGATGCTGCTGTTGTAGCGATCACCACTCGGCAGTTAGTCCGGAGGTGGTGGGAAGGGCAGTGCTCCGGCCAGCGTGTGGCTGGGCTGGGGTGAGGACGCCTTCACTACCCTCCCCTGCCCCGTTCGGAAGATGCGGTTCAGCGGGACGGATGCTGTGCTGACTGCTGTGACCCCACTGATACGGTGGCTGCAAAAACTTCAGCCACCATCCTTTACATTTTGTTTTTTATTGATGTACAATAATCAAGAAACTTTTAACTTCTTATCCTCTTACCTATTGTAAGCTGGTCCATAAAGAGAAGCTGATGGATTTTGGTTTGGGTTGTTTTGGGTTTTTTTGAGTAGTCTGAGGCTTTTGGGTCTCTTCAGAGTGTTTCTTCTTGGAGCCAAAGAGGGATCCAGTGTTGGCACTTGAGTGCAGGATGTCATTTGGAGCCTTTTTCTCAGGACATTTTGTTAAATCTCTTCACCACTGCCCTGAGAAACGTCTGTTCCGGCACCACTGGATGTGATGGTCTGTGTCTTCTCCACAAGCATTACAAGAGGAGAGCAAGTACTCAGCCCTCAGAAATTTGCCTGGGAGAAAATGAACACAATGTTTGTCAGGGGTAACTGTTCTCCTCGCAGAACGCTTGCTTACGGAGTACTGCAGGACACGATTGTAGCTACGTTCATTTTCTGGGGCAGACGAGGACTGGCCGAGCCGGTATCGTACCACTGATGTGCTGGCGTAGCGTGATGTACACCTTCTGCAAGCGGTTCCCGTGTCATTATTCTTGAGATAAACGACGTACCAATAAATCCTCTCCTCCATCCAAGCTAGAAGCAATGGGAAAAGCTTTGTGGAGCTGTAGTTACAATTATCTCAGTTTTGTGTTATTAAAATAAATGAAAGCGTGTCACCTGTGGCATACAGAAACGAGCTTTAAAACGATCGACTTCTAATTATTGCTAGAAACACAGGAACAGGCGTGTGCACGACGAGATAGTTTCTGGGAAGAATATTTAACTGTACAGAGAGCTTGTCTGAAGCTCTCTTTGGTTTTTTAGTCTTTGTCTCCCAAAGTCTGGCAGTATACACACATTTTACTGAAGTTTAGCGTGTTGCATTGTTGCATGTGCAGAGTATTGGTGTTGTTCTCGTGACGGTGGTTTTGGACTGATTCAGTGTGCTACGATATCTGATTGTTTTACAGCCTTCGCTTAAATAACCAAGATGCTCATAGACCAGGCGTTAGTCCTGTTCTCAGTGCTGGGTTCTGGAAATTCTAGGCAGATACTGTCAGTGGAAAGCCTTATCCCCGTGGGACAGAAGTGAACCAATACAGCTGGAATAGATATGCAAAAAAAAAAAAAAATTTCAGCTTGTTGTCTTGGCACTGGCTTCACATCAACTAGTTTCGAGTATCTGTAGGAAAAAAAATAAATGCAGAAATTACAGTTACTTTGTCCACATGTGAGGGTGAGAGAGATTGTCCATGGCTTTGCTGGTCACCCGCAAAGGGGTCTAAGCAGAGTGACCTGCACCGCGTGTGCTCCGTCCGTGGGTTGGGGCACTTAAGTGTCACAGACTTAATTAAAAGGGAGGTGAGAGAGTGCGGACGTGCAGCTCTGGCTGCCTTTCCGCAGGAGCCCAGGGAGGCGCAGGTTGTCCCCAGGCGTGATGAGTCCAGCGGCTTGGGCTATGGTAGATACTGGAGGGGTGAGTAATGGTGCTTCCAGAAGCGGTGTGCCGGGCCGGGAAGCAGTGCGGTGCAATTACCCTGTCCCTGCTGGAGGTTTTTCTCTTGCCCCACCTTCGCTACAAACCAGGTGTGATGCCACGCACGCGACTCCGCTCGCACTGCCCTCTGCCCAGATGTTTGCTGCCAGAGCTCTTTTCCTGTCTGAAACGCCGCCTTCCTGTGTGCGGGCAGTGCGCTGTATTGCTTGAAATAACGTACTGTGACAAAAGCACATCCCTCTACCTTTGTGGCCTCCACCGCGGGATTTGTCACGCAGCCGCTTCCCGTGTCCCAGCGGTGCGTTTCGGCAGCACGGCGAGCGTGCCTGCAGCTTCTCCAGCTCGTGCTGGGCAGCACTGGGGTTTGCAGCCTAGGTGGTGTCCGTTCTTCTTGTTGCTCTTCGCTGAGGCTGGCGTTTGGATTCCAGGACACGGTGTTACTTGTGCAGGATATCATGTAGAGTTTTATCATAATAGTTCCTTGAATCAATAATCACTGCGATTGTGTGGATTCCTGGAGGAAATTGTGCTCTTCAGAAGTCATCTTGACATCTTCTGACAAGTGTATTTCTGTACCAGCCAACTGCGTTCTTAATATAGTCTGTATCAATTAATTATCATTAAAACTCCGTATTCCACTTGTACCTGTGGAGCTCTCAGTCCGTGGCAAGTCTTCCTAGAAAATTACACTTCTGATGCCATTTGAAAATTAATATCCAACAAGCTGCTAGTGTTTTGTTGTGGAGATGCAATATTACATGCAGCTTTTGATCAAAGATCTCAACTATCCTGAGATTAGAAACTGCTGTTGGGGAGGGATTTCCAAAATAATAATAATGTCTTTCTCGAATTCAGTTCACTGCCACTGTAATTTAGTTAAGAAACTGATTTCCGTGTTAGACTTTACAGTAATACATTCTTCATACTATCCGTAATAGGTTTGTACAGTTACTGTGTGTCAGAAAACAGCTGGAGATCGTTATCATATTTATGCATCATGGTCACACAAGATTTAATATGAAACTTCTGAGCAGCAGGGCACAATTTACTCTTCTCTTGCTTTATTCAGATACTTTTTATTTCTCGCTGCTTTCATTTGCATAACAATAAGTTCCAAGTAAGTCAATACTGCTCAGGATGCTGGTTTTCTTCTACAGAAGAAATCAGGTCACAAGTGAGTGGTTTGACTCAAAATACCACTTGGGAAACTCGGAAAACTTGCTGTACTGTCAGGTAAGGGCGAATAATTGCCTGTCAATGAAGCACGTCGTGTATTCAAACAGGCAAATAGTAGAAGGGATTTCATAGCTTTGTGGCTCGGTTTTCTTTTTTGTTTTTGTTTTGGAGGATCTGAGGTCTGACGCTTTGGTTATCAGCCTCTCGGGAAGAGCTGGGAAGGGTTCTGTACTTGTCTGAAGGACCGGCTGTGGCTGGCTTCAGGCTGTGTCGGGGACCTTGGTCTGGTTTTGTATGAGAAACTCGGGGGGTGTGCTGGGTTTTTAATGTGTCTCCCTCCCTCTGAGTATTTCCCTACCTGCTTCTCCGGGAAGGGCTGGTTGGGAGGAGGGGTTTGAAGGTGGGTACCCTCTCTGGTTGTTTGTGATTTTTGTTGCCAAGCTTCGAAAGGGCGGCTCTGCCGTGTCCTGCTCCCCTGAGCCGCGGCTGGAGGCTGTGACAGGAGGGAGCAGCTGATGGGGGTTATTTTTGTTGGAGAACCTGCTGGCCTGGTGTGTGTGATCGGCTGCAGCCCTGTAGCCCCAGGTCTGGGATGGCTGCGTGTGGCCGGGGAGCTCTGCGGGGATGGTGCTGCCGGAGCATGGCGGCGGCTGCCCGGGACCATTGCTTCGTGGTGGAGCATCTCCGTGGGAGCAGGAGTCGCGCCGGGGGTTTGTCGTGGTGGGACACTGGGCTTTGATGGTCTGTGGTGGAGCCTGTTTCTAGCCCGCTCTCCTAAGCAGTTATTAACTACTTGTGATTCATTCACTGACGCTTTGAAGAGCCGAGGGCGCGCGGTGCAGCTTTGGAGGAGGTTGGCTGTCCCGTAGGTGCGTTGTCAGGAAGGTTGTGCGATCACTTAAAAATGAGAAAAAAAATCAAGGCTTTGGAGTATGTGTCGCTGTGTATCTGTGTATTGTTTGCTCTCAGGTTTTTGTTCCTTTTTAACAGTTTTCTGAACCAATAACTCGCTAAAGCCATGGGCTGAAGGTTTTTAATAACTCAGTGATGAAAACGTGAGCGTGCTGCATGCACACATGTGGATTCGTTGTGCAAGATTGCAGTCCATGCATGTCAACTGAAAAAAACAAAAACAAGACCTTCTCTGCAGACTCTATAGTTTCATCTCCTGATTTCAGTTTGTGTATTACCTAGCTGTTTTTTTCTCTCTGATACTTTTTTTTCATGGGTTAGTCTTGTTGCCAGGTCCTTTTGATGATTTGTTTTGCCTGTTGAATTTCTGTTAATCTTTGGATGTGTATGAATTGCTCCAAAATTAATGGCATCATCCCGATATGAGGTTGATGTAGATACAGTTAGACTTTTTTTTTTTAAGAACTCCACATCTTGGTTCTCTTAAAACATGGAGTAGATCAGAATGCAAGCCAATATAAAATATGTAAGAAAAACAGTCTTATCTGAGAACAGACATTTTAAAAGCCTCTAAAAATCAGAGATCCTGAACTTGGTATCCAGAAAAGCTTTTGGGCGCTGGAGATGAGCGAAGGAGTATGGAATTTGACTTCACAGTTTAATTTTAGTAAGATAATAAATGTTTATTGAAGTAACAGCAGACTGCATATGAAGTGACCAATTCAGATTCTTTCTGAATGCTGGGATTCTGTATAAATAGGTCTTTAATCAGTGGGAAAAACAGGCAGGGTGCCAGTGTCTTGGGCACAAGGACCGGCAGTTTGCGGAAAGCAGGTAGAGCAAACTCTGGGTACGTAAGGAAATAACTGGAGGAGGAGAGGGGGGGAAGTGCTGCTGCTGTTGGTAAGTGGCTGCAGTAACACACACGATGGGATCGGAAGGACCTTTGGGGAGCCTCCAGCCCAGCCCGGTCTGTCCTTGCGCCTTTGCAGTAAATGCAACGTGCAGAGCCAGCGGGGACACAGAACTCGCACCAAGTGGAAATGTTCTGTCCAGGACAGGGGCTTTGCTTGGCTGCAGGCTCTGACGATTGCCGCAGGCTTTGGCATCGTGGCCTTACGGAGGAGCCACGTAGAGGCTGATGCTGGCGTGTTGCTGGTGAGAGTCGTTCAAGCAGGCGTTAGTCCAGCGCCCACCGGCGAGGTGCTTGTGGTTAAACCCAGCTCGGATCAGGCTGCAGGGCTGCCCCGCTTCTCGGGACAGGAGTTCCTGGGGTGGGCATGCTGTCCCTCCAGCAGGCAAGTGGACATCAATGGGGAGGGTGGGTGAGTTGTGTGGGGCTGAACCTCACGCGCTCAAACAGAAACTAGAAGTGGGAAGAACATGTAGTGCTGTTAGGACTTTCTTCACAAATCTTCAGGGCGTTACAGGCTCATACAGCCTGCCACCGGTCACAGCCTGGTGCAGGGGGGTCGGGGAAATGACAGCCTTGATGGAAAAGGAGGCTGAGGATAGGGGGGTGTGCTCACAGAGCAGGAGATGGAGAAGGCTTCAGTGGTAAGAGCTGGAATTAAAGACTGTCCTGAGTTATATCTGAAAGCTGGGGGGGTGGTTTAAAATAGTCTCAAGAAATTAGCTTTTTTTACCATAAGTACCATGAGAAACAGATTCGCCGCTGTGTGACAGTTGTCTCATGAACGCAAGATACTGTTCTGTTAGGAAATATTAACTTTTAAAATGTTTTAAGTTCTTGGTAAGGAAACTCCAAAGGATGTTAGTGGGTTATTTAGTGTGCTGTTTGCAGTGATCATCTCTGGTAGATTCCAGAGGAAAACAACTGTGTGAGGCTGAAGGGCTGCACTCCTTCTTCTTAATTCCTTAGTTTCAGTAAATGAAACTGCTGTGCTCTCATTAGCTCAGTAGGGCTGCATCTTATGAATATGCTAAATTATTGTATTGAAGAGATACTTGCTGTGAAAAGGGTGGTTTAAAATGGAATAAGAAATAAAGAGAGAGTGAAAAGTCATAAGCTGTATGTACTTGAAAATAAATAGAGTTTGTTTTCACCACCCTACTCGGATTTCCAAACAAACGTAGATTAAAATCGACTTTGTAAAGAATGATGGTATGCCTTTTTTGCCCATTAATTTTATATATGATATAATCCCTTTTCGGAGGAAAGGGGAGACTTGTAATGCTTTTTGCATGATTTGCTTTGACCAAATGATACCGATAAGCTTCAGGTTCGAAAGGAGAAGGAACACTAAACTGTAGTTGCGCTGTCTGTTAGGTGAAGTAGCACAAAGCATGGGAGAGATCCTGTGTCACAAATAGTCTCCCTTGGTGCTGTCTATAGACCAAAGAGCTGCTGCTTTAGCACGTATTTCAGAAAAAGCATTTTCTCTAACCTGTTCTGTGTTGTTACAGCCCAGACCAGGCTTCTTAGAGGTCCTTTGGCCCCACTGATTTCAGTGGGAGGTGATCTTTTATCTGAGTCCTGGTCTGTTGAGAAGTCCCTTGGTTTCATTTTCATATAGCTTTATGAATTCAGCCCTTCCTGAGCACGTATTTCTGCTCAGCCCCCCGCATCTGCCATTTTCTGAACTGCCGAGGAAGCTATTTTGACACCTTCATTTTGAACAAAACCAATCTGACAAGTTTGGTGATGAATTAGCTTTCCATAGTTAGAGAAGACAAGCCTGTTCGAATGAGGTGCCAGGTTATTTGCAAGTTATCTGCATGATTTAATAAAAAAGAAATTTAGTGCTAAATCTCCTCATCTAAAATGTAAATGTTGTAAAAATCTGAATGCTCAGAGTTCTTTATTTTGAGTAGCAGAGCATTCGTTATTTTTTAAGTGAGCAGTTAATGTTAGGATCCCTGCAAGATCACATTCTTAGTCACACTAGATGTTTGACAGCTACTTTCCAACCAGAGCAACTGGTTTGACAAATGAGCTGGTGCCTCTTTTATCACTGTAAAGGTTCCTCTTTGAAGATTCTTGTAACACATTAAAGGTTGGAAGATCTGATATTTTATTAAAGGGCAATCAGGAGGTTGGGATATTGCTAACAGCCCGCTGGGTTTGGGGACCCAGTTTGTTCCCTCCTGCAGAGCAGAGCTGGATGGTTGAGTCGCAGAGCGTGCCACTGGGGCGGGAGGAAGTGACTGAGGTTTCTATTCCTGGCTGACCCCCGCCTGCAAACCGGGGAAGAGCTTTAAAGGAAATGCAACATTTAGCTCTTTGAATCTTTCCAAGCATTCAGAAGCGCTACCAACTCTGTCTTCCTGGATGCAGCGTTTCCAGACGTGGACATCTTCAACCTGCCGCCCTCATTTAAAAATGAAACCGAACACATGCTGGACAAGGGAAGCCCTGAAGCTTCATGGGGACAGACAGTGAAACTGCCGTTCCAGATTCTAGCAGAAACGTCCAAGACATGCTGTTTCGACAGTCACAGCGAGGTTTATCTCCCAAACTGTCACTGCTGGTGTCTTGAGGGAGTTGCATATTCTTTTGGCCCGTTCTTTAAGAACAAATGTGAGTTTCTTTCTAGGTTCTAGTGCTGGCTTTGACTGGGGTAAAAGTTAATTTTCTTTGTAGTAGCTAGGGTGGGATTGTGTGTTGGGTTTGTGGTGGAAATCCTTTTGATGACACACCAGTGTTTTCGTGATCGCTGAGCAGTGCTTACACAGAGTCGCGGCGTTTTCTGCTTCTCGCCCACCAGTGAGCAGGCTGGGCGTGCACAAGGGGCTGGGAGGGGACACAGCTGGGACAGCTGACCCCAACTGACCCAAGGGATGTTCCATACCAGATGGCGTCCTGCTCAGCATATAGAGCTGGGGGAAGAAGAAGGTCGGGGAAGATGTTTGGAGTGATGGCGTTTGTCTTTCCAAGTCACCGTTACGCATGACATCCCTGCTGCCCTGGGGATGGCTGAACACCTGCCTGCCGTGGGAAGCAGTGAATGAATGCCTGCTTTTGCTTTGCTTGTGTGTGCGGCTTTTGCGTTACCTATTAAGCTGTCTTTATCTCAACCCACGAGTTTTCTCACTTTTACTCGTCCGATTATCTCCCCCATCCCACCAGGGGCGAGTGGGCGAGCGGCTGTCTGGTGGTTATTGCCAGCTGGGGTTAAACCATGACAGTTCTGTGTCAAAAAGGGGAAATAAATTCAACTAAGTTTCTTCTCCACTTGTGTTTTTCCTACTCAAAGCTGTTTGTAATGGTTCTGCTTTTGTGAAGATGGCATAACTCCTTGTCCGTGTATCGGAAGTTGAAATAATGACTGTGTGAAACGTGGTCTGAGCGTTACAGTGAGTGTCCCCACTGGCACAGGACGATGGGATCAGATTTTTGGATTTGGTTTAGTTGTGTTGACTTAAAACCCCCCAAAAGCCAAAACCTAAAGAAGCAGCACCGACAGTGAGAAATGCCTAACCAGCTTGGAGCCTGGTTAGACTTGCTGTAGCATCGCTTCGTGATACACTGCTGGCTCCAAGTAGCTCAGTTTAATTCAAACAAACAAAAAGCCGGAATTTTAAAATGGGGAAAAGCTTACCCAATTGTGGTGAACAAAAATCCCGTAAAAGACATAAGGTCAAGTATAAACAGAAAATCGAGAGGGGCTAAAAAAAGGAGCCGTGGTGCTTGGAGCAAAGATGGTCTCTCTGATAGACAAGGAGCTGTGACGGGGCTGCCAGTGTGCCTGCCATTAAAACATGGCTCCATGGGACCTGGGACGCTGTGGGTTGGTGAGCCCGACTGCTGCCCTTGGCAGGGTGGTGGCTTGTAAAGCTGTAAGGTCACCGAGCATGTGAGCCTCTTGGGAAGGAGCTGTCCTTGCTCCTGGAAGGAAAACACCAGCGTGCCTGATGGACTGGGTTCTGGGAGGCTGTCAGTGAGCCTGCGGACAGGGGAAATCCAATTGACCTGAATAGATTGGAATTTTTTTTTTCTTTTAAGGCTTTGACATGCTTCCTTGCCAGAGGCTGTTTGGAAAGAAAGCAAGCAGCAGAAAAGCCCATGTTGTTGTCGTGGAACTGGAAGGGTGGTTCCTCTGTGGGCTCGAGAGCCGGTTAGAGAGTAGGAGGCGAGGGGCAGGAGGTGGCGGTGGCTTTGCAGGATGAGAGGTTGGTGGCCCCGTTCCCTGCAGGTCGGTGCAGGGATGGGCCCTGAAAAGGGAGCGTGCAGGAGGTTTCTGGGTTAGCTGATACGAAGCTATTTTGGGCAGTTGAGTGCCAGGCTGGAAAGCTCTGAGCACACAGACACAGCGGCGGGGGAGCCTCCAGCTGGAAAATGTGGGGCTGGGGAAAATCATCCGTGTGCTGCTGGTGCGGTACAGGGCTCGGAGCTGGGGGCTGGAGGGGGTTTTGAGCTGGCACTGGTGCTTTTCTGGGCTCTTTAGCTTGGTGTGCGGCAGCAGCCCAAAGAGTAAATGGGGGTCTGTTACCAAAAAAAATTAAAAGCCTGTGGCTTGTGCATCCCCAGTGCTGCACCCGTCCGTGCCACGCAGCCTGTTCTGCAGAGGGGTTGGGACAGTTGTTCATTTGCTACCAGAAGACTTCTGTCGGATGTGTTTGTCTCCAGTGCTTCAGAAACCATCCCCTGGTGTCGACAAGCTAAACAGACAAAATGGAGGGGAGAAGGGTCAGCAAAGAGAGTGTGATGGGTGATAGTGTTAAACATCAGCAGAGTCTGCGGTGGTTGTAACCGTGTCTTCCCGCACACGGGTTTTTTCTCGTCATTACTATTTGTGTATTTCCATGTGTATTATCTCCCCCACTCCATGTGTTAAGCTCCATGCTTCATTTTCTCTTTAAAATTGCAAATAAATCAAGGTAATGAGAGCAAGCAGGCTCTTCAAAGTGCTGCCGAGGGAAATTCCTGCGGGATTGAAAGCTATCCTTCACTCTTTTCATACGGTGGTCATAGTTCCAAAGACACATGAAAAATTAAAATCTTCTGTTATAGGTTACCCTGCCGTACATGTTATCGTCAATGATAATTTTCCCCAGCGGTCCCTGTTGTCCCCCATACACACACACCTCGGGTTGCTGCAGCAGCGCTGAAGAGCATCACTGTGGTTCCTGTGCTGCTGCCATCAGAAGCGGTCAGGCCCCCGTTTTTGCAAAACTCAAAGTTCTTTTCAGTTACATCACTGCTTTCTCTCCACCCTAACTGCAGTGCACTTATAGTGGTAGAATAAATATACATTTAGTAGAATTAGTACAGCTTTTTACAAGTGTAGTATTGAGACGTATTTCCTGCAAACACAGCGTATAGTGTCATTCAAGAAAAAATGGAAATGGAATGTTGTGGACAGTCCAGTGATGTATTTATTTTCTAATAGCAAAGGATCGAGCTCGGTGCTCTTATATTTATAATCACCCTTTCCTCGGGAACACGATCAGGTTTGTTCTTGTGCTTCTAAACTCCTGCCTTTGAGATGCATTCACTCTGGGGGGTTTGCAAGGTGAGGAAATTGGCTACTGGGAAACGGCTTGTACTCGGGTGTTTCTGTTGCACGGTTGTGTGTGTGGAGAACGGTTTGGTTTGGGTCTGGAGGTGCAGTTGGTGCTGCCGGGCTAACCCTGTGCCACGGGGGATCCTGGCCATCGTCCTTTTCCAGCGCTGCTCCGAGACTGGCCAGGTCCCTCTTTCCGTGTTCTCCTTGTGTGCAGAACCTTGTGTTAGTTCTGCACGTTTCCCATGATGATAAATCTGTAACGGTTTTCCCAGAATTGTAATTTTAGTGAGTAGAGCTGTTCTTGATGCGTAAGCAGGGAATGGCACTGGAAATCCTTTGTGTATTCCTTCCCTGAGGGTTTCTTCTAATTCTTTCTAAGCGGAAAAAGTCATCCTGCAGATACTACAAAGTATTAACTGCTTGGACTTACCCTTGTACGGCGCGTGAAAAGTTAAAGTAATACACGCAAGCTGCTGGCTAGATGTTGCATTGATCGATGCAGCTGTTAAAATCAGAATCGTTAGCTTCTCCAGCCTGTGTCTTGGAGAATTTCCCATGCCCTGAATGGGACCAGGCTGGGAGTAGCTAAGGGCACCATCCTCGCTGGGTGTTGTTCCACTCCAGCGTGCATTGCTCTGCTCTCTTGCTCTCATTTCTGGAGCTCCAACACGTCGTACTTTCAGTTAACTTCAAAAGAACTCTGTTTTGTCTTGTTTAAGCTGTCCCTGAGCAGTCCTGTCTTTGCTGTAATGTCACAGTTTGTCCGCAGAAATGTAGAAGCATGGCTGTGTGCTGCACGGTGTGCAGGGTTTCTCGAGGAAGGGCTGTTTGCCCTTTCTCCCTTCCCTGGGCTGCCCGAGATCCTGCTTGTCACAGCCCATTGGGATCTCTTTTGACTTTCCCCGCGGTAGGGGTTCGTGTTAGTTTGTTTCTGTTATTTTCCATTTACATTGCTGATGGAGATGTTTGTAAACCGGAGAACATTAATACTTGACTCTTTCTGCAGGTGTTGGTGTTCTCATTTGCTTTTACTAATACTTTTGTAGCATCACGCTTTAAAAAAATTGTTTCATGAAGCTGTTGCCATTTGGTTGGGGTTCTGTGGTTATGACCATCCTGCATCTCAAAAATATGAAGCAGATATTTGATGATGATTTTGTAGCGCTCGTTAACATGGACACGGTCACCTTTCATTTTGGGTATCTGAGTTAGTCAGGTCTCTGCTTCCTTTTTCTATTATTGCCAGCGCAGTGACGACACGATCACTCTCAGCGTTGGTGTACCTTTTGCAGGCGGGGGGATGCTTTCTTTAGCTGAATGCCTTTTTTTAAAGTATTTCCAGAAGCTGTTGACATAAAAATAGTTCACATGAGTAAAAAGTGCAGAAAAATGTAAAAATTTGCGCGTATACATGCAAAAGGATGTTGCTGTTCTTTACAGATGGCGATACCTTAGACCTCTTCCCTGTGCCTGAGCTCAGTCGCTTCTCAAAGCTCGCTGAGGTTCTGGATTTTTCATCCTCATGGTGCTGCTGAGAAAGACAAATGGGAATTGTGTCTCCTTCTAGGTACTCAGGAAGACCAGATTGAAATGTTTCTAATTAATCCCATCTTGCACTTGCCTTCAGAAGGTCTTTGAAAGCCCAGCAGCGTGTGTTTGGTCCGGGGTGTGTGTGTTCCTGGAGCTGAATTTGCCTGTTGGTAGCAGCAGATAATGGGGGAAACCATCGCTAGGAGGTGTGAGCCAGGGGTGTGTCAGCCCGCGTCTTAAAATCAAGACAAAATGTAGTGATTGGGAAGAGGAGGGGAGTGGAAAGGTGAGGTGGTGAAAGAGAGCGAGAGAAAGGGGCGAGGGTAAGTTGGTGGCTGGGGGAGCTGGACCCGAAGCACGCGCGGTCCGTGATCTGCGCTCTGCCGGGTGTGCAGGCAGGTGAGCTGGAGGGGGTGCGGGAATTCCCAGCCTTAAAAATTTAAAAATTGTGGTGATGGTTAATTCAGGAAGAGCTGTATTGAGCGTTCAGACAACACAGTTTTTGTATATTCAGCTTCCTCTGTCTCTTATTTATGCATAAATGCAAACGAAAAGTAACCAGCCAGCCGTCGGGGGGTAAAGCCGTTCCGTTCTGTCGCTGCCATCCGTGCAGCCGTCTGAGCACAGCGCGATGTCTTCTGCTTCCGCCTCTCTGCTGAGCTTGAACGGAGGCTTTTCAACTCCCTGTACACCTAGATTTAATGTCTCTTTTGCTGGGCTTCCCCTTCTCTCCACACCACCTTTGTTACCTGCACCTTCTCTCTCCTTGCACGGAACCTTTTGCTGGCCCGCGCTTCAGCTTGCTGCAGGCCAGTCGGTCGACATTGTGCTGCTGCATTTGATAAAGAAATGATTTCTAGGCGTGCAATGGACAGGGCAGGCATGTTGGAATTCTCCTGATGAAGCGTTTTGGCCACTGAGAACTGCTTTGTTCCATCCTGGTGGTGCTTGTTTCCATTGTAACACCAGCTGGGAGTTACTGGAACTACACACAGGTATATTTTAGTGTTTTCAGAATAAAACTTATATTTAATTAGATGAGAAGGTACCTACAGAAGGGCAGTATTAGATAATGTTTAAAGAAGATGCTGGTTTTGTCTCAGTGTAGACATGCAAATGTGAGACAAACATTTTGAGTCAGGAGTTTGCAGTCTGTTGGTCAGTCCCACCGTGTGGTCCCAGATTAGAGCCTCTTGTTATGAATAAAGTCTTTTTCTTCAACAAACCATGGTTTTTGTAGCTGTCCATCTAAAGCAAGAGGAGATCTGAGCAGATATCACCTATCAGCCGCTTATCACCTCTCCCCCAGCCGCGGGCTCCGGCTGCGGTCCCGGCGCAGGATTAGTGCCTGCTGGCAGCATCAGCCGCGGGTTCAGCCCAGCAGCACCCGCTGTTCTGGGGATGAGCAGCAGAAGGGGTGTCACACATCTTCTCGCTATCTCCGTACATCTGCGATGGCCTTTAGGCTTCTGAACAGAATATCCGTACGAGTGGGTTTGTTGAATCTGCGGGGTAAAGTAGCTCTCTGTTTCTGGGTGCTCCCCAGGATGCTACCACCGTGGCTCTTCCTGAGAGAGTCCTCGGGGCACCTGGACCAGCAGCCACGGTGTCGGAGAGGGGCTCGGACCCCAAAGCCGTGTCAGCTTTATGCTAGAGGAAGGGAGAAGCCTTGAGCTGCTGCTCCCCGTTTTGGGAGGGACCGAGGCGGTTCCCGCAGCCGTCCCAGGGCTGCAGCTCTCGTCGCAGGACCGTGCGTGACGGTGTTTGTCCCCCGGTGAAGGCAGTGGGACTGCGATTCCAACCCTTCCTGGTCAGTAAGGCTGCTGCCCGAGCACTGCATGTACGGGCAGTTTTCCTGGCCTTTCAGCCTTTGAATATTTACGACCATCCATCAGCAAGTTTTTTTTCTCTTGAATCACGAGGTTAAACTTCGTCTTAAATAACTGAGAGCTCTCAGAAGGAATTAAATGTCTGTGACGTGCGTATCTTCTTCAGTTTTGCGCGTGTCTTGTACTTGCTGGAGGAGCAGCGAGCCCTGAAAGCCAGAGTTTTGAATGGGAGACATGTACTTAGCAGCGTTGTTTCTCTTCAGTAACACATTTCCTGCTTCTCCCTAAATTGTTTTGCCTTGTTTGGTGCAAAAGGGTTTTAATTTTACATTATGGCTTTTTAATAATTTTTTTAAAATAGTTGTACTCATTCAGAAGTGACTGTAGTAGCCATCAGTGGTGAATATTTTTATCATTGTCTGCTTTGTTCTTCCTTCCCCTCTGAACAGACATTTTTTTGGGATTCATGGATCCCCTCTCCGCAGTTGTCAGCAGTTAGACAACAAGTAAACAACTTACTGTAAATGGGCTGCTGCCAGCTGCCCTCCAGCTAGCCTGCAGCTTGTGACTCGCATTCAGGCTCAGAAGAATGCTTTTTTACTTGGTCATTTCCTTCCTTTCAATACAAAAAATAAAACTTTTTTTCCTCCAATTAAATAGCTTTCCTGCCCTTAATATTAAAATTAAGGAGATAGTAGAGCTGCTCAGATATTGGGTCATAGGCATTTTGGAGAGAAAAGCGTTTGACCTTTGCTTAGGAGCCTTCAAGAAACAGTATTGCCCATGGTGAGTCGAGAAGTGGCTGAGCTTGAAATTATTATTAAAATTCTGGAGCAGTTTTACACTGATTTCCTTTCCCAAGTTGAGACCTCCATGGTTTGTTTTTGCCCCAGAAGGAGGTGTTGGGGGCACAAAAAGACTCTCAGCTGGCCCTCTGGATGTAAACGGGAGTGTGTGGCAAAGCTGGCACCCGGCCGCTCACGCACAGCTTTGAAAATCACCTTTCACAATAGTATTTTCTGCATATTTTGAACTTCAAGGTAGGGGAAGATGCCTCAAAAGGTTAAATGAAGCACTGTAGGTACCGGGACAATTCTGGCCAGAATAACCAGCTGTGTTGCACTTGTGTGGCTAGATTTCTTCCAATCTTTGAGCGATCTAATTTATCTAATGTTAAGTTAAATATGTCTGCACTGTGAGCTGGAGAATAATTAGACTGAATGAATGCCTGTAATTGATCTTTTTTTGCCTGTGTAATTATGCTAAAGATCTGCCAGGAAACTTGCTTCCTTTCCCGCGTCCCTTTCCTTCCCCCCAGATCTGCTCGCCTATTCCAAAACAAGGTACGGGCTGGGAAAGCTTCAGCACCTGGATTGGGGCGTATGGCTGTGGCTCCTTTGACCAGACAAGGGTTTTTTTCAAAGGCACCAACACAATGTATACATTATACATTCCAGCTCATGGATCCTTCAGTCAGGGATGATCGCACGGGCAGGTTGTTTTGGTGGCATCCTTCCACCCAATGTTACATGCACCGAGGAATTACTGTGACTGTTGGGATGTTAAAGCAAATCCTCGTACAGGGAGCTTTGCAGTCTGAGATACAATCGCTCTGCTTGGCCTTTAGTTTGAGGGCAAAAAGAAACCGGAGCATGCCTTGGCAATAGAACTGAAGCAGCAACGCAGGTATTCTGGTGGTTAATTCACTTATTTATTCTATAGAACCCTCCTTCCAACTTCATTTTATCTCTTTCTGTGATCTGCATAATTCTATATCTGTTTAAAAAATCCTTCTCTTCATCCAGGCAATGCTGGTCTGTACTCGCAGTTGCACTCCTGGCAACAGCTTCGTACTTCTCGGGGGCATCAGAAGGGTGAAGATTGACGATAGGAGCCGCCTTTGTTTGTGGTTCCCTCAAAGAAACATGAAGCAAAATGCTTGTTGGACGTGTCGGGGTGCGAAGGAGCTCTCCTTTGGACTGTGTGTGCACACTTTCCTTTCAGTTGTCACTCAGGACCGAATTTCAAGGCTGCTTTTGAAAGCAATAATACTTGGTACAGATTGCTTTTGAGCATTTTGAATGGTTTTCTTCATTATTAATTTTCCATTTTAACACTTCAGCACTCCACAGCACATCCGGTCCATTTCCCGTCTCCACGATGGAGTTAAGATTAGATAACTTGGTGGTTTCTCGGGTCTTTTCAAGCCTTGGTTTGTGTAAATGACAGTCCCTGTAACCCTACAAAACTGGGGGGTTTGCTTGGTGGATTTATTAAAAAAATGTTGGAAAAAGTCAGTCTGAAAAGAATGAGTTCTGTTATTTCGGACTTCCCAGTGCTCTCCAGTGACTGCCGGCCAGGGTGAGAGAGCTGCCGGGCTGTGGTGGTGACCAGTAAGACCAGTTGGTTCCCTGTCTCTGGAGGGTTTGGGGGAAGAAAGCTGGGGATGAGCACAGGCGGTGCTGGATGCCCTTTGGGCTGTAACGAGAGCCCGGCGGGCTCTGCAGCGGGTGATCTCTGCAGGGCTTCAGGCATCTGAGCGCAGTATATTCCCGTAACACAGAGTCTGGAAAATACCTGCCCGTCTGTGTATCGAGGGTGTGTGCCCGTGCACACAGCCACACGTACGCTCCTTAACCTCCCGCAGTCTGTTAACACGGTGAGCTGTCGGTCTGCAGCTGGAATTTCACATTGGTGTTAGCAGTGAGCTGTGGAGTTGGTCTCCTCCACCATGAAAGTCCTAAAAATATTTCAAGTTTTTCTTTTAAAGCGTAAATACGCTACCAGCATCATGGTTTGAGGCTCAACTTAATCGTGAGATGCTGAAAAACACCCAAGTGGACATAGGGCTTTGCTTTTTTAACCCTTTGGTTCATGCATTTCCAGCTCCCTGCAGATTTTCTGAGGAAAGAGGGCTGTAAGCCCTTCAGCAGAGGTAAAGGAAAAATGCCAGACGCTGCAGGACTCCTGATGAAAATTGCAAGAATAAGCAATACAGGGAAACACTTATCCTTCTCTCCTTGAGGGGGCTGGCCTGCTTATCTCCAGCTCTTGGCCTCACTCAAGCCATCTGCAGCTGAGATGAAAAACTGCAGACCTTTGGCTCTATTTGTGATTTCCTTATGGATTCTTGCAGTGGAAAAATGGTTTAAGTTGTGACCGTTCCAAGCTTTTTGAAACACTACAGCTTCCAAAATACAGAGAAGTAGCATAAATAATGGAAGCTGGTGGTTCTTGTTATTGTAGTGTTATCGGTTAGAGACAATTATTATATTTCTCTCGTGCTGCTTTGCTTTGCTTGTCTTGTCTTCAGGAACCAGGGAGTCCTCAGAGTCCGGAGTTGTAGAAGGCACTGGGAGGTGAGAATAGGTCGACACCTCGGAGAATCAGTTCTTATTTCTTGACTAGCACAATAGGGGTTAACAGGAACATCTCTACGATGTGTAGGAAACCTGTATGTCATGGTTGTGTGTTCAGCATCAAGACTAAGAAAATATGAAACTTCAGCAACTAATTCCTTCCTATCATTTTGAGTGTAATTTATATTCAGGCCTTGGTTGACCTCATCTAAATATAGGTGTGCTGAGGTCTCAAGTGTAAGAGAATAATTATCCAAAGTTCAGCTTTCTACATTAGGTGGGGGACGGGGGAGGAGAGACGCTGAAATTATTCTTTGCTGTTGAGTGTTTCTCCGTATTGACTAGGTGAGTGTTTGTTGTAGCAATGCTTCTAAAATTAGTGCCTCCTTTGGTTCCTGAACTTAGGTGAAATTAATTTGGACCGTAAGTCTGACAGTTGTTTTGAATTTTATTCTTAGAATGTATTGGTTCCTAGTTATTTTTATTTCTCCTTTTCTCAGTTATATTTTAAATCGGGACACTGAAACACTCAGACTCTGTCCATTTTGCATGATTCAGATACTACTGCAGCTTCTGAAATCTGGTTTGTGTCTCCCGTTATGAGGTTGTCATGAGGATGTTAGATTGAGGGTGCCTCCCTGGGCCAGGTGGAAGCTGTGGGGTGGCTGTGTGGCCAGAAGGCTCCTTGTCTCCCCGGCAGGGCCAGCGCCGCAGAGATGCACGGCTCACGCCTCGTTGTGTCGTGACAGTGGCACAGCACCTCCAGTCCTCCAGTCCTAAACGGCAAATCCCTGTTTTAACGTGGGCTTAACCACAGGCTTCGAGAAGAGCTTGCTGAAGCAAAGAGTTAAGTGTGCAATCAACGCTGGGTTTGTTCCCATTAGCAAACTTTCTTGTTTGTCAGTTTGACCTTTGTTTGGTGTTTCTGGGGTGAGACATGTGAGTGGCACAACAGAAATGTCCAACTCGGTTGTTACTTCAAAGACTATATGGTCTAGAAAATTGTAGCACAGCCTGGAAGTAATTCTCGTCCTTGATCACGTTTTTCACCTTGCAAACAGCCCTGCAGTAGTTACGTGTTGTCGGGGCTGTGGAGAGCCTGGGCTGAGCGCGGTGCCCCGGCGGAGCCAGGCTGAGCCCGGCGGCTCTCGGCTTTGGGGACGGCTTGCTGTCCACACGCCTGGGAGCTCGTGTGCCTCCCACTCCACCTCCGTTAAAAGTCAGCAAAGATTAACCTCTTTCCTGTTTCATAGAGATGTTTTGTTGTTGAATTAATTTCTCTGAAGCTCTGTGAATCTGGGAGAAGCTTTAAAAGGGTAAAAAAAGTTTTTTTTATATGAGGATCTCCTACAGCATTGAAGTTTGCTGATCAGCATCTCCTGAAGATGCAGTAACTAAGTTATTGCTACTGCAAGGTGAGAAATGCTTATTTAAAACCAGAAAGTGCTTTAGATAAAAGGACTAATGTACTTTTTATTTGAAAAATTAAGACTTTATGAAAGTCGGCATCTCTTCTCTATTAAACGTGGTTTGTACGTTTAGGTATCAGTTACAGACTTTACTTACAGACCAAACCCAGGCTCAGACCGGCTGATGCTGAGGGGCAGCGAGAGGGTGCAGCACTTAATTAGAGATTTGGACACTGCCATTATGGAAAAATAAATAATTTTTACACGATTTGCGATTTACAGATATGGACATAGTTTCTTGAGTTTTCAGTTTTTTCCTTTGGTTCCTTTCCCTGGTGAGCTTCAGCTATTAATAGGAAAAGCAGTTTCATCTTTGGGGTAGGGAACGCTCTCTGGATCGTCTCGGCGCATCTCTCATCGGTGTGTGCTGTCTGAAGAGCACTGCCTGCTGCCAGAGCATCCGTCAGACTGGGAGCGTCGGTGTGTCCGTAGGCTGTGTCCCGGACGCTGTGCCCAGCTGTCTACAACAGCAGTGATCTGGAGTGAAGGCGTGTTGCTGCGTGTAGCGCTGGCTGCACCTCGGGGGGTCTGCACCGCGGGCGCCTGCGTGCTCTTTGGTTTGGTCTGTAGCCCTCGCTGCAGAAGCAGCTGATGGTGAAGCTGGGGCTGGTGTAGATGGAAGCTGTACCACAACGGGGTCTTCTCAGGACTGTCTGATTGACGTGGATTATTTTTTTCCCCGTTGCTTTACGTAAATATTTTTAACAGGTAGGATTGATTGATTGATTGTTCATCTGACAGGTAAGAGAAATGTTTGAAGGAACTGGCAGATACACCTCAGGTTTTTTCCTCCCTATCCTGTGTCTTTGGCTTTGCCAGATTTTCGTCTCTTGTACGCTCTTTTCAGGTTCTTACAGCGCCTTCTGTGCTTTGAAACCCTGCCTGGCTGCCGCTCAAAAAGCAATATTTTTGTATTTTGTTTGGTTTAATGGAAAATATGCGAAGCTGATTAAATACCTGTTTTATCAGTAGCCTTTATAATGGTAGTTTTGTGAGGAAGGAAGGACCTGGTGGCTAGTACCTAGTCTGTAGAAGTTGAATTAAACTCTTGTTTTCTTCGGGTGGTGAGTAGAATGATCTCTAACCTCTGCGACAATCGTCACGCAGTGAATTCTGCCTTGTACCGTATTTCAGTAATAAACAGCTTTCCCTTTTTCCATAGGGAATCTTCCATAAGGAATACAAAGGACTTTGTAAACTGAACAGCAGTGCCTTAAAAACTTGTTGCAGATGTGAATGCAGTGTGTGCCACGTTAAGTAGATCTTGACCGATGACCGTAGTTGATGACGATCAGTTAAAATTTTCTGTTGGAGGTGTCATGACCTATTCTACCAGCGACTCTGAGTCACCAAATTGTTAATGTAAGATCTTTAATGATAGGTACTGATAGCTCGTAAAAGATGTGTAATTGCCATCAGGACCTTTATAAGAGTGCGTCTAGTTGTAATGAACACCGAAACTCAGGAAAGGAAAACATCGTTTCCCACCAGGAAGGTTTTTAATACTTTTCTGAAAAACCGCTGGAGTTCCCCCTGTTTCAAACGCGAAATGACCGCCCAGCAGGCAGAGCAGTCCTTGCGAGGCACCAGATGCTCCTGGAGAGAAGAGGTGGTGTGGAGCTAGGTGTGTACGGACCGGGGGATTATCCGACTAGTCACCTTCGTGGCAGCTCTGTGAGAGGTAAACAGGCTGGTAATGAAGTTCACAGATGGAGCTGAAGTTGGGAGGGGTTCCCAGTGCTGCTCAGGAAGAGAAAATACACAAAGAGGCAGAGATGAACAATGCGGCCAGGAAACTCTGTGAGGTTCGGCGAGGAAGGAATAGAGCTTCCTCCATCTGACCGGGAGGGGCGGAGGAAGAGGACAGAGGAAAGGGGATAAAATTATACGAGAAATCAGGAGAGAGAAAGAAGGCAAGACCTAAAAGTATCATAGGGTTGAAAAAAAACCAAAACCAACAAGGCAAGTGCTTGTAAAGTCCAGGAGTATGCAGCACGAGGGATGTGATGAAACATCGTGATAGTTTTGAGTGTGTGACACGGATACCAAGGGGAAATAAAAGCAGATAATGACCTCCTGCGTATGCGTGTTATAGCCGAAAGTGTGTCTGTCATTGCTTAACAGTGTTGACAAAAGTAATTACAGCACTCTGCGAGATCAGTCCGTAAAGTTGACTTAAAAGCGCCGTGAAGATGACATACAGCGGCTGTACACATCTTACAGGTCTGTGGCAGCACTTGTTGCTTGTCCTCCTGCAAGTATTACACAACTGGCTGGTCCTGTGTCCATAAACAAACTTTCTACATGTTTTTCCTCCTGCTCATGCGGGGAAGGGTGGTGATGTGTATGTGTTTTGCATCAGAGGGCAGTTGAAATGCAGTGAAATTGTGTTATTAAGGGCATTAAGGTGTTGGTGGGACTTTGGAGAATAGCTTGCAGACACATAGAGGTCTGGATAGGAAGGATAAAGTACACCGAAACCTAAACATAGAACATGAAAGAGAACCTTTCGGTGGTGTTCAGAGCGGGAGGTCTTGGCCTTTCCCTCGGGGAACTTCCAGCCTGCCATCCTCCAGCAACTTTCCGATTTCAAAATCACAAAAAACTTTCAGTTTGCTCCTGATCTTGCCCACAAGAGTATTGGCTGAAGTCAGTTAACAGTATGGACACTATCTAATATTTCAGGAATATTTGCCTGTTACATCTGTTAAAAATACAGTACTCGTTTGCTGATTTTTTTTTTTTTTAATAATTTGGAGAGGAAAAATTTTGCTTCTTTCCATCTTTATGTTAAAGGTGGGAGGAGAATATTTCAGAACTCCTTCAGTAATTTTGAAGTTAATATTGGGTGTTGCAGATATTTGGTAATATAACAGCAATTTTAAAAATCATGAGGTAGGCTTTGGGTTTTTCAGCTCTGTGCTAAAAGTAGATGTCATTTGAGGACAGTATTTTTCTTGCTTAAGACTCTTGTTTAAACTCTGCTTTGGCCCCTTTCTTTTTGGTTCACTGGTGGGTTTTGAGCTTCTGGACTCTTGGTCAAAGTTTGAAGAACAATAACTAGTCAAAACCAAAATGATGTCAATTGAACCAGCCTGTGACTCGACAGTCAACCAAGTCATCCTGGATCTGCATCAGATGGACTGAGGCCAGAACCTAAAGCTGGCACTCGTCCCCGGCCCTCCTCTCCGTGTATTTCCACTGAAGCCGAGCCCAGAACGCAACACGTTGGTTAATACTCCATCATAAACTGCTCCCCATGTAAATGTGTTCTTTTCATTGAGAAAAGAAGCGTGAAAGCCTCTGCCAAGGGTAGGGGCACACTGTGCAAGGCTTCGTACAGTCCAGCAAGGAAGCGGAGCTTGTGCGCTGGAGAATTTACCATCTTGACGTTCTTCTATTATCAGTTCCACTTCTAAACAGAGCTGCCTTGGAGGTCTGCAGAAGGAATTAAGGAAGAAACATTCTTTTTGCTTCTCTCCCCCGGTTCCCATCTTTCTCTCCTATTCCGCCTCCTCAGGGTTGAGGTTTTGTTTCTACTTTCTTGCTTGTGTTTATTAATTTTTATTTCTTTTGTTATTTTTTTAATTATGCAATGCTGGTAAAAGCACAAACTGTGTGTATGCATTCATAAAAATCAGTGTCCGCGTTAGAGGGTTATCCTGGCAGCAGAGCAGTCTTGATTTTTTTTCAAAATAGCAGAAATGAACTTTCTAATTAGCAGTCTAATTTTATTTATAGCTTTATGACTCAGTTCGGCTATGCAAGTATTATTCTGCAGCTTTTAAAATATCTGTTCTGTGACTGTTGCAGTTTAATCTTTTACTGCGTTTCTTACAGTACCGTTAATGTTTTTCCACGCACATTAACGTCAGCTTCGCAGATGTCTCTTGCCTTCTTTCCTAGCAGCATCACTTTGGCAGCCCGCGAGGGCAGTCCTGGGACTGACACAGGCATTCCCGTTAAGGAGCCCAGAGCACTGAGGTCATTGATGGAACAAATTCTCTTCAATATTTTAGGTTCAGTTCCTCTGGTCCAACATTAATAAGGGTGCTGTAAGAAGGAGCAGAATGCTTTGCTCGTGGTTCGGTTCTAATCACAGCAGAATATTTTTGTGCAGGAGTTCTGGCTTGTTGAATTCACTGTACTAGCAAACAAAAAGAGTGTGTTAAAGGACCTATGTTAGGATAATCGATTTTTGGTGGGTACACTGGCTTTTGGTTCGTTTGCGAGGTTCAGAAAACTACGAAACTGCTTCCAAGGAAGTGTCACCCCAGTGAAACGTATCCCTGGCTGCCGAGATGGGAAACAGTGCTTGCTGCGTTCAGAGGGTGAATGTTCTAGGAACAATTAAAAATTAAAAAAAAAAATCAAATTCTGATTAGATTTATGAGCTTTCTTCTACTGAGCAGGTATAGTACGCATATAAAGCTGGATACATTGGCAAGATTGCGTTCTTCAAGAGTCAAGTTTTTAGATAATCCCCAGCCCATCTGTAAATCCATCGATCAGATTTTTGTTTTGTTTTGTTACCCAGCAAAGCATAAAGAATTAGGATGGCTCAATGATTTCATTCTGTAGTTTCATGGGAGGTTTTTGTTTAAGCATAGAGGTGTTCTGTCTTACTCCTTTTTTTTTTTTTTTTTTTTCCTTTTC
>WKFP01014146.1:353295-382846 GCA_011057875.1 Pterocles orientalis
TACTTTCCTGCCTAAGAGGGTATAAAACATAATTAGTAGTTTCTCTAGTTAATAAAGAAACAAGCAAGCAATTAAAAAAATGTAATCAGTTAGTGTATGCAGCTGAGTGTTTACATTGTTCTCATTGCTACAAGATAAGAAGGAGGCCCAGATGGCAATGACATTGAAAATGGTTTCTTTACTGTTGGTGTGGTGATACTACTTCAGCGGATAAGTAGCTGGCTTTAAGGATATGTTCGTTCGGTGCTACGGTGACTTGCGCGGGAGAGCCGTGACCCGGTGCTTTGTGGTCTGTGCCAAGCAGAGTGAGAGCAGTTCAGATTTGGGATGCAGTAGATGAGAAGCATGAACAATATGAATAGTCTTTTTACTCTGCTTTAAACTTAAATAATAGTCACATTTTGGGTTCTTGTGTCCCACCCTAGACCTGTCGCATCCCTTCCTTTCCTTGGAGCTGGCGGTTGGACGTGAACAGCTTTTTCTTACAGGTTTTAGGAGCCAGCTGCACGTGTTCTGTTTTTGTGATTTATCGTAGCACCAGGGAATACCTTAGTCGTCCGTGTGTCAGAAAAAAACTTGTGTGCATTTCCCCTGAACTTTTCTTCAGGGTGGATTTTTTTTAAAAAAGGTGAGAACTGCTGGGCTGACAGCTGCTGCTTTGCCTGGCACCCCCCAGACCTCCTGAGATGCTCCTTGCCCTGTTCTGGAGCCTGCAGCTGGTGCCGTTGGTTTTCAGGCTGTTAACCAAGTTCTCATTGCGTGTGTGTAACTTGCTGTTGGTGCTGATTTAACTCGCATTTTTCAAAGAGTTTACCCTTCAGCAGAACAGTGCTGGGGCTGGGCACGGTTTCGGACAAAACGTGGTCGAGGGTGGTCACCCGAAGCTCTCACACTCTGGTACAGAATTGCGAGTTGGAGACTGTAAACGACTGATGGCTTTAGTTGCTGAAAATATTCACCTCTTCCTTATCTCACTGGAGGTCTTTTCGTTTAAGAATGTGAAGTGGCAGGAAGGCAGTGTATTTTTTAAATAATATTGCAGTGGTAAGAGTGTTGGCATACGGGAGTGTGCACGTTCTGTGCTGTGTTTTAGATTCTTCCCAGTAAAGACAGAAAAAACGAGGAAAAAGCAAACGTTGTCTCCAGCAATGCACGACTGCACTGCAGGAAGGTTTCGAGTCCCTTCACCTGCCCCATCTTTCTGCTCGAATGGTTACAGCTGGCTGCAGGGCTGGGAGTCTGATGCTCACTCCTGTCTGACATCCCGGCTTTGCAGCCTTGCTGGAGGAGCGTGGGGCTGGAGGGTCTGACTGCCCTGGCCCCCCGAGCATCCCCCTGGCCCTGGCCACAGCCTCTGCGGGAGGATGGTGTGACCCAGGGTGGATGGGAACCCCGAGAAAGGAGAACTTCACACCGCCCTCAACGTTAGCGCAGCCGACTTTGTTAAAGTTTGAACCTTGAGCCTGGTTTGGAAGTCTCTGGTGAATGATTAACACAGCAAGGGCTTTGGTTAAACAGCTGGATTTCTGCAGAGCTCGTTAGCGTGCCTGCGTCTTCTTCTCTTTAAGTCTTTCCATTTCACCGCCATATGTTTCCTTGCCTGGAAGTGATAAACGTGTCTATACAAAGGAATGAAATTAGATTATATAGAAATAGTTTCTGAAAGTACATAGGGATGGAGCTCAGTACCTTTAAACAAACACCACCTCGCCTCCCAAATTAAAACCCATTTTAAAATTTGGAACCCTTAAATTTTTTCCTCTCTCATCTGTGCTTCTTGACTTTTATTTAGGTAGGAATCGTAGTTCAGTAGGTTTTTGTTGAGTTTAAAGGCATTTCTGTAAATAACTGAAAGGTGACTTTTTTATTATTATATTCTCTCAGAGTGTAATTCCCCTCCCTTACCTCTTCCTTAGGAAGTGGTTGTTTGTCTTCTACTACGTGTAACTTTATAGGTGAAAGATTTACATTAAACTTTAAGCCAGTTTGTTGTAGCTCTTGCAGGAGTCCTTACGCACTAATAATCTCTCCTGTTCTCCGTGTTTCAGGGAACAAAACTGTGTTCTACCCAACCGGGGGACGGAGGTGTCTGGCAGCTCTCCACACAGTTAGTAAATATTGGCCTTATCTGATACAGCCAGGCTTGAGGAGATATGCCAGAAGCCCAGATTAGATTGCTGGCTACTGCTTTATTAATCAATGTAATAATTTATTTTTAGTTTTGTAAGTCATATCATCTGTTTTCTTTCTCATATTACATTTTCTGTGGTACTGGTACAGAAGATGAGCCCTGTTTAAAAATGAAAGGTGATTGAGAAGTTTCAGTGGAATATGTTTGGCGCTACCATAGTTTCTATGACAGCTGATGAATGTTTCCTTAAAAACGCTTTTGTCAGAAATTCAAGGTATAAAGAGTTTAATTTTTTAATCTAAATTAGCTGTCTTCAAAACTATGCGTAGAAAGATGTTTCCATCTTTTTCTGGTTTTGAGATCTTAATTCTATTAAAATTATTAAGTTATATATATTCGTTTTTTAAAGTCATAGACTCTCAGCCTAGATTTCAATGTTTAATCTGAGATTTTTAGCATAAGAAAAGGAGCTGTAGAGGAAACACGGGAATTTACAGTAGCCTTTGACTGGCCAGCGATGACGGTTTTTAATAGGGAGGGCTTGTTTGGCTTTGAAGTAAGTGTTGGTTCGATTTGTTTATTTTATTTTATTTTTGCATATGACACTGCAAAGTGGAGAAACAATTTTATTCTTTATCCAAAGGGATCAGCACGCGGGGGGAGCACGCCTTTCTTCCCAGGATGTGCCAGCTCTGGAGCTGTGAGTTAGGAAGGCAGGGCTCCCGAGGAGGCTGCTTTGTGCTAACCAAACGCCGTCACGCACAGCTTTGTGACACGAGGCAGAAGTCGATCCGAGTCCTCTGCTTCCTTGACCACGAGGGTTTTTTCCTGCGAACCCATAGCCATTGGCATGTGTCAGCCGGTTTCTTCATCAGCGGAGATGGGGCCGTGCAAATGGCAGCTTCCATCGGTGCGGTGTTCATTCCTCGAGTGCCTCTGCGCTGAGGAAGGCAGACGTGCTTTGTAGAAATTAGGAGGAGCGTGTAATTAAAAATGTGTGTTTGTAAGGACATCAAATAAACGTAACTGGGTTGAATTACGTTCTGCCCTTGCTGGGATTTTGAGTGCTGGATTGTGCAACCTTAGCATTTTATTATAGCTTTCTGCTCTTTAAAAGGAGATAAATTAATTAAAAAGCACAGAAAAGCCATTATTATGGATCTTAAACGGGATTGCAATCTATCAGTGACTGCCCCTTCAGCTGACAGGCCAGCCAGTGATGATTGCCAGCCCCTTTGTCGAGCAGTAGTGTAGAAGTAGTGTTGGAGCATTTCACAAATGTTTTCTGAGCACAAAGGAGCGATGTGATGGTTTTGAGTTCTTTTCCAAGTTCTGGAAAGAAGTGTTCTTTCCTGGGTGGGCTTTTTTTTTTTTCCCTTTTTCCTTCAGGTTGACTCATTCTGCTTCACTCCCCCTGCCAGCCTTTCCCATTGGAGCCTTCGCACCACCCTTGGTCTTGTTCTTCTCTCCTCCTTCCCACAGCCTCTCCACCTCGTTCAGCTGTTGCTGTGTTCTTGTCTGTTCATCACTTCTCTGCTCTAGCTTAGGTACAGGTCACCTTCTCCCCCAGCCCGTCACAGGCTCTGGGTCTTCATGGACCTTATGTCTTGGCGTGTCTGTCCTGTCTCACGTTTTTCCCTAACACGAGGAATTTTTATGCTCTGCCCTCTGGTTCCGTATTTGTCGAAGCATGGACTCCGTTGACGTGTTGATGCTGGTTTGGCTTTTATCCCTCTGTGTTTGAGTGGTAGAAGTCTTTGGAATCGCTGGGCAGAACATTTCTCACCTGCTCTGCGGGGATGGGGTGTATGGAGGTGACCTGTTCAAAAGTGGAGCCTCCTGAGCGTTGGAGTGTTTTAATTTGGGCTGGAATTTCAAGATTTTTGCGGATGTTTGAGAACTATGTTTTTTTAAAAAAAAAAAAAGTGTGAACAAATCTGGTCAGACTTGCTTGAGGAGAGGAAAAGGAATTTTCCATGCAAAAGCCAGCCCACGTACGGATGTGGAGCCCACGTTAGGGAGCGGGGATGTTGGAGAGTTTCTGAGGAGAGGCACCAAAGCCTTACAAAAAGTGTTATTTTCTAGCTTCGTCGGGAAAGAAGCTGAAACCCTGTTGGACAAAATTTTCTGTGAAAATCACTTTAAGCATCCAGTGTAGAAATTGCATTTTCAAAGTTTGAAACGCCGTGCGAATGAGCTCGACCGAACGGGCTGTGTCGCCCGAGGTGTCGGCAGCTGGCCGGACCGCGGCGGGTTTGGGCTGCGGTGTTTCCACGGGCTGAATAAGATTAGCCCCTGAACTTTGCCACAGCCCCTGTTGGCTCAGCCCTTATGATTAGAAGCAGCTCAAAGGTGATTATGATAGTTTCTTTGTGGCTTTAACGATTTTTTTTATTTTTTTTTTTTTAAGAACTAACCCTTCATGTGTAGATGGCCAGTGTGTTTACGTAGGAAAACCCCATCCTGAGATTAGGAATGGAGACTTTTCCTGAAACGCTGGGGTGAAATGGTCATGTGTTACTGTAAATATATATAAATATATGGCTTAATTCCCCCAGATTCTTGCATAATAGTGTCCCAGCATCATCTGTCGTGACACTGGAAAGGGAGCTCTTGCAGGACTCGGTGCCCGCTGCAGGGAATGTGACAGCAATGAAAACAATCTGGAACGAGAGCGTGATTTAAGAGTCGGTTTTAAAGGCTGGGGTAATTGTGCAAGAAACTTGGCTTCAGAGATGTGTAAAGGAAGTGATCTTGACCTAGTTGAACAGGCCGTGGAGAATCCATACAGCCCTGCTGACGGTTTGCAGCACCCATTGCTGGAGGGTCGCAGTCTGTTGAACTTTGTGTGCAGAGCTGCGGCGGCTGGGGAGAAGGATTTCTTGCAGTTATGAATAGTATGTTTGCCAGATTCCCACAGATCTTCATTAAAAGTATTTCTATGCTTTTTTTTATCTTCTAGCCCTGGAATGAGATCAGATGTAAGCTCCTCTCCCTCCACAGCCTCGGCAACGACGGGACCACCTCCCAAGCTTTGTCTGGTTTGCTCTGATGAGGCCTCGGGGTGCCACTACGGTGTTCTTACTTGTGGCAGCTGCAAAGTGTTCTTCAAAAGAGCCGTGGAAGGTAGGACATGTTTTGATGAATTTGCTGATTAAAAATTTAAAATCCACATCCATCCATCCGCATGCAGAACCAGTCTGTTTCGTCTTACTGAAATCCATGTTTTGGTAGAATCCCGCTGGAAAATCCCAGGCGTTGTATCGCTGATCTTGTCATAGTAAGAGCATCGATAATGGTGTGATTATCTGAAGCATAGATTCCATTTACATGTGTAAAATGCTTCCATTCACTCACAGTGTAAAAGGATGGATTGTTGTCTTGGCTTTTTGTTTGTTTCATTTTCTTTCACAGTTGTTTGTGTTTATTGGTGCTGTCTATATACAGATATCTGTTTGTGTGCCTTAGGTTTGTAAAGTTTGTGAATTTTAAGCTTAAGGGTAGCTGTTCTGTGTGTAGAACTGTAGGTGAAACTTCATAAATGTCTTTTGTGTATGATTACGATAGCTTTGCAGCTTTTCCCATAGGCGATATCGATTATATTGCATGCCTGTCCACAGGGGCAGGCAGATAACAGGGACACATGTGTGGCTTTGGATCATCAAGTCTAATCACAAGAAGAAAATTATTCTAGAAAATAAAAGTTATGGAAAACTGAAAGTCAATCTGCAGTGTGTATAGCAGAATAAGCAGTCCGTGATTTTTTGGGCTGCGTAAGTAGATGTTATGTCACGAACTAGGTTGTGCCTCAGTGTCCAGCTCTTCAGTATCGGCGAGATGCAGACAGTGTACTCTGTCTCTGAAAGGATAGCGAGTCCCTATTCTGAAATTGTGTCATTCTTAGTTACAACATTGCAGGGTTTTCCATCTCATGTCATCTTGCAGCCATTCCCGGGTATTTTGAACTGAATCAAACTCTCATTTTTTGCTCACGTTTTTGCAAGTTGGGTTTCACTCAAGAAGAGGGAAGGCTTGGTGAAGACGAGCCACCATTCGATCGTTCAGAAGAAGCACGTTCTCCCAGTTCCCAGCTCACTGGGCAGCTCGGGAAATGCAGAGCCTCTTGGAGGGGTTGGAAAAGTCAAGTTCACATCGCAGTTCTTGCGAGACACAAGAGGAGAAGGTGCCGGTTTTGTTTCTGAAGTAGAACAAGAGACAATCCGAGCTCCTGCAAAGCTCTGAGCTGCTTGGGCTCTCTGAGACTCCCAGCTGGTCCTGGCTGGAGTTGCACTCCCATTCAGACCCTGGCTTTTTATCTGAAGCAAATAATCGTCTGTATCTTTGATTAAAATAAGGTGACTGATGTCCCTCAGGAGAAGTATATGGCAGCTGGATATGTCATAGCGATGGTTTTGCCCATGCTCTAGCTTGAACAAATCATGAAAGTATTGATACCTGAAGATACCAACCCAGTAATTACTTTTGATCAGTGATGCAACTTGCTGCATCTTATATCAGCTATATTAATGTTAAAAATGTAAGCAGGCTTGTCGCTGAAAAATTGCAATGAATTCCTCAAGGCTTGCCTCCACTTTTGTTTTTATTGTTCCACAGATTATCCCAGCCTTAATCCTTCCCATCAGATACTGTGGATGTTTTCAGGAGCTCTTCCAGGATCTGTTAGCTCTAGCAGTCACTTCAAGGAACAAATGATTTGCTTTTGTCTCTTATAGGCATTTTTCTTATTAGCAACATATGTCGAAGGAATTTGTTTCTACAATATCCTTTTCATTAATAGCTGCCAGGCACCTGTTAGATCGAGCTGACGCTGCACGATGGTTATCCAGCCTGTGGCCTGGAACCCTTCCTTGTACCTTTGGCTGTGACGGAAACAGGCACAGAAACAGAAAGTGTGGGTGTCTAGAGAATCAATATAAAGTGTATTTCCTTCAGCAGAGAGCAGAACTAAAGGAGGAGAGGAAGGGCGAAGGCAGGGCAGCAGCTGTATGTTACACATACGTTATGTATATAATGTACACTGGAACAGAGAAGCTGTGGATGCCCCATCCCTGGAGGGGTTCAAGGCCAGGCTGGATGAGGCTTTGGGCAACCTGGGCTGGTGGGAGGTGTCCCTGCCCATGGCAGGGGGTGGCACTGGATGGGCTTTAAGGTCCTTTCCAACCCAGCCGTTCTGTGATTCTATATTATACGTATATTAGATTGTATCTTCACGCAAACAGGCCTTTCTTGAGGAACCCAGGGTGGCCAAAGCCATCTTGTTCTAGTTCTTATATTTGTGGTGCTTCAGAGCCAAGATCCCTTGTGATCCGGTTCCTGCAGTCCCAGAACCAGCCCCGTTCACATCCCAGCGTGTTGCTCCCACCCTGCGCCAGCCCAGACCTTCCCCGCTCCTCCCCACCTCCGCGTCCTCGCCCCCCTTCGCATCCTTCACCTCCCCGCCACCAGCTTCCCCCGACCCCTCTGCCTCCCGCTGTGTTCCCCATTGGCCTGGTGCTTCAGCGTTTTTGATTCTGTCTCCTAAAAATCCTTGATTGGCAATTCCTAACCTTTACACACCACTGTGCTCAAACGAGCAAAGACTCGTTAGTTTGGTCGTGCTTCAACTCGTGCGATGTTGGAGAGGGTCTGGCATCCCTATCTGCTTCTAATTCCCTCGGAAACATCTGCGTTCGCTCACTACCAGTTGTTACCAGTGTCTTGTTGGTGAAGTACCTTGGTCTGGTTTCTGAAATGCATCCCTTTGTGCCACTGGCATCTCCTCGGGGCAGCCAAGCGGGAGGTGGAATCAACTTCATTTCTCACAAACCGCTCACCCGGCAAGGAGGCTTTATTGTCATGGAATACAAAGAGAGAGAGCATGGCTTTCACCTGAAAAAGGCAACAGTAGGTAAATAGTGAATACAAGAAATCAGACTGCTTTCACAGAGGTTAGGAAAAAATCAGCTCAGGAAGATCTACACCTGGAGCATCCGTATGGACTGTGTGAGCATCTCCGTGAGCATCCGTATGGGCTGTGTGAGCATCTCCGTGAGCATCTGTATGGACTGTGTGAGCATCTCCGTGAGCATCCGTATGGGCTGTGTGAGCATCTCCGTGAGCATCCGTATGGGCTGTGTGAGCATCTCCGTGAGCATCCGTATGGACTGTGTGAGCATCTCCGTGAGCATCTGTATGGGCTGTGTGAGCATCTCCATGAGCATCCGTATGGACTGTGTGAGCATCTCCATGAGCATCCGTATGGACTGTGTGAGCATCTCCATGAGCATCCATATGGGCTGTGTGAGCATCTCCATGAGCAGTGGAATTACCGTCTCTGTCCTGCCGCTGTGGTGACCGCCAGGCATGGGTTTGTCCTTTGTGTGTGCGTCTGTATTGGCTCTGCGTATGAGGATGCCAACAGGAAACAGAACTGGGAATCGTGGATCTGTTTTCTAAGTTATCTTAAACACAAAGATGACACAAGGGTCAGTGAGGCTTCCTCTTCTCCACATGAAAAGGAAAAGGGTGGTTCATTCAGAAAAATGCTCAGAGCTTCCTCGGAATATCAAGGAACTTGAAACACTTCACTGGAGAAGTTTGACTAAAGCCATAGTAACGGACTCTGCTTACCCATAATTTTCAGAGTGGATCGGAAACAAATTCCTTAAGCATGCTTTTTTTTCTGTGAGGAGACTCTGAGGCTCCATTATTAACGACTCAGTATTTGTTAAATGTTTGTTTCTCCCCCTGGGATACTATTGGGAATGCAGGGTGAAAGCCTAGGTAGCAGCTTTCTCCCAGCTGAGGAGGCATTTGGGGGTTGATCCCTATCGAGGGAAGGATGGATCTCTTAGGAATACCTTTCTCTAAAGTTACCTTGAGACAATTATTTGTATCATTCAAATAATTCAGAATAGATACTGCTCTGTTCTGCTCTGGCCAGCTAAGGAGTACCGTGCTTTTGATGTACGTAGCTCAAGTTGCCGTATTTCTAGGGTCAGTTTTGCTCGGAATCTGTGAATCCATAAAAATGCCGGAGAATCTTGTTCGTCCAGTTCAGACTCTGAGCTAAACACGAGGGGTTTTCATGACTTTCGAAATGATGAAAGCTCTGTCTGTGTGTCTGTAGAAATGTTGACGTGTGTGCTTCCAAAATGTGTTTCTGAATGTTATGTCTCTGCTGAAACTATTTGGGGAAGTTGGAAACATGCTATAGAAGATGGCTTTGAGGAATGTAAGAGAGAAACAATTGTAAAAATAGAATTTCCCTGATGTTAACAAATAGAAGATAGGATTTCTTCCTAAACTTATTGACTTGGGTGTCTAAATATGAGAAATCTGTTTAGTGTATAGAGACACGAAATCATATGGATACTGATCTTATTTTTGCAAGAAATGAAGTACAGTGAAGATATTCCAGAGTCCCCAGATCCTACCGCTACTGAAAGAGCAAATTACTTCGTCTGTACTCTGATTGCCGAGCTTATGGTGGTTTTGTTTGTCTCTGTGAATACAGGGCAGCACAACTATCTGTGCGCTGGGAGAAACGATTGCATCATTGACAAAATCCGGAGGAAAAACTGTCCAGCGTGCCGCTACCGGAAATGTCTTCAAGCTGGCATGAACCTCGAAGGTAACGTTAAATGTTCAAATCCCTTCTTTAATTTTTGAGTCCTAGACTGTGAAGGTCGTGCTGCTTGTGAAGCTGAAGCAATTATTTGAGCAGCACTTTTAGTATGTTAAAAGAAGGAACTGCATTTATAGCGTGTAGGAGCATTTTAATGAAAAGCAAGATTTTTTAATGCTAAAATTTCTCCTGTGCATTCCAGTCCGTACTCAACTGCTCTGTCTCTCGGTATGTTCAGCAGAAGTGAGTCATACACACAGAACAGGCTTATTTTTTTTCGCCCCGTCAGCACATATATCTTGTTGGTTTTTCACTGAATCTGAGACAGCAGAACTCCGGGAGAACTCCTGCGGGGAAGCGTGCCGCCTGCCCGTCCTCGCTCAGGAGGGTGACCTGGCACTGAAACCACGGGGGAGAGGGGAAGCCCAGAGACACGCATCTACAGCTGGGCTGGGGCGTGTGTCTTCAGGCTGAGCAACAGGAAATTATTTTTGTTCATGCGGTGGATTCTTCTTAAATGTCTGTCAGAATCCCTCTGGAAAAGATAGGTTAAATAAATAAACTTAAATATACAAGTACATATTTGCTCAGTGCTAAGTCCTGGGTGGCTTATGAGAAACTGAAGACCGCATCAACTAGAGATTTAGCAGCAGTTGTAAAATGGCATAAAACATTTTTATTAGTGTCAGCTATGTTTTATGCTTGATATTTTTCCCTTGATCCGTAGAGATTAATGCGGTACTTACTAGCATAGTTCTCATGGTGATACTTGTGTAATCAAAATTGTCAGATAAAATAAAAATGTCAAAAATGTATTTGTCAGATACAAGTATGAGCAGAGTTTCATTGCAGTCAGTGGCAGTATCCTCTGGTGAAATGTAAGTGGAGAATTATGTTAAAGAAAGAGGCTCCAGCATGTGGACCCTGGGTGTCGGCATCTCCTCTCTTCCTGCTCTGCTTCCAGCCTCTGTCAGCAGGTGAATCACCGGTTTCTCTGCCCTGCAAGGGGCTCTACGTGCCCCTTCCTCCAGAGCAAAGGGGAGAATCCCCACGGCCTGAAATGCTTCCCCTCCCGTACTGCTCACCAGTACATCCCAGACCTCATGTGGAGATGTACTGGGAGGAGAGGAGGTTGCGGGGCGGTGCGTTGGGCGTTACTGCGATCTGGATGCAGGACGAGGGTGCATCTCTTGACAGCCAACATCTGCCATGGTTGGTGGCTTCTAAAATACATCCTCAAGGCACGTGAGGTTCCTGGGCTGAATGTTGGAACCTCAGAGGTGACAGCAGGGCAGTCCGCTTGCCTTGATGTCCAAGGTGGAAGGACGCAGTGCCTCTCCTGGGTCAGCAGCAAGTAAACGGCAAAGCCTAAAGAAAGTTTAAAATAATGCAAAAAACACAATTTTAATTTTGAGGTGGGAAAGAATACATTTTGTTTTAAGGCTTGTTTCTATTTTTTCTCTCCGTAGCTGTTTTCAAGCTACATACATCATATTAATATATTTATCTATATGAATAAAGTGCCTTACTATGTATATTGCTTTAATAATAAGCCTTTCCCATTCCTGCGTCAGTTTACGTGACCTCTTTTTAAAGCAGACGCCGATACAGCTATCTCAGGCTCTAGGACGTGTTACTTGAGTTGCCTTTCTGCACCAGAGAAGATGAAAATTGAATGACGTCTGATGCTTGCCACTTTTCCGCGTGTAGTTTGGAGCCCTTCCAGCTATAGTTCCTTTGCTTGAATTTTGGCACAGAGAATCCCGGAGAATAGTGACTGTTTGAAGGGTGGATGTTGTTATATAAGTTGTTGGAAGAGCAGGGGGGTTTGTCACTGAGAGGGAAAAGAGATCTAGAGACTCAGCAATGCAAAAATGGAAAAACCCGAGGTAGTGTGAAGCAGTGCAAACCAACCATGAGCCGGCGATTTATCAGAGATCTGAACAGATGGCGAATTGGTCGCACAGCAGAGCTGGTAGAAAATAAAACTGGAAGGCATCTTACAGTGCAGGAGAAACTGAAAAAGAGTTCCTTTTGTCTTGGCTGTTTCAGGGTCACAGTGCAGGAATGACTCTTTAAAGGCAATGCAATTTGCATACTTTTCAGACAGTAATCTCTTTTTGAAGCATCATCAGGTATATCCTCAAATACTGAGCCCTGCTGGCTGGGAGACTTCTGCCATGGATCTGTCCAGGCACACGTTGAGTGTCTCTGGGTTTATAACGCCTGCGGTGAATTTCGCTGTCGGTGCTGGGCAGAAGGCTGGCTTCTTGTTAAATAAATAACTAACATCTGCCATGCGGTATTTTAATTCTTACCTGCTCTTGTGCTGAGACGAAAGTGTCTCCTGGTACACTGGAAACATCTTCCTTGGTAACTTTCTGTTATAGCTTGTCATACCGTTGGCCCTACTTATCACCCTTTTCTGGAACTTTCTATTGCGTGGGGTTTTGGGTGTCGGGGACTGGAAAAGCATACAGCTGTCAAGCTGCAGGTACCGGGTTTATGCAGTAGGATAATGGTATTTTCTACTACAGCCTTTATGTCTTTGAATTCTCATTTCTGCCTTCATCCTTAGTTGACCCCAGGCATTCTTTGGCACCCTTTGTCTTTCCAATGTGTTTGAAAAGAGGATTTATTGTCACATTTTATGCCTGTAAAAAAAAAAAACCTCATAATTTTTTTGGCCTTTCATACCACATTTTATAGTTAAACTGTTGGCAATTTATGGCTTCTTTCTGTCGTCTCAGTTTTGAATTTATTTCAGATTTTTGAAGGATCTCTTCCTCTTTTTAATCATATTCATCGCCCTGCTCTGTAGCGGCGGTGGGTTCGTTATAAATCCCATTTCAGGAGGGAGGTGCCTGGTTTTCATGCCTCCCTGGCAGCCTTGGGTGGTGGGAGCTTTCCATCACCTCCCCGGATGGTGCCGTGCCGGCGTGGTTCAGGTGTGCCGGCCATCTGCCCGGCGGGCAGGCAGCCTGTGCAGTGAAGTGGGAAGCCTCTGCAGCCCCGCTGGCTGCCAGACTGCAGGGTTTTAGGGGGGGTTGTTTGTTTTTAGCAGAAAATCTTGGATGCCTTTACTTCCATGCTGAGTTTATCTGTATGGATTATCTAATGTAACTTGCCCTAAGGAGCTGGCTTTACAGTTGCGGTGGTTTTATATTTGAAAATAAATGGTGAAGAAATGCATTATCTCAAGGTTATTTTTTTTTGTGAGTTACAACTATATATCTAAGTCAGGTCTAGCAGCATAGCCTAATAAAATTTTTTTCATAATACTGTGTCTTATCAGATCTATTTCTTTTGATTATAATTCTACCAGACTTTTGGGCTGGAAATACTCCATACCAGGTGTCTGCGTGCAGCTGAGGGCACGTGCGTGTAAATTTGAGTCAAAGCAGTTCGTTTGCTTTGGAGAACAAGGATAACAGGGCAAAAAAATGGCAGAATGTGGGATTCTGGAGCAGCCGTTTCAAAATTTAGATGAGAATAGCAAGAAGCTCCTTGCTCCAAGGAAATAACTGTTGCTGTTGCCCCACGACAGTCTCGGCAAATGTGGCCGGTGTATAAGCCTTCGGGAAAGTGCAGTTTATCCAAGGTCCGTGGAGGATTTGTTATCTGTAGGAGTCAGTTTCTGGAGCCTCTGTCCCAGGCAGTGGGAGAAACGAGGTCAGGAGGGGGATTTTGCGTGGTGCTGAGCTGCAGAGCCGGTGCGTCCTGGTGATTAGAGGTTCTGTGACTAGGTCAGTGGAGTCTTTGTGAAACCACGTTGCATGGTGCTTTATGTGCTACTGATTTATCTCGGAAGTTCCAGAACAGAAATCAATTAATTAATTGAGACACAGGAAAAGAGCTGGTTTCGTTTTGGTCTGGGTGAAGTGCGCTCAGCGCAGCCGAGTGCGTCCAGGAGAGCTGCAAGCCAAGTCGGAGGCTCCATTATTGACAATATGCTAATAAAAGGGTTGCTCCAACTTTTTGTAGTTTACGGTTAACATCTCTGTGTGATGTTTTATTTATTTGGCGAATGAGTTTTATGGTTTAATTACGCAGCTATGATTTATATGCAAGCGAGCTGGCAAGGGGAGAATCTGCTCCTGCCCAGCATTTTCTAAAAAATGTTTTCCCTGGCGCGAGAGATTGAGTAACTTCTTACCCATTAAATATATTTTTTTTTCCTTTCTTCTCTATGGCTTCTATACTTAATATTTTAAAGGAACTTACAAAGGGTGCAGTCTTGCAAAGATTTCCAAACAGGTGTCATGCTGTCACGTGCGGTTTCACTGAAATTTTGGGCACAACAGAAGTTGTAGGATCAGGCTTTGTGTTTGTACTCCCTGCAAACGTGATTTAGCATTTTGAAACATTAACATAAATGCAGCTTTCATTTAAACGTAAAAGAAGCTTATTTTCACAGGAAGTTTAACTAGAATTAATGTGGAATTATTTGCAGATTGATGAAAAAAAATGCTTTTAAAGTTTCAACAGTCTGACCTACAACGGCAGGAAAACGGAAGCAGCGTTTCCTCTGCTCGGTTTTTATTGCTGTGCGGTCACTTTCCGCTGTCTAACCTGTGACTTACCAACACTTTCCTAGCTCGAAAAACAAAGAAGAAGATAAAAGGAATTCAGCAGACTGGCGTAGCGGGAACGCGGGATGCTTCCGAAGCGCCTGGAAACAAGAGCATCGTTCCTGCGTCGCTGCCGCAGCTGACCCCCACGCTGGTGTCGCTGCTGGAGGTGATCGAGCCGGAGGTGCTGTACTCGGGCTACGACAGCACGCTGCCGGACTCCAGCTGGCGCATCCTCTCCACCCTCAACATGTTGGGAGGACGGCAAGTGGTAGCTGCAGTGAAGTGGGCGAAGGCGATACCAGGTAACGTGCAAATGCATCAGTTACAGAGTGAAGTCTTGTCATTGTGCTTGAAATCTGTTTTGTGCTGGGGATCCTTCAGAGCCGTCACCGATGGTGCTTTGAGAATGTCTGAGCTAATTCATGTCTCCAACGTGTCTGGGGTGGAAAAGCGGAAAAAAAATACCGATGCAGAAATTTATTTACTGCAGTTACAAATGAGGTCGTTTTGCTTGAACCCTTTGACCGCTGAGTGTTAAAATTCGTATTAAAGTGAAGACTTGTTTTTAAAAGCAATGTAGAGAACTATTTCTGTTAGCTCTGGCTCCACCTCGTAGATAATTATTTCATGAGTATTTTCAGCACTGAGGTTCTCTTGGCTCTGACAGGCTGGTGCTGCTGTACTGGCTCGTCTGGGTCTGCGTTCCCGGGGGGTTCTTGTTTCACTAGCCCTCACCGTAGCTGTAGGTTTGTCTTCACTGGGAATAGGCATTGGAGCGTCCAGTTCCAGGGTGGAAGTCAAGATGGTCATTTCCTCCAAGGCGCTGTAGCTGCACAATTAGACTGACCATCACCTGGGGAACGAGGAAGGGTTGCTGCTGTTCTGGCTCCCACCTGAGCTCACAGTTAGCAGCTGCCGTACGGAAGAAGTGATGTCCCTTCTCAGCCTTGGGCACAACCCAGAACATCCCATAGCAGGGCTTTGGGAGCAGCCAGGGCAGCAAGGGAAGCTGAAGATCTGTTTATTCCCGAGGGAAGACAAGACGAGTGTTTTTCTCCCTTTGACTTCTGCTCAGTACCGTTAGTACCCCTTCCAAAAACCCAGCAAAAGCACCTCCCAGTGCGTGTGCTGCTCAAGAATAACGTCATGGAACAGGGCTGCCAACTTGAAACAAGGCTGATAATGGAATTTATGAGTCCATTTTCCTTAATGGTATCTCTTCTGAGGGAGGGGAAATAAATTAACAGTAGGAAAGAAAGACAAGTAAGGTCGACTAGATGTGTCCAGAGGTGTGAGCAGAGAGGCTGGTCCGTGCGTTGGAGCTTTTCCGCGGTGGGTGTTGCGCTGCGCTAGCTGCGGGCTGCGTTAGCCAGGTTCACACGCACGCACCGTCTTCTGGGACGAGTCTTCAGGAGCCCATCTGGTGTTCACAAACACAGATTTAGACGCCGCTTCTATAAAACCGTTCTGTGGTCGTAATCTCTTCTGAGCGGTTTCCCTAATGAGACAAACCCTCCAGGTCAGAATGTGTGCTCCTAAGGAAAACGCCGATCTCCTCTGTAATAATTATATTAATAGGAACTGTTCTGTCATTTTTTTCCCTGTTCCTTCTCTTTGGTTGCTAAGGTGGTTCTTCACGAGTGTTTAGTGTATGTACACCATCAGAGTCACAGCCAGCACTGGTTGCTAAACCCCCAGGTTGGGATTTCAAAACAGCCTTTTCCTGAGGAAGGTTTGAGTAAAGATTTCGAGCTTTGACTCAGTAAGTTTGAAACACTTTGCTGGTATGTTAGAAGTAATAAATGGTCGTTACTGGTGTCTCCAAAGCCAGAAGCTTTCCTTGAAGGTGTTAGCATACTAGGGTTTGTTCTGTGTTAATCTCCTGAATGCTGTCTAACGTCATCGGGAACCAGCACTGTTATGGGCTCTTTAGGTGTCAGATGCCCAATAAAATAAAATAAAATCAACTCAACTTGAATTCAGACTTTAGTAGTGATTCCGGGTGGCACAATACTTTCTTGCAGCATGTAGGCAGGATCTAATAAGAACTAGTGTTGCAAATTAAAAGCTGCCTACATTTTAACACTGTTTAAAGGACCAATTTTCAGATTTTATACATTTTCTCATTGTTTACTTGGCTCTTTTCTTGCTACATATTCTTGTAAGATTAGAAGCAGTTAATGATGGTAACTAATGCAATACATATTTTGTAAGTTCAGTGTACCATTGTTCTGGAACAAGAGCAAAATTTGACACTAAGCCATTTATTGTCTAGTGGACTGTTCTCTCAAAAAGTTAAAAATACTGTTATTTTTTGAAGATGGACAAATGAATTATAGTGTGTATTAAATATAATTATTGTCTTTTGTAATCTAATTGATTATCAGTGCCAGATAAGCACAGACATACATTCTGGCTTTTTCTAATGTACCTATGGAGGATTACCCGCCTGGTGCTCTGTCCGCGGGGTGCTGAGAATGCATTTTGAAAATGTGTGTGTGGATATAACGTATAACGCAGAGTCCAAGAGTTGCTCATCCCGTTGCTCTCTTTTCCCTGGTTTGCTGCGTTACATGTGTTCTGTAGGGCTGAGGGTTACACGTTGAAGCCAGCTGGAGGCTGAGCTGTACCGGAGCCTCCTGCGCACGCTGCCCAAGTCTCGTACGTAGTCGTATTGTCCAGAAGATGTAATTTGAGTCCTACAGTTACAAACAATTTCTACATGTGCAAAATTTCAGATAGGCAGAGGATCCTTACTGGTACACTAAGTATTTCAGTGTCACCATAGTAGCTGGAAAATGGCATTGAAATTTTGCACCCCTTTTAAAGTGCTTTTTTTTTTGTGTTCAACAAGAGCTTGCTCGTAAGAAACCTCTTGCTGTTCTAATTTCTTTTTTTCTTCCATCAAAAATCTCGTCTAAAATACAGAAATACTTGACTGACTCAGGTGACGGTAATGTGGCAAGATGAGTATGGTCCTTTAGCACCTTAGCAACCAAAAAAAAGGAATATTTAAAAAAATATATAGAGCAGTTTCTAGTAATATAAAGTTATGGGGTTTTTTTTTCTTTTTTTTGCAACCAATACTGTCATACCTCAATTTTCATTTTTCCAGGTTTCCGAAATTTACATCTGGATGACCAAATGACCCTTCTGCAGTACTCCTGGATGTTCCTAATGGCTTTTGCTTTAGGATGGAGATCATACAAACAGTCAAATGGAAACCTCCTGTGCTTTGCTCCAGACCTGATCATTAACGAGTAAGTGAGACCTGAGTCACTTTCCAGGGTTCTCGGGGTGATAGCAGGCTCCACGCAGTGTTTCTGGGTTGTGCACTCGCGAGGTGAGTCACTGGCTCGCGAATTCTTCCAGAGATCACAAATCAGTCTGTCGTTTGCAACTTGTTTTTCATTTAGCAGATTGCTTGGAGTTTTTAAATAAGTCAAATGGAAGAAAGGTATTTTAGATATTAAGTGTATTTATATCAAGAAGTTTTTGTAGGAGGTGTTTGTACTAAAGTGTTCCATATTGTCACTGTTTCTGCACCATTCATTATAATCCTGCCTTTTATCAGAGCCAACACAGCTGAAACTAAAAATATATCTGAGATGGAGAGAAATTTTGGCAATCTGCACGATGTTCTGGGTGTTTATTCTGTAAAAATGATAGCAGGTTCCTAGTGCTTTCGCTGGGTTCTTGATCAGTTAAACGTTTATATCTGAGCCTGATTAAACTCTGGCTAAAGACGATTACAAACGAAAAACCTTGTCTGACTTAGATTTTTTTTTTTGTTGTTGAACTTGGTTATCAATTTTCAAGAAAGGTCAAATTAGCCAGAATATTTGGACATCTTTTTCCTTGCAGCAAGCACCGTTTTCCCTGTATTTTTCAAGCCGGTGTTGTTCCAGAGTCCACCCCGATGGACTGTCCCACTCCCCTGCCTTTGTGAAGCCGTGTCAGCGAGTCTGTCCCTCAGCTCGTGGTGCCAAAAGCAGTTTCTTCAAGCAGGTGGAGGAATGTCCGTGTAGTCTGTACCAAACCGTTCAAGCGATCTTTCAGGCTTGCAATTCCAGCCTTGCTAGCAGTATTTATGAAGCCTGTCGAGGCATTTTGTCTGTATTCTGAATTCATTGCTGGAAATACGCTGCGGCTGTAAATCGGGGAGGTTGCTGGCCGGAGCCGTTCGGAGCCTGGTTTACCCATCTGCAGGCTCCAGTGGGTTGGGTGCTGTCACTATGGGTTGGCTGTTTCTTTTTTCCTGAAATGGCACGAGCCTTTCGTGGGGACTAAAACTAATAAATACACGGTGCCTTTGACACCCACAATCAAAACTTTTTTAGCATCACAGTTTCACTGACAATAATTTGAAAAACGATGCACGGTATTACTCATGTCTGTTTTCTGTCTTTAAAATGGGGGCAATACTGATCCCTTTGGCGTGGTTTGCCACAGTAGTCTTGAATATTTTTGTTCCTGTTGCACCTGTCGCATCTCCTAAATCTATTCTCAGTTTAAAAAAAAAATTCTCAGTTTAAAAAAAAACCCTAATTGTTGCATTTTCCATGAGATTAGCCATTTACATTTCAGACGACGTCTTTCTCATGACTGTTTATTCACTTCAGTGTAAATATTTTTCCAGGGTTTTATAAACTGTAATCCTTCTTTTATAATAAATATTTTTCAAAACAAGGTGAGGAGCAGCTGACGAGTGAGGGTCCATCTGTTTTCTTATGTTTATAAAAGTTCTTAGAGTATGTCTGGAGTAAAATAGGCTCCGTGTGGTAGAATGGAAATAATTTATATTGTCACTAATTAAGTGTAATAACATCTAATTTGCTTTTAGGCAGAGGTCTCCTGCTGCTTTATCAGTGGGTCAGAACCACAGAGCTATACAGCTGAGTGTGTGTCACTACTCCTAAAAAAACCCTGCAAGGGTAATCCTGTTACAATCAATATTAATTTTTGAATTCATTCTGGTTACAGTTTGGTACATAAATTGTTTATCGGTACGACATCAGTTTTCAATAAAATCCGCAGGCTGAGAGAACTGCAGTTCCTTCTCCAGCGTGCTACAGGTTCCCCGTAAAACTCTCTGGTCGTAACATTTTATGGACCATTCATCAATAAAATAGAGCCGCCCCTGAGTTCGGTGTGACACGCTCTGAACAGTGCAGAAAGCCACGGCGTGAGTTACAGGCAGCTTGGGTACCGCAGGGAGAGCCGGAGGGGAGCGCCGTCGGGAGGCTGTGCTGATGCTAAATGCTCGGCAGGGCAACAGAGACATCGTGGACGTGGAGAAAAAATGTTCTTGGATTTTAGTGGTCTGGTGTGTCTGCTCTCTGCTTGATCCATCGTTCAAACGATGGCACTGCGGTACGAAATGCCCCTCAGAACCCTTCTAGGGTTTGCTCAGCGCGACTCTGATACGCGTGTGAGGCATCTGGCACCCCAGCAACTCCGTCCTGCTCCCCACCCCTGAAGCTCTTGCTTAATGTGTCAGGAATGCTGGAAGCTCACTTTATTTGGTGTAGGAATCAGCTGTTTATTAAACCCCATAACCATTAGAAAATAAAAAGGCAAAGTAGCATCCTCTAAGGGTCAAAACAACTCCGTTGTTTGGTAGTTCTAAAGCCAGCTGTAATATTTAATAACATAATAGTGAATTCTCTGCAATAGTAGGAAAAAAAGTGAGTTTTCCTCATAAATTTTAAAGCTTGATTCCACTAAATACAGTTACACGTAGGTGGTGTGTGTGCAGCAGAACCAGAACCTTCATTTTGACTGTCTGAAATCCAGGCTCAGGACATCTTCACAGTTAACCGAGGCTGTCTGCGTCAGGTTTTTGGCTTCCTGCTCAGTAGTTTCAAATTTCTGCTTGCAGATAAAGAGGTTGGAGTTGTCTGAACTTGTAATTTTTGAGATCTGCAAATGACATTTCTACAGATCTGTTCTGTGTAAGAACATTTTTCATTTGCAGCTACGGATGTGCTCGGGCTTCATATCCATGAGTTGCACTTTCAAAGCTTTATTCCAGTAAAGGACTAGAACAGAATTGTGTTCTTTACCCATGGTGTGTTAGAATACAATCATTCCAGGAGGTTTTACGTCTCTTCAAGCCTTTACGCTGGTGATGTACTTGTTTTTCTTGAATAGAAGTATAAACAAGTTGAGTTGGCAACAACTTCCAAGCCTCGCGTGAGCCCCCCATGCAGACCGGTATCATTTCAGCCTTACAGAATCGTAGCAAATATTCACGTGCTGGGTTTTCAATTCTGTTGCATAATTAGAGCTGACACATCAAACAGAATTGGGTATATCCCATTGTGCTAGAAGTGGGTATATGGAATTACATCTGTTCAAGTCTCTGTAGGATTATGTAAATATATTTAGCCTGCTTTTGACCCCAAAAATTCCTTTAATTTTCCTTGCAAACAGCTGACCCTCAGTAGGATCGTAAGGAAAGTATAGATGTTACCGCATACAGTGTAAATCCGGAATGGAGCAGACTGGCATCGTACCATCCCATTATTTCTTTCTATTCCTTTGTATCCCCGTGACAGCAATAAACTCCGTGGAGCATTCAGGAGGGTGGATGCAGTTCTTGGGAAGGGGTGGCAGGGAGTCGGTGATACCGTGTGGCTGGTGCCGAGAGCTGAGGTTGCATAGCTGACGTTAACGGGGACGGGGGGTAACACATAATGACCTTCTGCTGTGCTAGCTGCGTGCTTACAGGTCAGTGCAGTCACTTCTATTTTAATTTTCTTTGGGTTTTTTATGGGTTTCTAGAAACCGTTTATTTTATTCCGTTTCTGAGCTTTAACGCCCTGTCCTTGTATTTGGTACAACTCAGTGTCTTCAGCTTCAGGAAGAGAAACTGTCTTTGAAGGGTTCTCCCAGCCCAGGTGGTGTAAATGCGCATAACTGCCAAATATTTTTTAACAACTGAACTCTTTATGGGGATAATAAGACTTTCTTTAGCTTCATGTGTCTGCTCAAGCATCTGAGCACCATCAGCCTTTCATGCATTTATCCTGGCACCAGCCCTGCCCAGTAGTATTCCTGTGGAGTTACTACTTACTTACATTCGGAGTAGCAAGACCCCCTAGCTTGTGTCGACTCTTTCCAGGCGACTGTGTGTAACTGGGCTGTACATAAAGAACCTGTCTAACCCGTTAAGAGGTTTGTCGTGCTACATTTTCAGCTGACAGATCCCTAGCATTTATAAATATCTTACCGTGAAGGCACCAGTAAAGCTTCCCAGAATCAGAGGCGTTGCTCTGCTTAGTGCTCAGGTGCTGTAGCTGTGGGAGTGCTGGATGCACTGCTCACCGGTACCGTTGGAGATTCCTCCATAACGGAATTTTCTGAGTGTCATCAATGCAATCTGTGGTAGAGGGAGAATAAAACTCTGTTCTTGAGTCTTAAGCAGGCCAGTCTTCTCCTAAAAACTGAATATTTATTGAATATTCCATTTTTATGTCTGTACTCCTATCATTTATGGGGGGGGAAACAAAAATAAAAGGAAAATCATCCAATGTATTTGAATAATGTTAATCAGTAGAGGTTTATCAGAACTTTAGTGCTCAGTAAGGTCATCATTTTACATCTCAAAACAATTTTTTTTTTATGGAGGTATGTCTATACCAGCTGGCAGTTTCATCCATGGTATATGTATTTTTAGATACATACACACACAAAACTAAATTCAAGTTGTTGAAAGGTTTGGCGGCTTAATAAATCTTGGGCTTTAGACCATCATTTAGTATTTGGATATTGCATAAACCTGTGATTTTTGCAGTATTGTATAATTGTTTCAACAATTCGCGATTCAAAACACACTTTTGTTGGGACTGGCACTGTTACTGCGTCAGCGTTAGGCTCTGCTTATGTCCCGGTGCACATGAAATTACAGCGAGCAACAGTAACCAAGGCACAGTTGTGTTCATCAAGTAGGAAATGCCGTTTAATTGCTGCCTGGCTTTAGAAATAAGTTCTTGGAAGTCCTGTGTCTTGGGATTTTGGCTCTGGTTGTACGCTTATCACCTCCGCTCTTTGCTCTTCTTAGGTTTGAGGTCAACCTCTTGGTCTCATTTGTCCTTACAATATTATGTGCCACACAGAATATCTCTATCGGTGTTATTTGAATAGAAAGAAAATAACAAGTGATTGCAGTTTTATAAGCAACGTTTTCTCAATTCTCTTCTCGCCGGATTTTTTTCCAGATATTCTTTTGTAACTGATTCTGTGGAGTCAGCATCATCTGTTTTTCAGAATACCAGCATCTTGTTTACTGATTTTTCTTCTTTTATAGACTTAGCTGAACTGAATGACTCACAGCACTGTTGAGAATCCTCACATGCTTTTGTCATCCACATGCATCCCACACAGAACGCATATGTACATCCCGTGTGCGTTGCATGGGCTTTCATTGAGCTACAACTTGCCGCTAATGCCCGACTGCCGTGCTCTTTTCTGAGGTAGCGGTTTCAAAAGCAGAGGAGTGTTACATGCTGATAGAACAAGAAGGTGGTTCAAATTGGACTAGATTTACAATCGCAAAAGCAGGATCACTTCAAAAGTGGTGAAATACCGTTAGTCAGCTGTTGTAGTCTCAATTTCTCTGAATGGCTGTCGTGGTTTAGCCCACTCGTCTGGCAGGAAACACCACGCAGCCGCTCGATCACCCACCCGCCTCCTGGGGATGGGGGAGAGAGTTGAAGGGGCTAGGGGAAAAGAGACTCATGGGGTGAGAGAAGAACAATTTAATAACTAAGCTACCATAAAAAAATTAATAAAAATAATAATGAATATAAATAGCTACTTTATGAATTAGTTTTTATAAACGCCCTCTGCAGGGAGGGGTACCAGTGCAGCTGAGCAGGCAGGAAGGAAGGAGCCCCGAAGCCCCTGCTCTTCACTGGGTCTTTGGTCTAGAACTCGCCCCAGCTCCTTGGACAGCCTCCTGCACGCACAGCGCTGCAGCAGCTGAGATCATCTGGTGCGCTCTGGCCAGGAGATCTGCGGGGGGAATGTCTGGGCCCTCTTCCCAGACCCTTCGCCAGCATTAAGGGCTGTCCAGTGAATCAGCTTCCCCGCTGTTCTGACACAGCCTGATCTGCTGCCCTCCAGGGCATAGTGCAGAGCTCTGGGAGCACTCGGACTGCTCCGCGGGGAGGGGGCTGTGGTTTATTTTTGTTTTTTGAGAACTGCAATTTGCATAGCCTTGGTAATGCCAGAAATCTGTATGTCTTCATATATCTTCATATAGGCTCTCAGCCTTGCGATGATGATTGCATTTACGGCAGATAGAAATAAATGACAGGCTGACCCATTTCATAATGTTTATTTTAACCTTCTGCCCAGAAATGGTAATAGTTTTACATGAGGAAAGCTGCTGAGCCCTGTCACAGAATGTGTTTAAATTACTCAATCTGAAATGTGTAAGATACCCTTTGATGCAGCGCAGAGGAGTTAGGAGAAGATCTACCAAACAGCCAAATAATGTCTTTGTGCCAAGTGCCCTGAGAGACGTCCTGCAGCCGAACATCTTACACTGACTCCTCTTCCGTGCGACTTACGTCCTGTGCACTTTGTGTTCTGGCTGGTGCTCCCTGACCGCTGAAGTCTAACATGGTGCCAGTGGTTGTGGGTCCGTGGCTGTGTGTGCATGCCTGTGGAGGTGGATAGGGCAGTGCCGCACCTCGTCCTGTTGTGTTCAGCAGGAATTGTCCAGCAGCATGCGTTTGGAGACCATGGGGTTTAGATTTGTGCTTGATTTGGCTTTAATACAGTTTCACCAGCTTGTAGTTTTTTCTGTCTTTCAGACCCTTCTGAATTCCAGTCATTCTTAGGTGTTTGCACCGTGAGAAAGGCGCGTGTTTCTTCTTGTGTTCGGTTGGGGTTTCTTAGGATGCGTGTGAAGATGGGCTGTATAATCCTCCTGCAGGGCTAAGGGAGGGAGAACTGAAAGCTGATAGCAGCCCTGGAGGAACTGGCGTAGCTACATAGTCAAATCTGGCTCTGGGATTCAATTCTGTCCGCGTCTTTGTTTAGATTATAGTATTGAATAGGTGATATCTTAGAAAAGGTGACACATCGTTAATGAGAAATAAATTGCCAGCATCGCTGCAGAGAGATTGTGTAGTCATCGCATTTGAAACGTGCTGTTTGGCTGTCTTTTTCTCTACAAAAGTTTATGTGGAAAAGCATAAATCTCTCTTACGCTCTTCAGAATTAATCTCTTCTTCTTGTTCGTTTCCCACCCAGACTGTAGTCCTGCAGCACACACAGCAGGCAGCTATAAAGCACGTGTACAGAGGGTGGTTGTATCAGCTGAGGTACTTAACGCAGGGTTTCATTAAAATAGAAAAAAAAGGAAAATAAATACATAATGTTTGTCATTCTGATTCCAAGTAAGTGCTTTCTAAGATTTTCCTTTGGTTGTCGACATGTCTTCCCATTTCTGGTTAGAAACCTTATTATTGCAGTACAGAGGCAGTGACATTTAATGGCAAGATTTGGCATTGCTTTCAGATCATAAATGGATACGAGAAGTATAAAGTCACTTTGAAAATTGAGAAGTTATGGACAGTTGATGCTATCACTAGTGAGCAAATACAGATTAGATTTAGGTGGACTTCTCAGAAGTATTTGAAAGAACGAGGGAACTCCCATCTCCAGTAGAGTGTACCATCGTGTTTCTTTATGGGTATCAATGCTTTGGGACCTGCCAGACTTTGAGAACTTCAGAGCACGGTGACTGAACTTGATTTTTATGTCACGTTTGCACTGAGCTGTTGAGTTGGCTGTGGATAACAGAGCGTACTGATCGCTCCTTGGTAAAGACAGGCTTCCTTTATCGCACTGGGGTTTAATGTGTCATGCTCCCCTCATGCCGCAGCTCCAGGCCAGTGTTTGTGGGTGTGACCGAGGCAATCGCCCTGAATGGGTTCACTGGAGGAAAAAATGAACATAATTTTGCTGGGAGATAAGTCACGTACTAGCTTATCATCTGCCTCTACGACCGCTGCTGCTCTTGAATGAAACGTGGAAAAACTTTAGATTTAGAACTTTCAGATATCTGGACATTTACCTGATTTTTGTGCTTTTGTTTCTCAGGCAGAGAATGAACCTCCCATGTATGTATGAACAATGCAAACATATGCTCATGGTTGCCCGAGAGCTCTCACGGCTTCAAGTCTCCTATGAAGAGTATCTCTGCATGAAGACCTTGCTTCTCCTCTCTACAAGTAGGTGAACAGTTAAATACCTCTGTGAGCAATGTAAGTTTAACGTGCCGGTGTCATGAGTGTGTGTGTGTGTGGTTTAGAATGGTGTTAGGCATCTGGTAGCAAATAAAAGTCAAAATGTGCTGCTGGGCACCTGCCTGCACAGGGTTAATGAGGGAAGTTCTGCTTTTAGCAGATGCAAGACATTAATGCTAAGATATTATGGATTGTGTTCAAAACTTCGCAACTCCAGCAGTTTTTTTTAAAGTCTCCAAAAATACATAAATCATGAACTGGCTGGGTGGTTCAGGAGCCAAAGAAACGGGCAAAGCTGTAACTCCATGCCTAAAGAATACTTTAAACCCAACCAACGAAAAAAATCCCAAAAAACCACCACCACCACCTTTGAGGAAGTTCTGATGCAATGAAGCAGTTTCCCCCAAAAGAAAGTCATCAAACTCCCCCAGAATTTGTATCAAAATTGTTGAATGCAAATACAGCTTTTTGCATTTTCACCTGAAAAGTATATATGGCGGATTTATGACAGATATCATAAGACACATTCCTATAATATGCTGCATGATGGTGTTTATGTCTTTCAATAGGATATACTGTAGTATTTTAAAAGTTCAAACAACTCATTACACCAAGGGTTCAAACGTCCCTTATCTTTAATATTTCCTGTGAAATAGCGTTAGTTCTTGTAAACAAATGACAACTTGGTAGCTCTGGGCTTTTCCCTAACGCGCGCAGCAGGATCTTGTGACCCCGCGGCGTGCACGGCGAAGCCCTGGGCGATGGGTGCGGGCAGGAGCGGCGCCGGGCGCTGTGCGCGGCCACGGCCGGCTCCTCCCCGTGCTGCCAGCCCGGCACCGCGGCGGCCGGCCAGCCCGGAGCTGGGACAAGGGCTCTTTTCAGAAGAAACTTCTGGCTCCACGCTGCCATGGGCTTTGTAGGAACTTGAAACTTCCCCAAAACTGCAGATTTAAAGCAGTTTCTGAACTCTCTCCCAAAAATTCCTTAAGTGTTTTGGATGTGGCGTAGGCCAACTTTCCTTACAGGAATTGGAAATTTCCTGAAAGGAATTTCCATGGCAGAAACGGGGAAGAGAGTACACTCGCAGAATCCAGCCCGTTCACCGGCGAAGTGTGGCGAGCGCTGGCGCTGGGCAGCAGAAGGCCCCTTTGTTCTGTCCCGGGGAGAGACAATGTATTTTCACATTTATTTTTGAGTCCGTACATTGTGTAAGGGGTACATTGTGGAACTTCTGCAAATTGAATAGCTGAAATCTGTTCAGCTTTTTAATCCGTGACTTGACAATTTTAATTTACGGTTATTGTGTTTCTGTGTAAGTTTTCCAAGAGAAGAGGAAGAAGAGGAGGGTAAAGCGGGAGTCCCGCGCAGTCTAGACACGCAGCTCACGCTAGACGTAGCTCAGGGACCTTTTCGTTTAAATTATTGAAGCAACAGTTGACGTGTTGTCATCTCCTGTGTAGACGAGGCAGATAAGATCCTTCACTCCGACCTCTCGCGGATGCTGACAGTGTAGGGAGGGTTGGATTTTTTAGGGAAGGGAGTGTCCTTTAGTGGCCTCTTTGCTCCTTTCAGTCGGCTTTGTCTCAGCTCTCTCCTGTACCTTCAGCTCTTCCCATTCAGTCCACCAGCGTAATCAGAGGCTTCAAATCAAACATCTTAATTAGGGACCACTGGAGTCCATGTGCTTGGTTTGTCCCCATTTATTTCCTGGTCCGTGGCCTCCAGAAGTACCATCCTCGTAGTGGAATGTGGGCACAGGGACTGAACATGGGTTTGAGTCTGAATACGGGCCTTGGTCCCCACACCTGGGGTTTCTCACCCATGGACCATCTCGACATCCCGTCCTTGTTCCGAGGAGCTCTGCTGCGCCCCGCGTCCCCCGGCCCGGGCGGTCCCTTGGTGACCAGTCCCTCTGTTCCTGCCTTGCCTGGACGTGTCACTTGATCCACATCAAGGGCTGGAACTCGATGATCTTTCAAGGCCCTTTCGGAGCCAAGCCATCCTGTGATCCTGTCCTTGGCCGTCCCTCGGCACACGGGATTTCAGTGGAATCCGTCCCATGTCACGTTTCCCCAGCCATCGAGAGCGCAGGAGCCCCGGCCCTGGTGGGTCTCCATTGAGAGGCGCTTCCAGGGCTCGGTGCTGTGGCCTCCATGGCCTGGTTCCCTTCCCTCTGTTTCTTGTTCAGGTACCTTTGGGTTTTTTATGATATTTTTATTTTGCCGGCAGTCCTGGGCTGTTTGTTCAGTGAGTCATCCCTCTCGGTCCTCGCTCTCCTTGTCTCTCCGCTGTCATTTCAGCCACTCCCGAGTCCTTTTTCTGGTTATTTTTGTGTAACTAATGTAAGAGAACTTAAATAACACCACAATTCATAGCTGTATAACATCCTGAAGGTTTGTATCGATGTTCCAGTTCCCAAGGAAGGCCTGAAGAGTCAATCTCTGTTTGAAGAAATCCGCATGACGTACATCAAAGAGCTGGGAAAGGCCATCGTGAAGAGAGAAGGGAACTCCAGCCAGAACTGGCAGCGATTCTATCAACTGACTAAACTGCTGGACTCTATGCATGATGTAAGTGCTTCGGTGAACGCTCTGGATGTTCCAGATAAATAAGGTTGGGGGTACGATAGTGATCTCCTCTCTCCTGTTTTTATTTAACGGGATAAATACCGGGGGGAGCTGTCACACTGCTCTGCTCCCTGACGAAAGGGCAGTTGACGGAGGTGAATGTGCTGCGGCAGTTGTTATTATAATTAATGTCATTTTCAGCCTCTTTAGTTTTTAAAAATGATGTTGCTTTAAAATGGAGGAACTCTGACATTTTAAATGATTTTGCAGCCCCAGCAGAGATGTGAGGTTTAAAACCAGTACTGTCTCAGAGACAGACTGTTCAGGAATCTGTGGAATTGTTTGAAATCGCGTTAAAATAATGCATCGGTGCTATTTTTAGTATTGGTAGTGGTCTCATTTTGCAAGGAATTTCAGAATTCGGGCTGTCTCCCTTTGCGGTATGCGCTCTAAATTGTGCGTATGTACAGAGGAGCCGAAGCGGTGTTTGGGCTGGAGAAGGCAGGGGAAACTCGGAGACCTCAGAATTAGTTTTTTCTTGTTCGTGTACCAAGCACCTGGCAAGACCTCATTAAGCTTATCCATATGCATGTTATTTGTATGCCAGAATGGGAACTGGTACAAAATCTTTCCAGTATTTGTAAAAGACCGTGCACGATCTGTTTGCTTGTTTTACACCAGCCTGCCAGTCGTGAGTCTCCCTGATGACGAGGAGGATAACTGCGGGTCTGCTACCTGAGCCGGGTCGGGGCGGGATGCTGGGGAGGCAGGAGGAAGGAAGGATGTCGGTTGATAGTGCTGCTGCCTGTGCTCGTGTGACAGTAATTCTTTGCTTTATCATTTGTAGGTGGTTGAAAATCTTCTGAGCTTTTGCTTCCAGACATTTTTGGATAAATCCATGAGTATTGAGTTCCCAGAAATGTTGGCAGAAATCATCAGCAATCAGATACCAAAATACTCAAACGGAAATATCAAGAAGCTCTTATTTCATCAAAAGTGACTGCCTTAATACAAAAGGGTTGCCTTAAGAAAACGTCAAATGATAGCTTTTTTTTTTTTTTGTAAAGAAAAAACCTACCAGACTTGTTAATTTTGTCCTTGCAGCGGTGTTTCTTTTGTAATTATGCACTACATGTGGTTTACAGAGGGCCAAGATTTAGGCTATAGAAGCAGCGGATTTCTCACATTTGATAAATAATTGGGGAGAAATAAAAGGAAAATAAATCTTATTTGTCAGAAATTGTATATCTCCCCTCGTGCAACATCCATGGATGCATCAAAACCACCGGTGACAAGATCTGAGGCTGTGTTATGAACATTCTGCTAATTAATTTCTGCAGTTGGCTGGAGACAATTTTCTAGGCTTTTTTTTTTTTTTTTTTTTTTTT
>WKFP01014146.1:397255-424663 GCA_011057875.1 Pterocles orientalis
CTCATTAACAGAAGGGAGGGTTTTTAATAAGTAATAGCTAGGTGCTACCTCGTGAGCCGTCAGACGCTTGTGCTAAATTACCAGCTGCTTCGCCGCGCTCGTCTTCGGATAATCAGCTCCTCACCCGGAGAATAGAACTTTAAATGGCTATTTCTTAAAAGAAAAACCACTTTTAATCTGTATTTCCCAAAAGCTAAAAATTTGAATTAGCCCAAATGTACAAACTATAATTGCTTGGAGGCTTCTGGTTCGTTAGAATAATTAAAATGCCGTGCTCTCGCCGAGCAGAGCCTGTCCCTCCAGCACCGGGCTGTGGAGGTGACGTGCGGGATTTTGTGCGGGACGGCCGGGGGGGGTGGCAGGATGGATGTGGGTGCTGCCTGGGATGGTGGGGCTGAGCGCCCATCCCTGTGTGGGTCACGGGGGGGTTTGTGTTTCATCAAACTGGTTTATGGGGTGTTGCTGGTGCAGCACAAACACCCCGGTGCAGCTTTAGAGCATGCGCTCCCGCCTGGGCGAGGTGACGTTAGCCCTCGGGCTCGCTGGGCTACTAAATATAAACAGCTACGAGAATAAAATTCTAAAATCTCCCCAGAGGGATGCTGCGGGATGCTGGTGTCTCTGCCTGCAGCTGGCTCAGCGGCTCTGCCGGGATGATGTGCCCAGCCCCTCGCTGCCACTGGTACCGGGGCCGCGGGCGAGGCATCGCCAGCCCCTTCCCTGCATCCCATCGGAGCACGTCCTGCGCAGCCCTCCCTGACCCACCGACACCATTTGCAGGCTGAACATGCAAACATCCCTTTTTTTTTCCATGCTGACATCACCTTCCTCGCTCACACCTCCAACCCTGCCTCCAAAGCAAGTGACAACGTGGAAATTCTGCTAAAAAAAAAAGGAAAAAAGGAAAAAAGGAAAAAAGGAAAAAAGGAAAAAAGGAAAAAAAAAAGGGCCTGACATCCCAGGTCCCACGGGGCAGATGCCTCCAGCAGCCCCCAGGCGCGGGTGCGGATGCTGGGCCAAGGGGACAGGGCTCGGGGGTGGCTGTGGCTCTGCTCGCTCCCAGCGAGGTTCGTGAAACAGCCTCAGGAACGCTGAGCAAGCGCCTTCCCGGCCACTGGAAAAAGCTGAGGTGTAATCAAGCCTGTCCCTGCGTCCAGGGAAACAGTTTCCTTGCTCTGAGCAGAAGCCCAGGTTTGCTTTTCCCCCGGTGCCTGTTCCTGCATCCCGTGGGCACCGCAGCCGGGCGGGGGGACGTTCCTGGGCTCGGGGCTCTGTCACCAGGCGCTGCTCCAGGGTGGCCGGGAGTCACCGGGTGCTGCCCCGGAGAGCGCTGGAATCACGAGTTTTGGGCTGTTTCCCTCATTTCTGGGGATGACACCGAGGAGCAGGGATGGGGGCTGGTGTCCCCGGGGGCTGGGTGGGACAGGAGTGGAGGCGAGCCCAGCGAGGTCTGGGATCACCCCAGCAGTGACAGAGGGACAGGGCTGAGCCCTTTCCTGGGTGCTGAGGAACTCTTTTATTTTATTTTCCTTTTCAGGACTATGCGCTTGAAGGCTGAAAATAATACAAATGACGTTGCTATAGGAAAGATGTGTCACTGCAAAACTGCAAAGAATCATGGAATGATTTGGGTGGGAAGGGTCCCCAAAGCCCACCCAGTGCCACCCCCTGCCATGGGCAGGGACACCTCCCACCAGCACAGGTTGCCCAAAGCCTCATCCAGCCTGGCCTTGAGCCCCTCCAGGGATGGGGCATCCACAGCTTTCCTGGGCACCCTGGGCCACTGCCTCACCCCCCGCACAGGGAAACATTTCTCCCTAATTTTCCTCTTTCGATTTCCTGCCGTTTGTCCGCCGGCTGGGGCTCCCCGGTGCCAGGATGGCTGAAGGTGTCAAGGGGGCAGGGCAGCATTCGGGGGGGGGTTTGGCCATGATTGGGACATTCCCACCCGTCTTCACCCGGGACTGCCCTGGGAGGGGTGCAGCCCTGCTGAGGACAGTCCTTGCGCCCAACGAAACCCTCCTGGAAAGCAACCTCCTGCCCGAGCATCACCCGCAGCCCCAGCGCTCCTCGGGGCAGACCGTGCCCAGAAACAAAGGAAAGGCTCTTAGAGGCACCCCGGGGACTTAAACAAGTATTATTTGAACCTGTTTGGATTTGTGCTATGAAATCCCTTGGATAAATCCAAATAAAATAAAATAAAATAAAATAAAATAAAATAAAATAAAATAAAATATCCAAATAAATCCTCTTCAGTATTTAAGCAGAGCCATCAGCCGGCTATTGCGGGACCTGCAGCGGTGCTGCCAGGCTCTGATGAGCGTCCGTCCCCTACCACCACCCTCTGTGGAGCTGCCAGCAGAAGTGAAATGAAAATAAGCGATACCCTTCCTCAAGGGAAAATGCCAGTGCTGCAGCTGAGATTTACAAACTGAAGCGGCAGCAGAGCCTGAAACCGCTGTAACAGCACGGCTGTGTCAGGAGCGCAGCCCCCGCCCCGCGGTGGGGGGCTTGTCTCGCCGTGTCCCCGCGCACACCCACACCTCTGCACCCGTGTGGCACTCCTGTGGGAAGGTCCCATCCCTCCAGCCCGGAGGAGCTGTGACATTGTGGTACCTGGTCACAGCATCTCCCTCCATCCAGCGCACAACGGCCCCTCTAAGTGCACTGAGCAGCAGCAGGGACCAGCAGGAGCCCGTCTGCAGCCTCAAGTGTTGGCGCTGGGGACAGAGCATCCTCATCCCCCGTGTCACAGCAATAACCCAGCACCGCGAGTGGCCGCGGAGCACGGCTGTAATTAGCCATAATGGGCTGGGCTGCTCTTCAGGCCGCCAAACTCAGCAGAAGTCTTCTTGAGACCAGACAACTACCAGGAGGATGTTTTGTCTGACTGTGGAGCCAGATGGGAATCTGAAAAATCACAGCCGGAGTCTGAAACTGTTGCTCTGAGTCATAGCCTGCTCGAAAAAAAGCATCCAAAGCAACCCAAACTCAATCCAACCTAATCACAACCTAACCCAATCCCAACCTAATCCAACCCAACCCAACCCCAACCTAACCCAACCCCAACCCAACCCCAATCCCAACCTAATCCAACCCCAACCCAACCCAATCCAACCCCAACCCAATCCCAACCCAACTCCACCCCAGGACCTCAGAAGGGCACCAAGAGGTGTGACCGGCTGCTCCCAAGTGCATCACTTCCTGCTGCAAACCCGGCAAAATCAGTAAAGAGACAAGGGCAGCAGCTCAAATGTGGGCCCATGGGGACCCTGGAAAGGCCACACGCGTTGGTGCCACCCAGACGTGGGGCTCAAAGCTGGTGCACGGCGTCCTGGCCATGGCTTGGAACACGGCAGGACTGCACCCCGAGACTTGTCTGACATCTACTTCAACAGATATCACTGCACCGTGTCTTTTTTCCTTTGGTTTAATGCCTAAAATGACGGGACAGGGAACACAGGAGAGACTTTACCCATCAGCAAGTCTGCCTCTCCCTGCGTTCTTGTAATTGTGACTGATGGCTTTAATATTAAGCATCAAATGCCATGTCAAGCTGGTTTAAAAAAATATTTTCTATCTTTCTCTTGGAATATAGCAATGTTTACTCCAGTATTAAAGCTGGGAACATTCAGGAAGCGTTTCAGCCAAATTTTTCTTTTTGGAAAGTTTTAATTAAAAAAAAAATATTCCACTAGCTCTCCTGTAAGAGCAATAACTCCTGCTCGTGCTTCATTTTCCTTCCCTCCAGAAGACATCTTGTAAATGCGTTTGTGTGGGACTCTTGTTCCCAGTTACTCTCTGGGTAGTAAATCCAAAAGCTCCTAAGTGCCTCGGAAAAGGAATTTACTCCCGTCTCAGAATAACTTGAGCATCTGAAGAGCTGAAGGGGGACACTGCACCGAAAGGTTTTGCGGGGACACGGACCGGCAGCAGCCCGTGCGGGTGCTGGTGCAGCGATCCCGAGTGGGAACCCTGCCCGAACGCCCGGGGGATGTGCCCAGTGTGTCCCCAGAGGGGTCGGGGTGTCACTTACAGAGGGGTTACCGTCCCGAGGAGACGAGCTGCACCGCACCCCCCCTAGAAATTAGGAAAAAAAATAAAGATTGACTTTTTTCCTCTTTTTTTTTTTTTTTTTTTTCTCCAAGACAAAAGTCCAGGAAGTTTAATTGCTGTGCAAGGAACGTCAGGAGGTCTGCAACTGCAGCCTCCCTCATCCCGAAGGGACACCACGAAGTGAACAGAGAGGCAGCCCCGGGCCGGGGGGCGGTGGCGGAGGCGAGGGCGTTTGCAAAGCACTTTCTGCAGCCGGTTTCAAATGTCCTTCGCGTCTCTCGTTACAGGTCTTCTAAAAATATCAAATATAGATCTTTCCCTCATAATATTTTAAGATACTCTATTTATACATTAATTCTTTCAAAAATAAAAAGTGACACATACAGCAACTCAGTCACTCGGAGCTTTAAAATTCTTACAAAAGACACGACACCCAGCCCCAGCAGCGTGCGGCAGCTCTGCGCTGCCCAGGAGTCTCTCCGCCAGCAGGCTGGGGTTTATTTCACCATTTTCTATTACAAAATATAATCCTTCCAGCTCTCGACACGCCCCAATTTGTTACCGCAGGGAAAGGCTCCTTCTCCCACCCTCCCCATTAAAAATGACCCGAAATGGCGAAGGGTTTGCAGATCTGATTTGCTCCAGCCTGGGGCATCCTGCATGAGCATCCCCTCCGGGGCAGGAGCAGTGGTGGACCCACGGGCTCGTCCGTTGTGTTCTGCAGACCGTGGGTTGGCCACACCAACAGCAAACGTCCCGTGGATACGGAAATAATTTACCTCGCACGAGCAGCACTGCACGGACTGGGCACGGACAGACGGCACGCCAGGCTGCAAGCACGGAGACCACCTGAAAACAACGGCGGAGAGGGGCAGAGGCAGGTCCCGAACGGCACATCAGCGCCTGGGCGCTGGCGGAAGCAGGGATGTGTCTGTGCCGGCTGCGCTGGGATGCGGAGATGCAGAACAGCCAGACAGGAGGAGGGGGTTTGTCTGGGGCAGCATCGCCCTCCAGGAAGGAAACGCAGGCTGCACAGGTTTACCACGCAAAAAATCTAAATATTTAAAAAAAAAAAAAAAGTGTTGAGATATTTGGTCCAAAATATCCTCTTCTCCACTGTGCTGATGACTGCTGAACCCCAACAGCTCCCGGCCGGTGCCGTGCCCACCCCGCAGCCCCCCCGAGCTCTCGCCTGCGAGAGCCGGGCTCTGCTGCGGCACGGGGGGGACAGGCACCCCCAGGCTGCTCCGGAGGCTCAGCCTCCTGCACCCCGCTGCAGACACACCCGAACCCCCCTCACCCTGCCCCGGCGCTGCGAGAAGGGGCTGGTTGGAAAGCGGGGGGCTGACGGGTCGGGGTCCCCAGCTCCCACCGAAGCTCTTTGAACAGTCGCGGCCGGGAGCAGCGGGCTCGGCGGCTCTCGCGCAGGTTCACAGTTTGCAGGCTCGTTCCCTACGGAGTGCAGAGCTGCTGTGTTGCTGGTTTGGGTTTTTTTGTTTGATTGCTGCTCTCGGCGGGGAGGGGAGCTCCAGGCATCGTCAGCCTCTGCTCGGGGCTGGAGGAGTTGAGCCACGTCCCCAGGACCGCTCTCCCCGCAGCCCCGGGAGGACACACGGATGATTATCACACAAACATTCGTCTCCGTGGGCAGGGGGATGTCCTGGCCCTGCGTCGCGTGGTGGCAAAGAGCAAAACGTCCCGCGGGAGCCCGCCGGCGCTGCCATGGATGCCATGGAAAGCTCAGCAGTGGCGTGCCGACACCCCCGCTATAGGAACTCGACGTAGTTCTCGGGGATCAATCCCGTCTTCCCGTTGAGCGTCCCTTCCAGCCAGCCGGGCTCCTGGGATGGGTGAACTTGGGGAGAGAAGGAAAAGGTGGGTTACTGTGGGGGGCTCAGGGTGCAGAGCCTGTTCATGTGCTGAGAACATCAGAGTTGCTCTTGGGAAAGACCAACACTCGATTTCTGTTTATTTTAAAGTAAGGAAACCAACACGCTAAGGAGCTGAGGAAGCCGCAGGGCTCCATCCCGCCCAGACAGGGACCCCTCTGCGTCCCCTTCATCGGGGTCAGGGATCGCGCCGGGAACCCAACGGCAGGACGGGGCGAGCGGCACGCTCAGCCGTGGGCTGGGCTCCCAAACACGAGCTGGTGCTGCAGGTCAAGAGAAGCACTTGGGATAAAAACAAGGGCTCAAAACTTCCTCCTGATTTGCGCTAAAATCTTTTCTGAAGTTGGAGAGAACGCGGTTAACTCCATCGCCTCGCAACCTTGCACGTCCCAGCTTGGCCTCGCACCAGGCTGGGAGGAAAAAAACTGCATTAAGCAAAGGCTCCCGGCAGGAAAGCAAACACTGCAATCTCATTTCTGTGAAATGAGAAACCCGATCAGTCCTCAAAAGATTTACGCTTTTTCCTTATTCAATCAACTCCTGAAAATCTGCTGATTTCACAGGAACCGGGGTTATGCCAGTGCAGGCAGAGGAACATCCACCGCGCCTCCCACGAGAAATGGGGCGAGTCGGTATTTCAGAGCCACCCGAGCCTCCTGGGACCCCCTGTCCGGCCCGCCGCCCGTTTTCTGGCTTCTCTATTACAGAACCCAGAGCACAAATGCAACACAACTTCCCTATGGAGTGTAAAACTTCAGCATCAAACAGCAGCAGCTCAGGGGGGTCCCTTGCTTTCCCGCCCAGGGGCCATCACTAGTCCCAGACCCAGGTGAGCATCCCCTTCCCGACCCGTGGCTCTCACCTTCCCCGATTCCAGGCCCCCCCGGACCCAGGACATCCCTCCCAGTTAGCGCCACGACGAGGGCACACAACCCCCACGTGCACAAGATCTGCTGCGGGAAAACCCAGGGTTCGTGCCACCCAAAGCAAACCCCCGCGGAGCGTGACCGCACCGCTCCGAACAGTCATTTACCGCGTGGACGTGGCCCGGGGCGGGTACCAGCACCCCGACCTCCCATCGGACCGAGACGCTGCTCTGCCTGTGCAACCTTCAACTCAAACAAGAGCCTGTCCCTAAGCATTTCCAAGATCCATTTGCTTTCGTTGGCTTTTATAAAACCCCTCCAGATAATAACACTTCGACCCAGCAGTGCTGTTTCGCTTCCCCCAGCTACCGTGAGCCTTGGCTGCGCTGCCAAGTGATCAGAACACGCTGTATATTTTTTTCCTTGAATAATCCATTGATTTTTATCTGGAAAACACAATGTATTTAATTCAAACTTGTTCCCCTCCTAGCTGCTCTCATTCCCATGGGCTCTCAAAGGGGAGACCATGTTTATTTATATCTGTGGAGCTGCTTAGGAAAAGTATTTTCTTTAATTCACATGTATTCATTCTCTTCCCCTTTCTGCTCTGTTCTCACATATATCCCAGGGCAAAACCAGTGCTTGTGGTAGCAGCTTCCCAAATGACAATGCTTAACATATAAAAGCCAAGAACTACTTGGAAAGTAGTAAAAAGTCTTTTCTATACATCGGGATTCTATCTAAACCAGAGCTGCTCAGTTCCGCGGGGCACAGGCTCTTTCCCTGGATGCAGGGAACAGAAAGTCGATGTTCATCAGCATCACCTCCAAAAACCCCACTAACCGCAGCCCACCTATTCCAGCTCTTGGTATCCAGAGGAAAAAAGCACACGCTGCTTTTCCACCTCCCGCACGGAACGTTACGGCAACGGCACAGAATATTTCTGGGGCCGATACTCGGAAACTAATCTCTCCTACCCAGAAGACCCGCGAGGGATGGCTCCGTGTATGGCAAACGCTGCGGGCAGCCAACCCCTCTCCAGTTCCTCCCTTAGAGGAAGGGTCCGTGCCCCCGGGGGGTATGAGCCCACCTCCTCCCGCTCCCACAAGGCGCCCAGGGTGCCCCGTGCCCCCCCTGCGGGTCCCGGACTCACCGTTCTCGAACACGGTGCCTGCCGTGAAGGAGAGCTCCGAGTCGTGTTCGGCTTTGCAGGCGTACAAAGCCCGGGCTTTCCGCAGCGGTGAGCTGCAAAAAGAAAGGATTTATCGGCATGAAACCACCCAGCTCGCACACAGCAGCACCCCCTTCCCACCGGGTCCCAGGGGGGTCCACGTGCGTGGTGAGGAGGGGTCCAAGGATGTCTAACAGAGGTGCGAGGTTATGCCGCTCGGGGTGAGAGCGAGGAAGACACCGGAGGAGGCTGAAGGCTCGCAGGGATCAGCTCCCAGTTTTCACCACACTGCAAATCCCAGTTTGAGCCCAGCCAGCACCACTGGGACCAGAGCCCATGGCTGTGCCCAGGCAGCCCCCAGCCGGGGTCCCGGAGAGCTCCAGCTGGACAGGAGGGGTCCCGCGGGGACCTGGACATTTTGGTGGGTCTCCGAGGGGCCGGAACCGACTGGGGGGTTGGCGTGGAGCAAAGGTGGGCAGCAGGCGCCGGCAGCAACCCCCTGCCCACCGGCCCCACGCGCTGCCAAACCCACCGAGTGCAGCTGCAAAGAGAAGGGGAACGCTGCGAGGAAGAACGAGCACTTGGGGAAGGGTGTTTCGAAACAGAAAAACAAGTTAAGTCCACGGAGAATTTGTTGCACTTCTTTAGAGCCTGTACCTGAAGATAAAAAAGATTTATAACCATTAGATTTTCCTGGGGAAGTGTCGGCGTGCCCACGCTGCGGGGGAGTGAATTAGAGCAGAGAGTGCCAGGATCGCAGCACATCGCCGGCAGACGCGGGAGAAAACAAAGGATCTCAGCACCCCAGCAGCAACGCCTGGGCACGTCCCCTGCGCCCGCAGCCTCCCACCCATCCTCTCCGGGGCTGGGGTCCGCTGGGACCCACCGGGCCACGGGGATGGTGCAAACCTGCCCCGGCACCGCGCTGTCCGGGCACCCATCGCTGCCACAGGCTGTGGTACGGCCACGCACAGGGATGGGAATGGCCCCGAGACCTGCTGCTGGGGTCAGGAACGAGGCATCGCCATTTCTCCGTTCAGTGGTTTCACCAACTTTTATCTTTCTGAGGACTTGAGCTTATTCCAAATCCTCCCCCAGTGAGGGATGCAGCGGCACGTTTTCGGCTCACGGTGAAAGCGGTTCACCTTCACACAGAAACCACAAACCAGGGAAGCTGTGGATGGTTTTGGTTTTGCTGCGAAAGCCCCGAAGCAGTGGTCTCTCCTCCCTGAATTCCAGCTGCCCGACACGAGCAGCAGCCAAACACTCCAACACCAGGACGGGCAAACCCTCCTCCTGCGCCGGAGGGACCCTCGCTGCCGGGCACCACTCCGCACAGCGCTCGAGGACACTGGCAGATGGGGAAAAAAAAGTATTATGGGGCTTGAATTATTCAAGCTGTTCTTTTTCTCCCCAAAAACGACCTGTGCAGCCCAGCCTGCCCCTCTGCCCATCTGTGCCCAGCAGAGCCCTGCAGGGCTTGCAGGGATGAAACGCTGGACCCCGCTGATCGCTCACGTTCGGTTTCTGCCTCCAAGCATGGCACCGGGCCAGCAAAGCACTCAGGAGCTTCACCCATCTGCCCCTGTGCGGTTTCGGGGATGCTGAGCCGCTCTCCCACCGAGGAGGAAGGCTGCTGGGATGGCATCACGCTGCTGTCAGCCTCTGCAGGCACTGAGCAAAACAAATAAATAACCCTGCCGAACAGGCAGCTGCTCTACCGGCAGCGTTTGTATGGCCGTAGGTGTGGGGGAAGAGCTCCGTCTGCGCCTGTAACGCACAAACAGGTTTGACACGTCTCCCCAAGAGGAGGGATTGCTGCCCCGGCCCCACGCCTGCGCCCGCAAGGTGCTGGGAGCCACGATCTGCTGGGGATGGCAACGGCCGCGAGCTCCACGGTGCTCGGAGGAGAGAAATCCCGCCTGAGGACTTCCCCACAGACCAGAGACGGACCATCCACAGACCAGAGGTGATGCTGCCCCAGCTCCCCTGTGTGAGCATCCCGTGGTCCCCACAGCGCTGCCCACAGTGGGCTGATGGCATGACAGCATCTCCGGTGCCGAAAGCCTTGGGACCCCCACCAGCATCCGCTCCCATTGGCATCTCGCACCCCCCGGCATGGGGGGCCCTGCATTCCCCTGCCCCACGATGCCTGACTCATGCACCAGCATCCCACTGCAGATCTTCTCTTGGTCCACCCGTAACTTTCAGGATTGAGTTATTCCAGCGATGCCCAAGCACCCGGGACACGGGCACACAGCAGGGAAACGTCCGTGGTGCCCCATGTCCTTTCCCCTCCTTAGATTCCAGATAAGAAAACAGCAGTATCCAGAAAAACGCGGTATCACAGGGTTGTACAAAGGCTCGCCAGTCCTGGCAGCCCCGGGACGGCAGCACACGTCTTACCTGCTGCAGAGAGAAGTGAACCGTGGGACCTGCAAAAGCACAGAAACCACCAGCGCTGGCGGGCACCGCGGGCGAGACCTGCAAGTGCCAGCTCCCACTGGGAGACCACCCGCTGGGGGGTCCGAGGGGGTTCAGAGGGTCCCCCCGGGGCAGGAGGCGTTTGAAAGCTCCTCTCTTGCCGAGTGCAGACAGCTGCAGTGGGGGCTGGAGCAGGATGCCAAGGGAGAAGGGAAGTGAAGTGGGGGAAACGGGGTAAATCGAACAGAAAATAGCAAAAGCAACGAAAAGCAAAAGCGAATTGTGCAACAGACCTGATGGGGGATGAGTCGCTGGACGTAGAGGAGGTGGGCATAGGACTTGATGGCGCAGAGAACATGGGCCAGGACGGTGAGAGGGGTGACGTTGGGCTTGGATTCTGAGGGCTGCAAGACATAACCAGATACCTTATCAACATGCAACCACAGCAACAAACAGCAACCCAGAGACAGGCAGACGACAGCCGACGATAGCGAGTGCCTTGGGAATATTCAGAGCATGAGACACAGCTACGAAATGAAGTGCCAAGACCTTGGGAAATGCTTCAAGGCCAGATCTGCATTTCTCTGGACAACGAGAGCTGGATCTTCCAATTGCCCCTGCTCCATCGCCCTGGCCAGCGAGCCCCACGCCCCGTGTGCGGAGGGCTGTCGGGCTCGCTGCTGCACTTACCTGCCTTGATTTATTCACCCCACTGCTGCCAGAAACAGTCCATGGTATTTCTGGGCATTAGTGATGGCCACGAGCAGCCTCTGTCATGTCAGTTGTTGCGGTGCCAGGGTCTGGGTCTCGATCCTCGGTGCCCGGCCACGACCGCGCGTTTGCGTTTCTACCCAAGAAGTCTCGGAGGCGGGGAACCCCCAGCAGCTCGTTATCTATGGGATGGAGCCAGCCAGGGCTGGTGTTTCCATGCTCTCAGCTGCTGGAGGACACCTCCACCCCACCCCACCCCACCCCACGAGGGTCCGCAGGGCTCCTGCCGTGCCCATGCAATCGGTACCACAGACATGTCATTTGGTTTTTCCACATTTTACATTGCAGAACTCCTTCCCCTCATGCAAACTGCTCTTGATTCCTCACTCCTAAGTCACTGCTGCCTGCTGAAGTTGAACCAAGTCAATGCATGGGGAAGTCAAGCAAGAAGGGTTTGGTTCCTTCAAACCTGCCTGATTTGGGTCATTCTCAGGTTCCCCAAAAAGCCATTATTGTACTAAAACACCCATTTGAGTCTGATTCATCTTCTGCTGTTTTTATGCTTATCGACTCATCTGTCTCCTCTAATTCAGGCTGTAAATTCCATCCCTGAGAAAACACCAGAAAAACCTCTCCACGCTGAAAACACCTCTGTAAAAACAAGAAGTTTTGGAAAAGCATCACGATTTATGGTTTTTTCCCGAGAGCGGGATGGTACCTCTGGTCACACGGGTCTGCGTGAGGTGGGGACAGGGAGTGACCCCACAGGCAACCCCTGGGCTGTCCCCATCCCCATATCCAGGGGGGGGAAAGGTGGTACACGGGCAGGGAGGGGCACAGCCTCCCTCCAAAGCCAACAAACGGAGCGTGGCAGCCCCAGCACACGCAGCAGGATGGAGCCCACGCTGCCTCCGACACCCTCAATGAAATGATGGAGTCTCTGTAAGAGGCTAATGGGTTAACCCGTGACCATCCAAAACCCATCAGATCCCAACAGCAGACAATCGTTGTTTCAGCCGCCGGCTTCTGCTCCTTAAGCCCAGAATGAAACGTTTCATTTATGGACAGCGAGGAGAATATAACCAACATTTTTCTTCCATTTCAAGCTGAATGTAAAACCTCAACCTCTATTATTTAAAATGAAAAGAACCAACCTCCCCCAGCACCCAAGAGGGCCTCCAGGAAATAGTTATGATTAATATTGAATTTTGTGTTTTCTTGTAATTTTCTTCCCTTCAGTTCGAGTTACAGTTTAACACCTTCAAACGAAAACATCACTCCCAGCACACCAGCATCCCTCCAGCTCATGCATCTGTGCAACCCACACCCCGAATCCTTCCCCCTCTCTGGGTGTATCTGGGTCTCTGTGGGTTTTTGGGTGGCTCTCACCCGCGGTCCCCCCGCACCCTTCCCTGTGCCGGCGGCCAGCGCGCTCTGGCATTTTCCGATGGCGACAACTCCAATCTGCACGGATAGGTCTGTGGATTTGGTCCAATTTCCAGGGGGAAAGTGTCCGTGCCATAAATATCACCACCGCCACGGCACCCAAAGGACACTGCAGAAGGTTAAATTGTTGGCCTGGACCCCCCCGAGGTCCGGGTCTGCTTAAGGCCAAACTCTTGGCTTCTCTGCTCCTCGCAGGAGCTGTGTCGCTGAATGCAACAGCAACCACCGACCTCCCCTCGTATTTACAGGCAACACCTTTATTACACCAGAGGGTTACACGCACACAGAGGAGACAGAGCAGCGCAGGGCAGGAGGGATGTGCGACGGGAACGGTCACTGGCAGGCTATTCACAGAAATCCTCCAAATGGTCTCCTGAGAATTGTCACTACTTAATATATTTGCATTTTTTTATCATCAAAATTGCCAGTCTTTTAAAAAAAATGAGTGTTCACCCGCACTACTTAGTCTTTAGCAAATCTGTCAGGGATCTGTACTTACCGGGTGTTGGATCTATTTCCACCTTTAAACAGAAGGAGGTGCTCCAAAGACCAGCAGGTCAGCCCACACCGCAGAATTTAACCCTTCAAGCACCAGCTCTGGCTTCCTTTTCTTCCCAGCAGGGGCAGTTGCGATGGTGCCCTACCTTCCCTTCACACAACAAGCTACAGGCACACAGGGCAGGTAATTTGGGATTTTATCTGTGCACAAGCATGCTTCTGCCCTCTAATGGAGAGAGCACGTTAGGTGCGTTTGGAGCCATGGAGAGTCCTCTCCTCTGGGCAGCAGCAGCCAGAACATTTCCTTCCCTGTTAGTACTGCACCAAGAACCGTATTTGGGAAGGCAGAGCCCGCTGGTTGCAATAGCGGTATGCAGCGTTCTCTGGCTCTACACAGCTAAGCTCCTACAGCGAGCCTCCAGGACAGTAACTGTCGGCACGGCAAACGGGATATGGGCACGGGTTCATCCCCTGGAAGGCAGAGGACCCGCCGGGTGTGCCTGTCATCGTTCATGGCGATGTGGACTCCTCCATCCTGGGGATCTCAAAAAGCTCTTCATCAAACACAAGTTACCTGCTCCGTGCATGAATCTTCTGCAGGCAAGGAGGGTCACCTTGGGAAGCAAACCTCCCCCCTCCAGCCTCCAGCCAGGTTCCTCTCCCCTGAACCGTCTGGAGGGCAGGATGAGGCCTCAGACACCTCTAGCCACCAGCCCATCTTCTCCCAGGTTACAAACCCTGTGGGCAGCAGTCTCTAACGGACTGCAAAGGTAGGAGAGAGCAAAGAAATGGCCCAGGAATGCCCTCCTCAAAGAGGAGCTTGGCCAAGGTGGGACTTGGAGGGGATGATGAGCTGGTGACCGACATGTGGCTGGGGTCGTCCCCCTGCAAGCAGCTACTGACACCCCCCAGCCCTCCCGTCATAGCCCCCACGGCCTCTGCGGCAGTGGGCTCGGGGTGCACGAGGACACCTCGCTGGGTGTGCCCGCACGGGGGTCAACCATCGCCTCCGTGACCGACCCCGCTCCTCCTCACTGCCCCACGGAAGGAATATCCGACCGCACGGGGCTCCGGGACTAGAAATTCCCAAGGCACTTGCTGAGATGAAATAATTTTAAAAGCATGCAGCTCCCGCTGCTCACGGTCAGCCCTGGCATCGCGCCACCAACGGCGCAGGCTGCTGCGCTCATCACAGCGTGCAATGCAAGAACACGGTTCTGGGAGAAAAGAGTTATTTCTGCGATGTTGCCGTAAAAAAGCCTTATGGCAAGAGCCGGCTGTCAATAATTTGGAACAGGATTTGGGTGTCTTTGGATCCTCCGTGCCCACCAAAACAACCGAGAGAGCTATTAAGTATCAACAGCACGAGGATTTTTAAGATGCCCATCCTATATCAATCGGGATGCTCGCAGAAGCAGCGAGTGTGGTCCTGCGATGACCAGCTCCTGCTCTGGACCAGCACCCTTCCTCGAGAAAAACGGACATTTCAGCACCTGCCTGAGCTGGCGCTGCCAGCACCTACCGACCGGGGCTACGATGTGCACGGAGGGCTCATCCCCCTCCTGTGAAATACAGGGATTTATTCTCACGATACTCCCTGAGTATCACCTTCCCGAGCTTATGTGACTGCACGACCCGAGTCCTGTCTCGCTGGAGAAGTCGGTGCACGCGAGCGAACAGACTCTCCTGAGGTCTCTGGCATTTTGGAGAACGGTTTTCTTGTAGGATCCAATTTCCTTTCTGTTTCTCATGGCAAGAGCAGAGGTGGTGAGAGGCTTTGGGGAAATGTTGGCTGCTGCCAGCTTTCAGTGCTGCCTGCAGAAAGCAAATGTCAGCTGGACCTTTTTTTTTTGGTTTTTGTTTTTTTTTTTTTCCTTCTTCTTACTCAGGAGGACTTTGCGAGGGGCTCTTCCTGTTGGGTGCATAGTGGGAAACAAAACAGAGAAAAAAAAGCTCAGAACCAAAAATACCAGAAGCAGGAAACACAGAAGTGGCTAAAATGAGTCTTCAGGGGCGGGTGGGGACTTTTCCCCAATGGGAGTGGGAAGAGGGAACTCCATGAGTCTGCAGCCCAGCACATCCCGAGGCTTTCGCCCGTCCTGCCGGTCCCTCCGTGCCCCTCCGGAGCAGTGACCGTGACCCAGCGCGGGGGGAAACGGCCCCAGGAAGGGCTGGGTGCGGAGGATGTCGTGTTGCAGTCTGCCCCTCCAGCAATCCCCCTCCTCCAGCAAACAAGCGCACTGAGAAACGCATTCAGAAGCTAAATCCTGCTCCCTGCCTCCGTGCCTGCTGTACTCGCTGCCGTTCCCACTCTGATGTTCGTTTGCTGCCTGAACGTGTGAAAAAAGCAGCAACGCTCGTTTCCAGACTCCGGTCTCCTTTCCAGTTGCTGTAGCTACAAAATCTCATTTCTAATCCCTCCTCACACCCTGCCTCTGTGGGTTCCTCTTCCCCTGCAGCCTGCCTGCGCCGGCTGCCTCTGGCGCTTTGCACAGCTCCAGTCCTCCAGGCACCCGCAGGTCTGCAGAGTTATTCTCAGCAGGGCTTCCAGACAATTTCTGCTGCTGCTTTGTTCTTCTGGCTGAGAGGACATCAGTTCCACTTCAAAAATGTTTACAACTTGTTGTTTATTTTTGTGGGACTCGGGGCTATTTCTGGCACGGAACATCTACCAGCCATGAATGGGCTCAGCCTGCCGATGAATTAAAGCCCTTTCATGCCATCACCTCAGGAACAAACAGCAATATTCCCATTCCGACATTATCGATACCTGGCTGCATCAAAGTACATCCAGCACCCCCCCCGCGCTCTACCTCCTGATCTGTTCCTACAAAACAAAGCTGCAGAACATAAGGCTCTTCTCTAAGCCAGGAAAAAAAAAATTAAAATTACAGTATCATTTGATGCCAGGGCACTCAAACTGTGCTAAAAGAAGGGCAGCTCACCGGCGGACAGGGCTCTGCTGGCTAAAGGCAATGGGGGGCAGCCGGGCGTTGGGAAGCTGACGAAGCTCATGCAATGCTGCACGTTGGGGCGCAGATGGATGGGGTGGAGCAAGCGGCTCCCCGGGCGCTGCGGGTTAGTGATGGCACCACACACAACCCTCTGCATGACGTTAGCTCACGGGGCTGCAGAGCGGCAGGGTTCTTCCTCTGTTTGGTAGTTTAAATGCAGGAAGAATGATGCTAAACTCTCTCCAGTGTTATTCTCCCGGGAGTTTTCTTGCTGCACAGCCACTCAGGTGGAACACAATGACATGCTTAGGGAAATATGCAGCCGAAATGCATTGCTGTCAGCATTACTTGACCAAACAGGTCCAAAAATGTCCAACTTCTTCAGCAAGGACTCTCCCCACATCTCCATCCCCTAGCTCCTCTGTCTGCACAGATTACAGAATCTTCTTTGCAATAACATGGACGTGTTCCTCTTTGCAATCCTGGAGACACCCAGCACCTTGGTTTGTCCTGTCACTTTGCTGCTTGGCTTGTTTCCCATTCGTAGGAATATTTCCCTGCTTTAGCAATTTCACAAACCACCTAAAAGCGTTTCCCCTTGAGAGAGACTGGGAAGAGCTCTGACTTAGGGAAGGAGAGCTGGAGCTTTTGTTGTCCCACTTAACAGACATTTCCCTTTCCCAGCACAGGCAGATGATGCTCGCCGTTTCAAAGGGATGCAGTGACATTGCTGGGTTGGTACAGCCTTCTGGCACGGAGCTTAGAGGCCGCTGTTAGTGGTGGAGAAAGGCAGAGTGAACAAGCAAAGAGTCAGGGATGGATGCATTTTCAACATGAGGAAGCGCTGGAGGCACTGCGGAAAGGAAGCTCGCTGGACCGGCACGTGGGTGTCCTCCCCCTGGGGTGGGATCCAGGAGCATCGCGCCATCTTAACACGGACCAGCATGCCATCAGCAGCCGCACAACTCGCTTATAACAGAATTTGCAGAATCACTAATTACCAACCCATCAGTCACCGCTCTTAGAGAAACCTCGTCCCGGCACTGGAAGGGGGACAGGCGGGAAGGACCGGGGCAGGGCAGCGGAACAGAGGCACCCACGGGTCCACGCCAACGCGTCCCCGGGTCCTTCGCGGCTCCCAGCCTGGCCGCGACGCGCTGTGCCATTTGCTCGGCAGCTGTGTTTGCTGCTCCGTTAGTGCCCCCTCCCCGCTTCCCCCCTGCTCCAAAGGCTCTCGGCAGACGAAAAATCAAGCTGGCGGGTTTTCTGTCGAACCAAGCGCTTTCAAACTGTATTAAAGCTCTTAATTATTAATAGAAAAGTTGTAATGTGCCAGTAGGAAGCCAAACGGCAGTTTGGGAGGGAAGTGTTGGTAAATCAGGAGCCAGCATCTTAGTCACAGATTTTTCCACCGCGCCACTGCTGCTAATACATGAGGTAATTCTGCGAATCCGGGTGCATTAGTCACCAACAAATTGTATTCACAATTAAGGGGAACTCGACAGCCCTCCAGAAACCTCTCATTTTATTCTGGCATTCAATCCACGGCCATCTTACAACTCCCAGAAAAGCAAAACTCTCCCATCTGCCGCCCCAGCAACCATATGGGATTCTTGGAAAACGAACGCAATTAACGCCCCCGTGGGATGACAATCCCCGATCAGCTGGGGGGTGCTCGGTAGGATCGAATATTGGAGGTAAACACCTCCTGTGCGCAGGGCAGGGGACTCGGTCTGTATTTCCCAAAACCACAACTCCCTTCTGCTGGCAGAGACGTTCCGCTGCAGGGAGCCAACAAGGGGACGCCCGGATCCCCGGCAGCGCAGCAAAGAGGGGAGATGCCTGGGGCTGCCTGGTTCACCCCACGTGCTCCCAGACTCCAACGTGAGCCCCAAGGAAGAAATCGTGCTCTGCAAAGAGCCCCGGGGGCCAGGCGCTGCGGGACGAGCCCGCCCCACAAGCTGTTACTGTCAGCTCTCCGGAGGAAGAAAAGTTCTTTTCACTTTTTAAGTAATTTCTGGAAATAGTCAGAAAAGCTACTCCACACCGTAAAAAATTCATTCCTGGCTAAGTAATCTCCCTTGCATAATTTGATAGAAGGCCATTTCCAGACTCAAATCCTCACAAGGAACAAAGAGCGTTTATTCAAGCCTCCATCAGCCCCACCAGCTAAAACTCTTATTTTCGGATCGTGCAAACGCTCTTCCCGCAGGGTAAAGAGCTACCACCTGCCCACGTAAGTCACACACCTCGGGAAAAACAACGAGGATTCTTTTTGGCCTGTGAAAGTGATTTGAGAATAACGGGTGAATAAAGTCACCGCATAACAGTTCTCTGCATTTACTTGATTCGCCTGATTTCCTTTTGTGCATTTGTTCCTGTGCTGCTCTGTTTTGCAAGTATCCTGCACACATCAGTTCCAGGGAGCTGATCAGAACATCTCGCGCCAAAGCCCACAGCCTGCAACACTGAAATGATCCAATTTGGTCACGTTTATCAAAGGAAATTCTGGTTTTGTTCTGCTCTTTCTTTTTTTTTCATCTTTTTTTTTTTTTCCACTTGAAAAACCCCAAACTTTGTAATAACCGTTTTCCCTCATCAGCTCCCACCAGCAAAACCCTCCCCCTCCGCCGCGCATCCCCTCCCAGTGCAGCCCAGCTGGGAGGTGTGAGCACCACAACCCTCCCAGTTTACTGGCCCAGCCTCAATTCCTCTGCCTGCAATCAAGCTGAAAACGGAGCTTTTCCTCCCTTCCCATTAATCAAACGCAACGAAGATTAATACACTCAATTCACTTTTTTGGGTCGGTTATTTTCTCGCTTCTATCCGTAACACTGCACGCCCTCTCCCGAGCCTCCCCGCCGGCTGCACCCGCTGCTGTGCCCAGGGTCCCCAAGGGGATTGGGGGGGGACCCCAGGAGGTCTCTGACCCCTCTGCTCAAGCCAAGGTTAGCGTAGGTCAGTCCTCCAGGGCTCCGAAACCCCCGAGGACGGAGATTGCCGGCGCTGCCACCACGCTGGTGTTGCACCATTGCACGCGGAAGAGCCTGGCCCTCGTAACAGACCCAAAATACACTTTTATCGTGTCGAACACAACTAAAGCCACAGGAAGACACCTCAATTTCAGTCCCATCTTGGGCCACCACACCTAAAAAGCTGCAGATGCATTGGGCAGAGATGATTATCTGAAGAATCACAGGATGGTTTGGGTTGGAAGGGACCTTAAAGATCGCCCAGTGCCACCCCTACCGTGGGCAGGGACACCTCCCACTAGCCCAGGTTGCCCAAAGCCTCATCCAGCCTGGCCTTGAACCCCTCCAGAAGCAGCAGCTGGGGGCAAACCCACCTGGGCTGGAAGAGCCTCGACCCCCCCACGGTCCCCCAGGTGCAGCTCAGGCTCAGCCTTGGCTTCGCCATATCGAGATCTCTCTGCCTCGCAGCACACACGAACGTGCCCACCCAAATCCTTCCTGGCCACGGCCCCGCTCCTCCAAACCAAGCGGTGCAGTCGGCAAGGCGGGGCAATGATCCCAAAGCTGATGGGATGGAGAGCACGCGGAAGGATGCTTTCCCACATCCGTCACCACGACGATGCACTGTGGCAGTACATAAATGGATGGACATCCCGGCTGTGCTTAAAGAAGGGAAAAATTTTCCCTTCTCCTCGGAGCTCCCCGGCAGGGTCTCCAGGAGCGAGGTTGGGGTGTTTGTCCCTCCCCACTCCCACCCTCCATCCCAGCACAGGCAGCAGCCGGGGGGATTTTCCTCCTCTCTGCCGGGGATACGTTCGCGTTTCGCCAAGCGCCGGTACGGACAACAACAAGAGGTGGAATCCTGCTCCTTCCTCCCGAGATTTCCTTCCCCGCTGTCCGGCAAACCCAGCCGGGGCAGCCTGGCTGCAGGAACCCTGTGGATCGCTCCAAGCCCCGCCGGGCTCGCCGGTGCCGGCTGCAGCCGCGGGGCCGGGGCGGGCGAAGGGGGAGCGGTGCCAGCGCGCGGGGGCAGGCGGATAATTGGCGGCGGTTCTTACGCTGCTGATAATTTCCCAGCTTAGCACAGCCCTGTCAACGGTGTCTGCACAGCCGCCCGTGCACGGCCAGCGTGCAGCTGGATGGAAAGCGCACCAGGGCAAATTAATCGGCGGGCAGGATCCAGAAAGGAGAGAGGAGATTGGGTTACCTCCGTTCCAGGTTAAAGTGGTGGCGTTACAGCCCCAGCTAATTTATGAAGTTAATTAGGCACAAGGATCTTCTTTCAGAGGGAGACAGGATGTCTTTGTGAGCCAGCAGCCTCGTTTTCCCTTTGTTTTCCTCCTGCTCCTTTGGGGGAAATTGTCAGCTTTTTGCTGGGAAATCGGATCAGGCGGGAGGAGGGGGTGGCCGGCCCCGGGACAGCCGTCCCCGGCGGTGGTCCCCATCTGAACCCCGCTCACGCACCGCTCCTCCGCCCGCCCCGGCTCCTTCGCAGCCCTGGCAGTGGGAGCTGCTGGGCGACCGGGGAGGTTTGGGACGTTTTCAGCATTTTCAGTGCCTGTGTGGTACGGCTGGAAAGCAGCGCTGCCTTCAGAAAAAACTCCCACATTCGTCAAAAGACTTTTACAAGGGAGAGTCTCAGCTGCATCCTTGACTTTGAATTAAATCTGCCTGCAAAAGAGGAACCAAAGAATGCGTTTGGACGTTTCTTTACAATATTTTGACTGCGGTGACATTTATAGGTGGCAGAAAGACCTAATTTACTATCATTTTGCTTTCAGCAACCCCAATAAAAATTTTGGCTAGGCTCACGCTTGAGAGATTCTGCCCAAAAGAGCAGAGAGGCTGGAAGCAGAGCCGGGGGTGAGCCACGGAGCAAAACCCACCCCAGGACCCCCGGCTTGGCCAGAATCAAAGGGGAGATGGAGGGACGGCAGGCAGGAAAGGGAAAAGCGAAAAAGAAAGGGCTGGCCAGCAAGAAGATGGGTCTGGGATCTGCAGCTCAGCCCGTGACAGAACAGAGGCTGTTCTGCCGGCAGCCCCGGGGAAGGCTCTGCTGCAGCATCTTCGATTCCTGGCTGCGTTTCCCCACAACGGCCGTAATGTATTTTCAAACGCTGCTTTATTTGAAAGTAAAATTTCCATTAGCCAATATTGGTCTGAGGCAGTCTCTTTGAAGAAAAGACTGCTGCGCAGCTATCTCCACACTAATTACACGAATTAAGAAAGCAATGAAAGTGCAGCGTCTGTATTTTTTTTTCCCGGGCTTTCAAGAACGCTGTCTTTCGAGCCCCTGTGCCGCTGAAGTTCAGATCTCTTGGAGGGAGCTCTAATTTAACGCCGTTTGCGAGAAGCACCCTCGGCTGCTCCCAGAGCACATCCCAGGAACACAGCGGTGCTGTGCAAAGGCGGAAAATTCTGCAGTCTCCCGGCAAGCAGCACCGGGAAAAGCTGCAGAGAGCGGGACTCGGGCCGGGGGAGCTGCGGGACGGCTGGGAACGCGGACCCTCTGTCCGTCTGTCCGTCTGTCCGCAGGCGACAGCACCCAGAGGAGCACACCCCCGGTAGCTCCAAAGCTGCAGATTCAAAGCGTCCACGTAGCTCGTTCCTGCTGCGCCTGATCCCGGCAGCCAAAGGGCTCTCAGCCTGACAGCTCACCTCTGTTTAATGGATGAGCCCGGAGAAAATATTTGGAGTTATGACTACTAGTTCACATGGGCTTAGCCACAGAACTGGAGACCGGCTTTATGAGAATATTTGGCTGAATTTTCAAGTTCAATTTGCGGAAAGTTTCTAGACCAAGAGCCAGCTAAGAAGTGAAAGAGCTAAATCTCTGAAAAGTTGTTATGCCAAACGCCGGGGGATACGAAAAGCCCACACAGCAGAAAAACAGACAAACCATCCGTCTCCGAGCCTCTCCTCCTGCGAGCCCAAAGGAACGCGCCTGGCGAGCCGAGGTGCCGGGGGAGCTGGACTTTTCCTCTCGGCCAAACAGCCTGAAATCTCTCCCGTCAAGTGGAAGCTGTGATTCCCCTCTGCCCTCCCAAAACAACAGCGGTGCTCTTGTTGGCCCACGAGCATCGTTCTTTTTTGTGTATCTTAAAATACCCCCCGGACACATACAGATGCTTTGCAAATAAATCCAGGATTATTTAAACACAACATAGCGCAGAATTATGAAACATATCCACGTACATGTGTATATGTGCGAGCTGTAAAATGTATTGCCATCAGCAGCCCAACCTCAAGTATATTTATCTGTGGAGCCCACTGAGTACGCTGCTTGTGTTCATCGTGGAGCGGGTTTAAAGATGTTTGCCAGACCCTTGAATCACCAAAGTTTACGGAGATTTCTAACTACAGGCACAGCCTGGGACTCCCAAGTTAAAACCGCTTAAAAAACCCAAATACACAGATACCCATAGAAGAGACTGCACCAAAAAAATATAAATAAGTCATAAGATACTTTGAATATTATGTCATCGGGAATAAACCAAGCAACAGACTGGGAATTTTAGGACCTTTGTTCAAACAAGAAAACTAGGAGAGAAGCTGTTTCTGGTTTAAACTCGAAATAATCTCTAATCTCTGGAGCATGAAGCCAACCTCAAATACAGAATGCAATGCGCCCCCAAGACGTCCCCCTCAATCCCCCTGCCCAGCCCAGCGCAGACAAACGCCCCTGGTCCCCCGGCAGACAGCCGGAGCAGGAAACCCACCGTGCCAGCCGGAGTATCTGCCTTTGTGCTGCAGGAATTGGGCATTTTCCCCTCTCCCCACCGCCCAGCCCACCCGGCAGCGCTGCCAAGAACCCGCGCCACTCTGCTCGGGGACAGACGAGATGCACGCCCCGACCGGACACGCGGGGAGGTACGGAGGGAGGGAGAGACAAACTCACGGTGTATCACGGCACCAATGCTCCCAGCAGCAATGATGTCCCTGGGGACCAGCAGCAATGTCCCCGGGCACCTGGGGCTGGTGACCGCCCAGGGCACCCCTCGCACTCCGGGCCATCCCACCCAGGACATCCCACCCCGCTGGGACCACCAGCGCCCAGTGGAACACCCCCAGCCCCAGTGTACGACTGGTCAGGAACAGCTCTCCAGAAATTTAGATAAGACTTCTCTGCAGGAGCTAAGATTGCAAGATTTTACCTAATCTCTGAAAAATGCCGGTTTTTTTTTGTTTGGCAGTCAGAAGATCCGCCCACCAAGGCTGGCCTTTGCAATTAAAACCCAGGCCAGGCAAAACCCAGCGTTTCGGGGTCTGCACCGAGCAGGGCTGGTGGGAGATGCTTCCCCCACCCCAGCAGCTGCCGTTTGCTGCGTGTCACCGAACGGTGACAGTCACACACCGGGCACTCGGGGCTTTAACCCCCGGCGAAGGGCAGCAGAGGACCCGCGGTGCCAGAGGAGGGTCCCGGGGGAGCCACCGGCCCTGACAACGCCTCTCCTGGCTCTTGGCTCTCGCCAGAGCCGCAGTGGCTCCTGGCCAGGTGGCCACAATGCGGTGGAAGGAAGAAATGGTTTTGTTTTGCCCAAAGCCTCGCAATTAATCAAGTTCCTATTTCCTCACCGTCCCACTTTACCTACCCCAAGGCTGTTTCTACACCATGTAAGAGTCCAGGCACCCTGTGCCGACCACACGCTTTTCTTCTCAATTTTATACGAACGGAGAGAACCAGAAGATGAAGCTAAAATAAAAAGAAACGTCTACGCTCCAGCAAGCATCGCTCGGATGGCATGAAGAGTTCAACACAACGCGGGAACCTCCCGAGCAGGCTGGTGGCCCCGAGCGTGCCGGCTGCCATCCCCTGGGACACCCCCTGGGCACCAGCTCTGCCCCCGAGGAGGAAGAGGACCCCCCCCGAGCACAAATCACCCCGTGTTTATAGCCACACATGTCAATACAAAAGCCCAGTGCATTTTCCCTTTTTCCAAATTAAAAGTAGGGCTGAATATTGGTGTGGGGGGTAAGAATGCAGGTTTCTCAGGGACAGGAGTACTTGGTTTATGAGAAAATTTCTTTAGCAGCCGTCCCCGAGATGCCGTTTGACGGAGCCATTCCCAAAGCGGCTGACGGGAAGGCAGGATGAGGGTGGGACTCGCTCCTGCGCCTCCAGCACCTCTAATTGCCGTTGTTCTGCAGGAATACAAACAACAGGAGCAAACAAAACAGAGCCAGGACAGCCTCTGCAACGCACGGGCAAGCGAGCAAAAGGCAACTGCAGGGGCTGTGCAGGTGAAGGGCTCCTTTCTGACCCACCAGAACCCACTCGGGATGGAGGGCGGACGGGCAGATGCTGCTGCTCCCCCCTGCCCGTCCCCTCCTGCCCGTCCCCTCCTGCCCGTCCCCTCCAGCTCGCCCAGGGGGTGGGCAGCCAGACCCCCGCCAGCCCACCCCGAGCCCCAGCCCCTTCTCAGTGCTGCAGCAAGGGTTTGATGTGCAAACACTCTGGCTCACGGTCTCTCTCTGGTCTTACATTAATCTATAGATTTATTTTTTTTTCCTTCTAAAAGCATTGCTCGGTTCCTATCTTCTGAGCCTCGCTCATCCTTCTGAAGGCACAATGTACCTACACATGGAAAACAGAGCTCGAAACCGTGAAGTGCATCAGTTCTGCACTCACATTATTTGATAGCAGGGAAGGGATTATTTCAGAAATACTCTGACCTGGAAGCCTGACCAGTTCCAGCAGGGAGGGCTTTCACAAGGAGAAGAGGAACAAACTCAAGGGGGTTCAGGAAGGTACCTGCACCCTTCTGCCCACCCACATCCACCGGCAAGCGCGGTGAGCTCGGCTCCCAGCACACGACTGCTGCCGAGACCAGCGGGAGGGGATGCGCTCCAGGGATGCGGCACCTGGAGAGGACACAGCTCAGCTCAGATGGGCATCCCCCCTTCGGCGCGTGACAGTACCAGCGAGGAAAGCCAGCTGGACTTGACCCCGTGCACAGAGACGGGGAAAGGAGAGCCCTGCGTGCAGAGCGGCGGTTCTGGATCAGTCCACGGCTCAGCCCTCCTTCTGCTCCTCCTGACACCCCCAGAAGCATCCAGCTGACACAAGTGGCAAATCTTTGCGCCAAGTCAGCAAGATGTTATCTGGTGTGTGCAACAGCTCCTCATTAACCATCTCCATTTGCATTTAAAGGTGTGAAAAACCCGGCAGTGACTAACGAGCGTCTCCCTTGCAGGACCAGCTGGTTCCACCTCGCCCGGCAGCTCATCTAACACCACTGTCGGAATCTGTAACTTCAGCTCCAACCAGACATTTTCCTCGCTTGAAACCGAACCCTGCCGAGCAGCTGCCACCCCGGCTCTTACTGCAGAACCTGGTGTGATGAAGTCGGGATTTACTTTTAGGATGCAAAATCCCAGGGCAAGCCAGGGGGCAGGGACACGGCTGCTGCCCCTCGGACAAACCGCCTGCGCCTCTCCGCCTCCGCTTACCCAGCTAGACACTCGGTGTAACACATCACAAATGTCTGTTAAAAAAACCCGAATGAAAGAAGAAAGCAGCTGAGCATTTCTAGCACCTCAGCTAAAAGGCTGAACACGTGTGAAGGGCTCTCGGGCTCTCACAGCCTGCAAGTCACTCCCCCGACGCGCTCTCTGTGTGCCTTCAGGGGGGTCTTTCTATAAATAAAAGAAGTTTATTCTAGCTGCCGGCTTCACACGGCATCCAGAAACCCAGAAACTCTGCCCTGAATTCCCGACAGCGGCTCCTGCTGCCCCGCACACCTGGCTAATCCTCCTGCTGACAGCCTGGGGACACGGCTCCCGCAATAACCAGGATCTGTTCTTACAGTGCTCTGGCTAACGAAGCAGGGTACAGGGAAGTTCACATCCCTCCTACTACTGACGACTCCACAAAAGTTTAAAAAAAAAAAGAAAAGCAAAACTAAACAATTTATTTTTTGCTGCAGAGATCTGCGCTCTGCGTGGGCACGGGGAGCGGAGCTGCTGAATAAGCCTGTGTCATGTTTGCGCCGTTATTTTTCAGGGTGGAAAAAGTGACTGAAATTCTGCAAGGAACCAGCGGCACTTAAGGGTCTATTTACTGCTTCTCGCCCGCGTTTGCTTGTGCGTGCCACAGCTGGCAATTGCCGAAGCTGCGTGCATTCGTAAAAGATTATTTATTCCAGATATTGCTGTCCTATCCCATTTGATCCACTGATGATGTTACACGGGTTTGCCTGCTGCTAGCCACGGATTCAGGATGGCGAGGGGCTCCAGGGTGAGCACGGGAGGGGGTGACCAACCACACCCCATGGCCACCAGCCCCCCGGCTCCAGCATGCCCGCACCCCTCTGCCCCAGCCCAGGGAGAAGCCATGGATGGAGGCTGGTTTGCAAATACATTAATGCTTGAAATTTTTCCCATTTTCGGACAGGGAAGGAGAAATGTTCAAGTTCTAGCTGGGCTGCCCAGAGAAGATGTATTCTGGTCCCACAAATGAAAAGCAGATGGGAATAATCTCTCTTCCTCCAATCAACGGGTTGTTTTTTTTTTCATGACCACTAGACCTTCGATCTGCTCCTCATTTCTTGCCTCCCCCGTGGAGGGCAAGGAAGAGCCATACTCGGTCAGCGGGAAAATAAAGCCAAACGCAAACAGGCACGTGACGACTAAACCCGGGGTTCCCAAGGCTGGTATTTCCCCGAAGGCTGAGTCCCCGGGGTGCAGCAAACACCGTGTGCCGGGGGGTCGGTGGTGGGGTGGGGGGCTGGCTCTATCTCCTTGAGATATCAGAGAAAAACACCCCAAAACGTTGCATTTTGAGGGAAAGCGAGAAGCATTAAAGGACAGATCACACACGCACCAGGGCAGGAAAACTGAGGCTGTCGGGGCCGTAAGGCAGCTTTAGTTCTGTGCGTGAGGACTCCCAGCCTCGGGGGATCCCTTCCAAAACCGAGGAGATTCTCGGGGTTCTTGAGCAGCAAAGCTGCCCCCGCAGGGTCGTGCCGGGTCAGCCCTGTCCAGGCTATTCACTATTCTGATATTTTTAGAGACACCCACTCACACAGCTGGCGCTGAAGTCCCACCCTGCAGAAAAAGGGGTGTTTGTGTGCCTGCTCTGCACAGGTAGAGCCTTCTTCAGCGCCTCCCACACCTCGTCCCACTCCCATCCCACCAGCCCCGGGTCACCCCAGCCCTGTGGACCCCCGACCCCGGCTCGACACCCAGGCACAGGCACGCCTGCGCCCGCCGTGCTCACCCAGGGCAGCGAACCAAGGTGATGCTGCAGGGGAAAACCAGCCCAGCTTCTGCACAGAGCACGAGCAAAGGCGCTGAGGAACCGTCCACGGGGCGGCTTGCGGGACCATCTCCTGTCTCTGAGCTCTGCCTGGCGCGGGGACCGGAGTGCAGCCTCCATCCACCTCCTCCAGCAAGCTCTGGCTGCTGTTTGTTTTCCAAACT
>WKFP01014146.1:432194-447673 GCA_011057875.1 Pterocles orientalis
GTGCACAGAGACGGGGAAAGGAGAGCCCTGCGTGCAGAGCGGCGGTTCTGGATCAGTCCACGGCTCAGCCCTCCTTCTGCTCCTCCTGACACCCCCAGAAGCATCCAGCTGACACAAGTGGCAAATCTTTGCGCCAAGTCAGCAAGATGTTATCTGGTGTGTGCAACAGCTCCTCATTAACCATCTCCATTTGCATTTAAAGGTGTGAAAAACCCGGCAGTGACTAACGAGCGTCTCCCTTGCAGGACCAGCTGGTTCCACCTCGCCCGGCAGCTCATCTAACACCACTGTCGGAATCTGTAACTTCAGCTCCAACCAGACATTTTCCTCGCTTGAAACCGAACCCTGCCGAGCAGCTGCCACGCCGGCTCTTACTGCAGAACCTGGTGCGATGAAGTCGGGATTTACTTTTAGGATGCAAAATCCCAGGGCAAGCCAGGGGGCAGGGACACGGCTGCTGCCCCTCGGACAAACCGCCTGCGCCTCTCCGCCTCCGCTTACCCAGCTAGACAGTGTAACACATCACAAATGCCTGTTAAAAAAACCCGAATGAAAGAAGAAAGCAGCTGAGCATTTCTAGCACCTCAGCTAAAAGGCTGAACACGGTGTGAAGGGCTCTCACAGCCTGCAAGTCACTCCCCCGACGCGCTCTCTGTGTGCCTTCAGGGGGGTCTTTCTATAAATAAAAGAAGTTTATTCTAGCTGCCGGCTTCACACGGCATCCAGAAACCCAGAAACTCTGCCCTGAATTCCCGACAGCGGCTCCTGCTGCCCCGCACACCTGGCTAATCCTCCTGCTGACAGCCTGGGGACACGGCTCCCGCAATAACCAGGATCTGTTCTTACAGTGCTCTGGCTAACGAAGCAGGGTACAGGAAAGTTCACATCCCTCCTACTACTGACGACTCCACAAAAGTTTAAAAAAAAAAAAGAAAAGCAAAACTAAACAATTTATTTTTGCTGCAGAGATCTGCGCTCTGCGTGGGCACGGGGAGCGGAGCTGCTGAATAAGCCTGTGTCATGTTTGCGTCGTTATTTTTCAGGGTGGAAAAAGTGACTGAAATTCTGCAAGGAACCAGCGGCACTTAAGGGTCTATTTACTGCTTCTCGCCCGCGTTTGCTTGTGCGTGCCACAGCTGGCAATTGCCGAAGCTGCGTGCATTCGTAAGAGATTATTTATTCCAGATATTACTGTCCTATCCCATTTGATCCACTGATGATGCTACACGGGTTTGCCTGCTGCTAGCCACGGATTCGGGATGGCGAGGGGCTCCAGGGTGAGCACGGGAGGGGGTGACCAACCGCACCCCATGGCCACCAGCCCCCGGCTCCAGCATGCCCGCACCCCTCTGCTCCAGCCCAGGGAGAAGCCATGGATGGAGGCTGGTTTGCAAATACATTAATGCTTGAAATTTCTCCCATTTTCGGACAGGGAAGGAGAAATGCTCAAGTTCTAGCTGGGCTGCCCAGAGAAGATGTATTCTGGTCCCACAAATGAAAAGCAGATGGGAATAATCTCTCTTCCTCCAATCAACGGGGTGTTTTTTTCATGACCACTAGACCTTCGATCTGCTCCTCATTTTTTGCCTCACCCGTGGAGGGCAAGGAACAGCCATACTTGGTCAGCGGGAAAATAAAGCCAAACGCAAACAGGCACGTGACGACTAAACCCGGGGTTCCCAAGGCTGGTATTTCCCCGAAGGCTGAGTCCCCGGGGTGCAGCAAACACCATGTGTCGGGGGGTCGGTGGTGGGGTGGGGGGCTGGCTCTATCTCCTTGAGACATCAGGCAAAAACACCCCAAAATGTTGCATTTTGAGGGAAAGTGAGAAGCGTTAAAGGACAGATCACACACGCACCAGGGCAGGGAAACTGAGGCTGTCGGGGCCGTAAGGCAGCTTTAGTTCTGTGCGTGAGGACTCCCAGCCTCGGGGGATCCCTTCCAAAACCGAGGGGCTTCTCAGGGTTCTCGAGCAGCAAAGCCGCCCCCGCAGGGTCGTGCCGGGTCAGCCCCGTCCGGGATATTCACTATTCTGATATTTTTAGAGACACCCACTCACACAGCTGGCGCTGAAGTCCCACCCTGCAGAAAAAGGGGTGTTTGTGTGCCAGCTCTGCACAGGTAGAGCCTTCTCCAGAGCCTCCCACACCTCATCCCACTCCCATCCCACCAGCCCCGGGTCACCCCAGCCCTGTGGACCCCCGACCCCGGCTCAACACCCAGGCACAGGCACGCCTGCGCCCGCCGTGCTCACCCAGGGCAGCGAACCAAGGTGATGCTGCAGGGGAAAACCAGCCCAGCTTCTGCACAGAGCACGAGCAAAGGCGCTGGGGAACCGTCCACGGGGCGGCTTGCGGGACCATCTCCTGTCTCTGAGCTCTGCCTGGCGCGGGGACCGGAGTGCAGCCTCCATCCACCTCCTCCAGCAAGCTCTGGCTGCTGTTTGTTTTCCAAACTGTAACACATCAGCCCTTCAGTTTGCAAACAACTGTAAGCAAGCCGCAGGTAGGCAGCCAGCCAGCAGCACCCAGTCTTACACCCAACAGCTAGTTTAAGCCTAAGGTATTCTGCTTATTTTAAGCACTAAAAGGTGACTGTAACGAGGCTGGGTAAGGCAATCTGGCTGCTGCCGCCTGTGTTTGCAGCACAGCTCCCTGGATAACACAGCGGACAGATGAGGCTGGTAAATAAATAAACCAGAGAACAACAAATACAAAGTGAACAGGCACCAAGGTGTTGGTTATCCACAGTGACACCCCCATGCTGGAGCCTCCCCCAGGATGCACTGCAGAGCCACCACAGCAAGGTCCTTGCTTTTAAAGGATTTTAAAACCTGCAGCCTTAAGGTTTTTGCTTTTCACACCGTTCAGTTTGAAAACTTCCCCCACGTAGGCTGCAGTACTCATCGATGCTAGAAACACGGCACTTCTGGTTCTTGTTTTGCCATGTTTTCTAAAGAAGACATGTTCTGCGGGGGCAGGATAAAGCAACCCAACACTTATTTAGAAACAAACCCCCCTCGCTGGGGCTCTGGTGGCCCCGGCAGCCAGCCCCGGTCCCTCTGCGCCCGCCGCAGTGACAGCTCCTGGCACGGGCCAGCAGCCCTGCTGACTCACCGGGTACAACTCCCGCCCAGAGCAGTTTTTCCAGAAAAATAAAACCAGCTCTAATAAATAAATGCATTCCCATCGTAAAAAACCCCGATTGGTGCCTGGGAAGGAAGAGCTTTCGCCCTGCAGCAAAACAATTTCCCTCCCAGTTGGGGCAGGAGGAGGATGCTGCAGGGAAGGCGAGTCTGAGAACGACGGATGGCGTGTCCCTGGGGAGGAGGACGGGGTACAGCACCGGGGCAGGGGGACCACAGCCCCATGGTAACAATGCCCATCACACCGGGGCTGGGGAAGCCGCACGAGCTCACGAGGGGGTTCAGGAACGGGCTGGGACCCCCGCGGAGCAGACCTGCGGGAGACGCGAGCATCCAGAAAGGAGCCAAGAGGCTTTTGTAAACAAAAGCTCCAACCAGCGTCTCTAATTTCACACGCAATTTTTAGCCTTGCACATTAAAGACAACCCTTGAGTGCATCAGTGCCCGCTGCAGCAGAAGGAAAACAAGAAACCCCCCAGACTCGCAGCCTGCAGTGTTTGTACTCCAGCAAGCCTCCCGCCGAGATCAACGGGAGATATTTGCACGAGAACACCAGTTTCCAGCTTAATAAGAAGCAAGAACATCGAAATGACCCGACTCCTTTCCCTGCAGCTTTTGCAGAGTCTGAGCAGCTGTGCCACCGCTCCCACGTCACGAGGAGCCACCCACGAGAAACGTCACGGGTGGGGAGACCCCCGGGGCTCTGCCAGGGCTTCAAGGATGAGGGCTGGAGCCTGGGGAGGAGGGGACCGGTGACGGTTTTAGGGAGGGTTTGTGGCCTCGGGCACAGCGCTGTCCCACCGCTGCTGGGTGGGGAGTGGCTCCAAGGTGGACCCCGCACTGGGACAATGCAACGTCGCGGCTTTTCCTGAGCATAGACCCCAGTTTGGTACCCGGGGACCAGGAGAAAAGATGGAGTTTCCCTTTCCCAGCTCCCATGCTCTGCCCAGTTCACAGCACGGGGGCAAAGTGACACACAGCCCCTGATGGGCCACCCACTGATGCCATGAGACAACGTCGGCGAAGATCTCAAAGCCACATTAATGCCCAAAGGCTCATTGCGTGGGCTCCATCCCAGGACGGCTTCAGCTGCCATGGGGGTCTGGAGAGGACACCGGGGTCACCGTGCCCACCCCAACCACACGGGCAAAGGGCAAGAGACCCACCAACACCCGAAGGCGCCGAACCCCAGAATAAAGCAGGAAAAGTCCCTAATTAATGAAGGCATTTCCCCTGCACACAAACATCCACCAGCTCATCAGCGGTGCGTTTAGGGACGGGGTCAAACTCTGGTGGGGAGCAGGTTTTAATGTACGGACCTTCACTGCTGTCCTGTTAGCTCCCTTTGTCAAAGGGAAGGAAACACCGAATCCAGAATCCTTTTGTACTCGTTCTCTTAAAGAGTTTCGTGTTCAGATACAAAACCCTTTTTCCTTTCGGGGAGGGAGGCAGGACTGCCTGGCCCCTGCACACCTGCAGTTCCCCAGCTCCTCAACTGCAGGGGTGAGTTTTGGCGAGTGCTGGCTCCCAGCGATGGGCTCGTGGGCCGGCTGCCGGGACAGCCAACCCCCCCGCCGAGTGGGTCCCCAGACAGCATGAAGCCAAAAATCTACAGAAAATGGTGAAAAATGCAAGAACAACCCCAAACTCCTGCAGCAGAGCTCAACGATGGGTCACACAGGATCAGCAGAGAATTCGGCAGGGTTTTGAAGAAGCGCAAAGAACAAGGCACCCTGAGACCTTCCCATTGCTGTACCCCCTAATTGTGGGTCCGGTAATTACAGGGGAGCACCAGAACCCCCGGTACAGCATTAACGGACCCTACGGACAGGCTGCAGCGTGCGTCCCTGCCCAGGGCTCCTGCAAAGCCCAGGTCACTCCGCTGGTTAAAAAAACAGAAGCGGCTTTATGCAGAAATTATTTGGGTAGTCCCGCAGAGCAGCAACGACAACACCGCCGGGATACTGGCACCATTCAGCCACCCTGCCCCGACCTCGGAAACAGCCACGGGGCAGCACTGGGGGATAAGCCCACTGCTGGCAGCCTTCCTCGCCCTCCTCATCCTCGCCGCTGCAAACCAGAACCCCCCGGAGACCGCTGACCAAACGCCGGGGACCTGCCAAAACCACGGGCACAGAGGGGTATAGCGTTCAGAAAGAATAAAATGAAGACAGATGCTTCATTTATCACCGAAAGATTTGATTAAAGATATTTCATTTAAATAACTGAGGTTCTAGAAAAGAAAACATTTGCCACGTGGTATTATTCACCTTAAGAGTCACTTCTCAACCTTTAGCTCAACATCGACGCAGAACTTGCGTGTTCCTGCGTGTGTCACAATTATCCCATAACCGCTGGATTTGGGGAAAAGCCCCAAATGCCACAAACCCTGCGAGAGCCCGAGAGCTGCCGGTGCCCCGCTGCCCATCGCTGCTTCACTTCTCAGAACTGCCAACACCCCTCGACCGCCCGTAAGCAAATGGTTTCGCTGCCCCTGTGCTCACCTAAACCCTGGGAAAGAGCAAGATGCCTCCGTTCCCCAGAGCCCCACAGCGCTCGGACTGGCACATTCTGCTGAACTTCTTTATGATTTCCTTTAAAAAATAAATTATTAGGAAGAAGCAACTCCTGGAATCCGAAAACCTGAAAATTTACCAAAGGATTCCTGCAAGGTCGCAGCAAGACTCAGGCTCTCAAACCTTGCTGTATCGTGAGTCACATCATCTTTTTCCCCTTGGAGGATAAACAAACTAAAACCATCCTGCTGGGGGGATGGTGTGGGCCTGACTCCCAGAGCTTCGGCCGACAGTGCTGGTGTGAGATATCGCCGCATCGCTGCTCAGTAACACACATAACGCACAACCCGAACGCAGAGGTGTCCTACCTTGCGGGCGCTCTGTTCTGCCACCACCTTCCTGGACGGAGGCGAATCCCCAGGTAAGGGATGGAGCCGAGCCTCTGGCACCCCACGAGCGGCCGGGCGGGGTGGGCACTCATGCAGCTCAGGGTTTTAGTGGCAGCGATGGTGAGGAGCGATGCAGAGCGGATGGATGGAAGCCAGAGCCCGTCCTCTGTCCACACACGTACTCACCTTTCCACCCGCGCAAACCGCCGCAGGCAGGGGCAGGAGCCCTCCCCGCCGGCCGGCAGCAAGGGCTGTACCCCAGACCCCCCAGACCCCAGCCCCTGCCCTCCGCCAAGCCAAACGAGTCCCACCGTCTCTCCAGCCCCCGCGCTGGCACCCATCCACCCGAGCCCTCAGCAGTGCTCCTGCCGACAACCGGGAGAAAGCATCAAAGCACAAATGCCCCTGGCTGCTCTCAGGGGACTGGGGGCTGCTGTGGCAGAGTGGGAACTGGAAGTGTTGGGAGCCTGGGGGAGGACTGGGGGGGTGGGAAGGAAGGTGTCCCTTAGCTCAGAATGTCACCGCATAGGGCGAGGCCATCCCTGCGGTGGCAGGGGCAGCGTTCCTCCGGCCGATCCGTGGGGACGGGCAGGGGTGTGCCGAGCAGCGCTGGGGGGCAAATTGGCTTCGGCTTGCAAGGACTGCGACGGCTCTTGAAGATCTGAGCCCATCTTCACACGGATGAGGAGGGGAGGTTCTGTGGGAAAATGCTACCGAGCCCGGCAGAGCCACGGCAGGAAGGAAATTCCCCCAGCAGAGCCGGCCATCGGCGCGAGGGCTCGGCTGTGTCAAGTTCAGGGGACTTCATAAATAACTCGGCCGTCCCCAGGGAGTCATCGCTAAGGTCGCTGTTTTTTCCCTTGAACTTTCCAGATGAAGGAAGCAATAGCAGAAGCAATGGCACAGATTTGGCCGGAGATCAACTGTACTGACAACAGTCAGAGAATTTGACTCAGAAGAAAAGTCCTTTGTGTGTGCTGGAGTTATCACCAGATGGGTCGAGCAGTTCAAGCCGCTGTGTGGAGTTCTGCTCGGAAAATATTCCAGACGTGCGAGATAATCAGAGCTGAAACCCACCGGCAGACCTAACCCCGGTAACTAATTCCTGAGTTAAAATGCAGGGTGCATGCTAGGCACCCATTAAAAATTAAAATGTGAAATCGTGTTCTCCAACAAACTGCTGGGATTGCGAGCTAGAAATAGCCCTGATTGAAGGTTAAGGATGGAGAGCCTGTAAACCACCCGTTACCACCGTACTTACAGCGAATTCGGCCTGTTGGGTTTGATTACTTCGAGTTCAAGATCACTGGAGTTCAGGCTGGGCTGGGGAGCGCCGCTGGAGTTGAGGAAGCTGTTTGCGTTCGATGAGATGACGGATTCCAGGCTGGAGTTGATGATACTGTTCCTGTTCTCCTCTAGAAAAACACCAAAAACAGGAATCATCGGCCATCCCCCACGGCATGCACAAGAGCAGGGTGTCCTGCCGGGACGGGGTGATGGAGGAGAACACACCAAGTCCAGCGGAGCCGCGGCAGGTCCTCCGGTGTGGAGCTACGAGCTCGCGAAAGCCCCCCTGGACTCAGGAGGCACAAGGACCTTGTGATGACAAAGATCACCCATGGGCAAGGTGAGAAGAGGCGAAAGTGAAGCAAAGCAGAGTGCTGACCCCCAAAATATCGACAGGCAGACACAGGAACCAGCAGGTGAAATAAGAGAGAAATTAAGCTGCCTACGGACCTAAAAACCCCAAAAGGTCAACCCAAACCACTCCTCCATTTCTGCATCTGCCAGAAGCGGTTTTCCCCAGCGCTGTGACAGCCACCTCCCCAGCACGGTGACGGCCACCTCCCCAGCACGGTGACAGCCACCTCCCCAGTGCGGTGACAGCCACCTCCCCAGTGCGGTGACAGCCACCTCCCCAGTGCGGTGACAGCCACCGCCGCGGTGTGTGACGGTGGCCGAGCCCCAGCACAGCCCATGCTGAGCGCCGCCGGACGAGCGGCTGCACCGGAGGCGTGAGGAACGCGGACCTGAGCCGGCCGAGTGCGGTCTAATGTTCTTTCTTGTTATTTCCAAACATTTTCTGCCCAAGGCTGAAGCCCGGAAATAAGCTCTGTAAGCCTGACAAATCAGTGTCAATCGTCCGCCTAAGCTCAGAGGCAGCTACCAGCCAGGACTGGATTAGAGCCCCTATCCGCCGAGGAACTGGAAGTGTTTCATCTAAAGAGGCAGGGAGAAGGGCAGGCTCCGAAACTCTTGCTTTATTTTATTTCCTCCTTTTTAAACGGCTGACGCTGTATTTTGCTTCATGTTTTTAAAGGCTTATGCGAAGGATTCTTCACCGGGATGTTCAGTTTGGTGTTACAAGAGCAGAGCAGCCCATGGACTAAAGCAGATTCTTTCTCCACTTTGCAAACCCACAGGGCTGGGCACGAGGGGGTCACCGCCGACCCCAGCCCCTGCCACTGGCCCTGCCCCGGGCTGTGACCCCTCTCTGTGGCACCCACCACGGCCAGAGCTCCCATTAACAAACCCAGCCAGCAGCTTCTCTCCAGACCCCCAGAACCACCTTGTGGGAAAGGAGGAGCTTCAGAGGCTGGGCTCACCTCCAGCTCTCCCAGCTCCCCTCCAGGGAACACCACAACCTGCCGAGAGCAGCTTCTGCGATACCCTGTCCCAGGGGACCACCCACGGGATGGCAGGGGCATGCCGCGCAACGAAACACCTGCACAGTGCCAAAACACTGCTTATAGAGAATGATAAGAACAAAACGGTGTGTTTGCTGTGTTAGCGACACTTGCTCCACAACATCCACTCGGTTCCTGGGCAGTTGGGGACAGAAACGTGAATGTTTAACCACAAAATATTCACTGTGATTATCTAACCTGCCCCCTCGCATGATGCTGTCTGTTGAACATCATAATTTCTGACTTACATGCAGCGTTGTGTGACACAGCTCAGCGAAAATTTGTGAGAGGTATTTGACTTCGATGAGCGGATCTCAAGCAATGGGAAATTCATTGTCCCACTTAACTTCTTTTCATGGTTAAATTGCTCTCAGTTCCATTCTGAACATGTCGAGCCTCAGTTTCCAGCTATTAGACCTCACGATGTCTTTGTTTCAGAGAGGAACGGCTCTGAGCCCTCTTCACCTCTTCCAACAGGTATTCTGAGGTGCAAGCACCAACGTGACCACGTACCCCAGGGTGTCCCAGGAGGACAGGTGAGACAATTGAGAATAAATAAATGCAGAAATAAATCAACGAGCTCCATCCCTCTTCTAGGCAAGGGGTGGACGGTACATGAAGGCTCCAGCAGCTGCCGGCTCTGGAGCCTAACAAGCAACTGCTTCGTTAGCAGCAAATAAATGACTGAGGCTGAAAGGTTTCAAAAGCAGCTTTTGATATTTGAGGCTCGGCTGGGTCCCGTGCGATACCCTATTGCTGCCGCTGCTTCCTCCCACCCGCGCGCATCGTTAGGACCTCCTCGGAAACGAGAGCGCCTGCTAATTAACGGTAACTCGATCAGAGGTGGAGAACCCCGCGTGTTTGGAGAGTCAGCGAAGTACATGGCAACTGCTCCATCCACCCGCTGCTTTAGCTCCTGGGGGGTAACCCCAGCCTCTCGTGTCTGTAAAAGGCGAAGTGCCCGTGGGCATCCATCAAGGACCGCAGGAGGCGCAGGCGGGGGTCCACCCTGTGCCCCGCGTGCCGGAGTGCATCTCAGCAGCTGACGACGGCGAGGACCGGGGTCGGGAACATGAGAACGGGAACATGCGGGGGCCCGTCAGGTGGGGAGGGGACAGCAACACTTTATACCCTGCTACCGCAGCCCCCGGATCAGGGCTCGGATGCCGGGCAATCCTCACATCCCCATCAACGCGACAGCGGAGGAAACCAAAGCCCCATCCTGCTAGGGGAACCGTCCCTTCCATTGACAGCGGGAAAACTGCATTTTGTGGCAAGGGAAATGCAATGCATCAGTCACAATTAGGGCAAAATCGTTATCGAGGGGGAAAGGCAGGGGCCAGGCACACTTACGCTTCTCGTTGGGCTGCGCCGCGTGGAAGAGCGTCAGCGGCCGCTCGCTGCAGGAGGGGGGCTTCGAGTCCGTGCTCTTCTTGCGAGATAACAGCAGCTGCGAGTTCGACGGCAGAGTCTCTGGCACCGTGTTAAATATCTGTTAAAAATAATAAACAAGTTGTTCTTTGGCATCGCCCCTCCGGACAGAACAGCTGCCCACCTGCCTGCTCTGCGCCCCTGGGACCGCTCCGCAGAGCAGCCTCGAAGGAAGACACGCATCCAACAAGGCAACTTTTTGGGTCCAATTTCTGAAATTCTGCATTCCTGTCTGCACTCCTTTTCTGTGTTCTTCACCCAAGACGCATGTTGCAAGATGCAAAGAACCCCAATAGCTCGGCATCCTGCTGAGTTTTTGGAGGGTGCCCCAGGAGGTGACGGAGGGTGCCCGGGGCAGGACAAATCGCCGTGTCCCCACGCACGGCTCCCCGCGGCGCAGCCCTTGGCACCCTGCACCCACCGATGCCGACCGGCTTGGGAAAGTCTTTGCGATTTCCAGCCACAGCTGTCAGAAAACTGAGTCATCACATTTTTCTCCAGGGGATGGAATTTTAAAACCGCACGAACCTAAAGAGCAGCGGCTCGGTGTGGTGTTGGTTTTCGGTTAGTTATCGTTCCTTTGCTGGAGCCCCAGGCTTGGACAACAGCGGTGTGGCCCCAAGAGCAGCTCTCAAGGTTTGCCTTTGCTGGAGAATATCAAACATCATGTCTTGGTGCCTTTCCCTGCCCATGCTGGACAGCCAACTGTCCCTGCCAGGGCTGCCCGGAGGGACACACAGACCCTCCATGGCCTCGGGGTCACCCTGGAGCACTTGGCCATCGCCGCTGGTCACCGCAGCCCTCGCCTTGCAGTGAGCCATGAAACGCCGCCTGCCAGGGATGGGGAGCGGCTGCCAGCAGTTAATTGGTTTGTTTCCTAAATCCTCACACACACACATAAACCCTCCGCGCTGATTGCTACAAACAAACACTCGAGAGCCAAGATGCGTTCGCCAAAAACGCTCAGATCGCATCTCTCCCCAGAAGCAGGGGTGCAAAGGGCAGGACTCGCCAAGGAACCAACGAGCTGATCTCAATGAACCAAACACCCCGCGGGTAAGGACATCGCTCCCCAACCTTTCTGTTCGCAGGGCTCAGGTTGGGCGGCCGAGCCCGCAGACGGGAGCAGCGATGAGTCACTGCGCAGAGCTCCTGCACGCACGGCGGGCACCGGCACCGGCCAACCGAGCAGCTGAACCCCACCGCGCATCGCCGAGCACGCTGCGAACAGATGGATGGATGGCGGGGTCCTCCTGGCGAGCGCCGCTGAGCTCATCCACACCTTCCACCGGGGTTTAGAATCATTAGAATCATCCATCATTAAGGTTGGAAAAGACCTCAAGGATCATCAAGTCCAACCGTCAACCCAACACCACCCAACCCACTAACCCATGTCCCCAAGCACCACATCTACATGTTTCTTGACCCCCTCCAGGGATGGTGACTCCCCCATGTCCCTGGGCAGCCTGTTCCAATGCCAGACCATTGGGATCAGCAGAGGGGGACGCAGCCCAAGCCATATTTTGTGAGTGCAGCACCGCTCACTTTCACCCTGCGCACGGGTGAAAACCCTGCCCGTGCCCATTCCCACCTCCAAAGCGGCTGTTTCCCAGGCTCCCCCCCACGAGTTTGGGGGCCAGCAGCTCCGCAGCCCCTTGCATGGCTGCTGCACCCACTCCTTGCACTCCACCAGCCCCCCAGCACCTCACCAGCCCCCCAGCACACCCGCTCACAGGTCCCGGTTGGAAGGGCTATCGTTGCACATCGCTTTACCGTGCTAAACCATTGCACAAACATCCCACAGCTTCAGGCGCCTGTCCCGTGCCCTGAGCCCCTCGCTCCATGTGCTCAATGCAGCTTCTCTGGGGCAGGACCCTGTGCACCGCGGCCGAAATCGGCACCGGGACATGCTGCCTGCCCCGGGCTCTGTTCCCCACACCCTGCATGGCCGCTGCCCGCTTTAACGTGCTCTTGCTTTCAAGTTGCTTTTGAACATTAAATTCTACTTGGGAAGTAGAATGAAGGATATAAATCAAGCAAGATAAAAGTATTGATTTATGAATTGCATCTTATGCAATGATTTCCCACAGCACACTTGAAGATAAACTTCGAGGTTTTCGTTTCCTTTTTTTGGTCTTCAATAAGAGAAGACAGACATGCTCTTGAATTGCAAACTCTGTGACTAAAACCAGCCTCGGCTTATAAGCAGGTCGCATTTTTAAACACATCTGGAACTCTGTCATGAAACAATTTTACTGAAAAGCTTCATCATCTGATATCATACACGCTCCAATCCATCATGATCGACCTTGAATTTCAGGTAAAACACCTCGGCAGCGCAAATCCCCAGGGCAGCACGAGGCACACCGGTCAGGTTTGGCCGGAGGAAAGCCAACCAACAGCTGGATTTGAGAAAGCACAACACTGACTTTGGGGGTGTGAGGGGGGAGGACTCTGAGACCCCAAGAGCTGTGAGATAAATCGCTCCCTGCAGACGCTTTGCCACCACCATGTCCCAGGAAAGGGCACAGATCCCTTCAGCCGCCAAGGAAACCGGCGCTGCTGGACCACCGCCTCCCACTGCATCTCCCTCGGCTCAGACATCGCTCACACAAACCCCCGCTCTTCTTCACGGGAAAGTTTCTCAGGTTTGTTTCATTTTTTAATTTAACAGGAACAGCCAGACGTGCTCCCCGCTGCGCAGACCGGTGTTACAGCTCTCCCAGTCACAGAGCCCAATTAACGGGGAGAGGGAGACAGTTTAATAGCCAGCGTGGGAGAGCAGCAGCCAGGATTCATAAATCACATTTACAGCCGCGCCGCGCTCGCTCGGCCTGATGCAAGCGGCAATTTCGCAGCTCCACACCACCTTCTCCTGTCGGCAAAACGGCAGAGACCCGGCGGCACCTTGTCTCAGGTGGCAGCTAAAAGGCTTTTTGCAGCACCCCTCCCACACCCGAAGGAAGCACCCCCAGGTGCTGCTGCATCCTGCATCCTGTGTTCCTGTAGGGAGCGGTCCCTGGCCCCATCGCCAGCACTGTCCCCCGGCCAGAGCCCTCCTTCCCTGCCCGCACCCCAGCAGGCACTGGAGGACCTCCCCGTGCCTGACACTAATTTCCCCATTACACCTGTTTTATTGCACAGAAGCTGACAGCCAGGCAGGGGAGGTGTCCCGCCCTGGTCAGAGGGATGCGGTGACACCACGTGAGGGTCCTCCCCGGTCCCTGCCCCGGCCACCAGCTCAAGCTGCATCCCGACTCGCTCGAGGAACTGGAAGAATCAGAAGCTGCTGGGATGTCCAGAATGTCGGTGGTACGAAGTCTTACACAAAGACTGGCTGAAACCACAGCCAACAGCATCACTAAACATTTCAACTAATTACAGAAAAGGACAAAAGGAAGATGAGGCGCTGAGGGCTTTGATTCCAGCGTTAGGGCTCACCGGGGCTGGCTCCGCGTCGTTCCCTGCGTAAACGAGCCTCCTGTTTGCCATCAATACCGGCTGCATTAACATCTCACCTGGTCAATCTTTTGTCCAGAGGGAACATCATCAAGACAGGAAATCGATCTCTTAATTTCGTAACACTTCAGAACAACGGCCTTTGCCAGGGAGCTATAAAAACCTAAGCTTTGGGAAAGAACATGGATGGACATCGGCAATTGTCAGATGTAACAGTATTTCAATATGACTTTTGGCTAACGTTTAATTTTTGCATCAGGAATACGGTGTTAAATGGCAATCACTTGAGTAACTGGGCATACAACGCCGCACCCTCGTTTTTGTTTGCACAGGACGCACTCTTGGTTTGCAGAAAAACCATTTTATCCATTTAATTATATATAATCAGGGTATATTTTATAACACATTACCTTAATGTATTGCATTCCCAAACACACACAGAAAAGGCTGAGAATCGCTAACGGATCAATCTGGCTAAGCAGCAATCGGAGGTTTTGCCGGCGCGTTGGGCAGCGCTGGGCAGCTGCTCCTGCCCGGCTGGCTCAGGGGTGGCTGCGCTGGAACATCTGGTGGGCACACGGAGCCGTCCTCCCCTCCTCCCCCAGCTCCGATGCTACACTCATCCCACCACGATCCCACGTTTGCAGAAGATCTGGTGTCGGCACAGCCCGCGGGAGATCCCCCAAAGGGCAGCAGGTCCCAGGGCAGCTGTGTGATAAAGACAAACCCCAATGTCCCGTCGGATGCGCTGGTGACAGAGCAAACCACCATGTACCAGTCGTTCTGGGAACCTTCGGAACGTCCCTGTCTGGCCAACTATGGTTCCAAACTGCCCCTCGCTCCCCAGCATGAGGTCGTGTTCATCAGGGAAGACACAGGACGACGGGCACCGCATCCTGCAGCATCCTTCTCTGGTGCCTTTGTGGCTTCAGGATGGATGTTCTTCCCCAGGGATAACCTCGGGTGGGAGATGAGCCCAGTCTCAGCTGGGGTGGCTGCAGACCCAGGCAGGCGAGTGGGGAACGCTGACTGACCCCCCCGGAAACCTCCGCTGCCCGGCAATCCGATTAAACCTGCTGAAGCCACCGTGTAAACAAGCTGCCAGCAGCTATTCCGACCAAGAGATGTTATCACCAAGCTTGCTTTTGCTTTTTTTTTTTTTTGCTTTTTTTTTTCTTTGGTTACACAATGACAACAGCAATTTTGATGGGAGAGGCATTCCACTTACCTGGGGGAAATACAATGTAATAGCAGACAGTAGCTGATTGCCAGGAACCATTCAAATCAATTACATCTTCCCTGTAAATGCACTTAATCATCAGCAGCGGCGGTGACTCACCGGCGTAAAGCAATATAAAGCCCCAGCAGCACAGGCGCAGGCGAGGTGCACATTGCTAATCACCCCCGGCAGCTCCTGCGGGGAGCCTCCAATGAGCCCGAATCAATTCAAATTAAGAAATACACTGAAACGAAACAGTCCTGAAGCAGGAGCTGAACCGGCACTAACACTGCACTTGGAGATTTTCCTCTCCCGGAGTTACCTCTTCCCATCTCCCTCCTTCCCAGGATCTTTTCACAAGAGCCCTGGAGAAGCACGGACATGGGTTCATGAGCGATTTGCTCGCAGCATCCTTGTGCAAAGCGGGATCTGCAGACAGCCCCAACCCCGCAAAGGTATCCTGCACCGCCAGCCCCGCATCCTGCACCGCCAGCCCCGCACCCTGCATCCTGCACCGCCAGCCCCGCACCCTGCACTGCCAGCCCCGCATCCTGGACCGCCAGCCCCGCACCCTGCACCGCCAGCCCCGCATCCTGCACCGCCAGCCCCGCATCCTGCACCCCCCACCCCCAG
>WKFP01014147.1:0-36844 GCA_011057875.1 Pterocles orientalis
TCAACGACTTGGATGAGGGAATAGAGTGCACCCTCAGCAAGTTTGCTGATGATACGAAACTGGGAGGAGTGGCTGACACGCCAGAAGGCTGTGCTTCCATCCAGTGAGACCTAGACAGGCTGGAGATTTGGGCGGGGAAAAATTTAATGCAATTTAACAAGAGCAAGTGTAGAGTCTTGCATCTGGGCAAGAACAACTTCAGGTACCAGTATAAGTCGGGTACTGACCTGTTGGAGAGTGGTGTAGGGGAGAGGACCTGGGGGTCCTGGTGGACAGCAGGATGACCATGAGCCAGCACTGTGCCCTCGTGGCCAAGAAGGCCAATGGCATCCTGGGGTGTATCAGAAGGGGGGTGGTTAGCGGATCGAGAGAGCTTCTCGTTCCCCTCTACTCTGCTCTGTTGAGACCACATCTGGAATATTGTGTCCAGTTCTGGGCCCCTCAGTTCAAGAAGGACAGGGGACTGATGGAGAGAGTCCAGTGCAGAGCCATGAAAATGGTTAAGGGAATGGAGCATCTCCCTTATGAGGAAAGGCTGAGAGAGCTGGGTCTCTTTAGCTTGGAAAAGAGGAGACTGAGGGGTGACCTAATTAATGTTTATAAATATGTAAAGGATGAGTGTCAGGAGGATGGAGCCAGGCTCTTCTCTATGACATCCAGTGACAGGACAAGGGGCAATGGGTTCAAGCTGGAACATAGGAGGTTCCACTTGAATATGAGAAAAACCTTCTTTACAGTAAGGGTGACAGAGCACTGGAACAGGCTGCCCAGAGAGGTTGTGGAGTCTCCTTCTCTGGAGACATCCTAAGCCCGCCTGGGTGCATTCCTGTGTGATCTGATCTACGTGTTCCTGCTCTGGCAGGGGGATTGGACTAGATGATCTTTTGAGGTCCCTTCCAATCTCTGACATTCTGTGATTCTGTGATCTTTGTGCATATTCTGCTCATAATTACTCTGTTTCTGGTTAAAGCAGCACTATGTAAACCATTATAGAGTTCCATCTAGGAAAAAAAATACTTTTTTTTTGTTTTTTCGTGAGTTTATCTGTCACTACAGTTTTTTGTCATTGTTTATTTTGGCTCACTCAATGTGCCTGAAAGCCAGAATAATAGATTTGTTTTGTTGTTGTTTGGAAGAAGACTTTCTTAAGGGTAATACTTTGCCTTTGCTGTGTAAAAACTATAAAATGTGTGTTCAGAACAGTGTAATCAATAAAACAGGCACTGAACTAGGGATGGATAATAGTATTTTCCTTTCAGTCTAGGAAGAATAAGAGAGAAAAGAGCCATGCATTTCTATGGCATGCATATTTGTGCCTGTGGCTGTCTGTGGTATTCCATGCTAACTGAAACTGGTTGTTTTTTTCCTTGAAACACAGACTTTGCTCCATCTCTTTTGAGTTTTGTATCTTTCCATACTCCATCCCTGGGATCTAGTACAGCATCTGAACCCCTGCCCATCAGCTTTTCTGCAGAAGAACGAGTGTGTGGATTACTATGATGTATTACTACATTACCTGTAGTTGCCTCAGGTATTTTTACAATGAATTTTTCTTTATGATGTATAAAAGCTTGCAACAGAAGTTCAGAACTACAAATGAACTACGGGTGAGCTTGAGAGTGAAAGATTTTGTGAATGTGTCAAGGAAGTTGGAAGTAAAAATAGGAAGAAAGTGGCAAGACAGGTGCTTTCTGTAGACTTCAGTTGTCCAAAAGTGGGTACCCTGAGGAGGAAAAGCTGTGAAGTATAATTATTAGTCACAAAATGAGCTCATTCTTTCATGTAAGCAAACACACCCTGTTATGTACTAAATATGTCAGAAGCTAAATTCCTCAATGTGGGAAAACAAACAAAAAATATTAATGCAAACACACAAAATGGACTGTGACCTCATGGAAGTTATGAGCCGGGACCCTGCTGTTCAGTGCACAATTACAAACCAGAGACTGATGGGACACACTGGACTCTATAACTGAAACCATAACAGAAGTCTTTCAAGGATGCAAAAGGCAGTTATCCTTCATGTGTCTGCCACTCGAGCCTTTAGAAAGATCTCAATACAGGAAAGAGAGAGACAAACAGGATTTTTCTGCCCAAATATCTGCCTTGATATAAGTTTATTAAAGAAATCCACAAAACCCAATGTAGCAAGGAGATGTGGCAGAGCTGAGAGAGTCAGAGGAACCATTTAACAGCCGGAAGCTCGAGGATCCATGCCAACAAGCATGGCCTACTAAGTGACTAGGCTGCCATCAATTCTTATTGCTTCCAGCTGACTCTCTCAAATTTCTAATAAGTTTGCTTTACATCTGAGCTTCCAGCCTCACTTCTTGGTTTTGTGATATAGTTGGTAATATATTTGTGGAAGGATGGAAAAACAGCTTCTAGGTTCAGGGGAGTCAGCCTTAATCCAGACAGTTTTTATAACATGCAGAAATGCAGCATGACAAAGCTGTAAGCATGATGCTTTCATGGTGCTGGGAGCACTTGGTGGGAGAGATGAGCAACAAACAGACCTTTCAGAGGTAGAGGTAGTGAGTCAAACATCAGGAGTGTCCATGTTCAGAATTTGTAGACTGACTTATTCTTTTTTCAAAATGTCAACATGAGAGCAAAATAAAATCTGGGTTCTTTTCCCAGTGTTTGGGGTTCTGGGCTTTTTTTGCAGCTCAGCTATAGCAGGGCCTGTGGCAAGTTATCTGACCTCATTGTGAGCCATAGACCCTAGCTATAAATTGTGGCTAACAATAAAACCCAGGAAGGAGTGTCTTCACACTGAGTCCAACCAAAAAACTTTTCTGGCCACAATAGCTAAAACATATAGAGTCTTAAGAAAGATAATCCTAAAATGGTCAGATAAAAAAGATGCACTTCCAGCATCCTCAAATCAAAAGGGGTGGCAGTAGGAAAGAGCTGGGAAAAAAAAGAAAAAGACTAAACTTCAAGCACAGCTTGAGACTGTCTTCTGGACACATCATGCTGACTCTGGAAGGTACCCAAGGGAATCACCTTTTTCCTGTATTCAGGGAAAATTTGTCTAATTTATGATACAGATAAAGGCACACTAGAGCAGGTTGAATTCAAAGTGACAGTTTATTTTGGGAGAATTTTGAAAGTCAAGCGTAAAACATATCCAGAAGCTGGGCATTACGTGTGAGCCTGATTTCCATCCCTGGTAGTAAGATGGAGTTTATCTCCGAGAGGTGAGATAATGAATAAGCACAGTATGTTAGGAAAGAGTCTGCAAGGCTTCTATAGACAAATATGCTTCCTTGCTAACCCACAGAAGAAGATGTTATCAGGGCCCTGGGTACTTCCATCCTCATCCTCCTCCTCCCCCGTGGTTTAGTGGGTCTTGCACACAGGCAGCGTTCTGATAAATGTCAGTGAGCACAAAGGCAAAAAGGGGATCTGGTGTATTTAATACACTTGTCATCTCAAAAAGTCTTTGAACACATTTTTATTAAGGGTTATTAAAGAAAAAAAATTGCCATGGGACTGGAAGAAAAATTGTTTTATTGACTGAAGTTTATTAACAGGGAGGAAGCAAAGGCAGGTCTTAAAGATCATCTTTCACAATGGTGAAGGATCAGCAATCAGGTCCCCTAAGGATCAGTGCTGGAAGTGTCTTTATTGAATAATACCATCAATGACTTGGAAAAGAAACCAGCAATGAAATCTCAAAGTCTGAGATGATGCTGAGGTCTCTCAAGTGATGAAATAACTTCAAAAGCACTGCAGAAAATCCCTCTTTGGTAAAGCTTGAGTCCATCAGTATAAAAGTGTCAGATGAACTTCAGTGTAGCCAAATGTAAGTGAAAATAATCTAAACTCCAATTACTTGGCACTGAACTCAGTACTGGTGGTTACAGCTCAGGCTCTCAGACCTGCTTCAGCAATTGTGCAATGGCAGCCAAAGAGGCCAGAAAAAAAAATTGTGCGTCTTCAGGACAATATAAGTGTCCTGGTTTCAGCTGGGATAGAGTTAACTTTCTTCATAGTAGCTAGTGTGAGGCTGTGTTTTGGTTTTGTGCTGAGGAGAATGCTGATAACACACTGATGTTTGTAGTTGCTGCCAGGACAGTCAAGGACTTTTCAGCTTCTCTGCTGCGCCACTGTCTGCAGGGACAGGAGAAGCTGGGAGGGAGCACAGCCCCAGTTACTAGCCCAGGATTCGACTTTTGGTTTAGGACTGAGACACAAATTGGCCATATCATGCACGCCATGCCCAGTTTATGGACGAGGCTCTGTCCAGAAGTGCTCTCTCTGGCTCCAGGTTATCTCCCTCTGGGTTGCCCCTCTCTCAGGGTTGTCTCAGTCTCTCAGACACTTGGGCTCTTATCTCCTCTTCTGGGATTGTGATTTCAAGACTCTCCCTGATTTGGGATAATCAGCTGGGAACAGGCTGAGCCCCGGTCGTCAGGTAGTAAGCAGTATCACTGTGTGTCACTTATTTGTATATTTGTATATATTACTGTTACTACCATCATTATTACTATTTCCAGTATTATTGTAGTTTAGTTATTAAATTGTTATTCTTTCAACCCGTGAATCTCTTTTTGCTTTATCCCTTTAATTCTCTCCCCCATCCCTGGGAAGTAGGAGGGGTAAGGGTGAGTGATGGGTTTTTGTGGTGTTCTACTGCAAGCCAGGGGGGGTAAAACTACAACAATTAAAAAAATAAAACCACAGGAGCAATTATTTTGGCACTGTATAGGCATCCTCTCTTGAGTACTGCTGCCTAACAAGGACACAAGAGGACAAGAGAAAGTGCAGAAAGGACAACTAAATGATCAAGAAAATGGAGCTACTGCCTTACAAAGAGAGACTAAAAAGGGTAGGATATCAGTCATCTATCAGGAGGCAACACCTTTCCATAATCGTAAAAGTCAGGATTGGTGTACCTTGTAAGGAGTAAAGAACATGAAATAAAAGCCTTCGGATTGTTTGAGTCCAAGTGACAGCACGTTTTCATGACATCAGAACCATTTTTATCACCTTCAAAAGAGGAATTAGGCTTTTCTTCAAAAATCTTGCCTGAGAGTTTAATGAAACTATTCAAAGAAGAGCATCTCTACCCTATGTTTCTCCCTGCTTACAATAATAATATACCAAATTAAAGTCTGAGAGAGAAAGAGCACTATTGTTGTATACTGAGGTATCTCTGTTTGCTGGAAGAAGAACAAGCAGGAAATTAATCAAAAATAAATTAGGAAAATACCATCCTCTATATCTTTCAAAGTACATTTAATTCTGGCTTTGCAGGTTTAGCAAAATGTATAAGTATGGGTTCTGCCAGAGCTAATAATTCAAGTTAGATTCCTAAATGCAATAATCAAACAGATGCTACAGCAGCATAAACAGACATAACTAGTTGGAGAAAACAGAAATGACTGCTGTGACCAAGTAAGCCAATGTCAAAGCATGGAGAATTTGTAGCTTGTCAGAGCAACAACTGACAATTTTGGTTGCTTCCATCTTTTATCCAGCCAAATTGTCTATCATTTTAGGGTTTATATTTTTTTAGAAATTGCAGCCAAGAGAGATATTCAATATTTGGCCCGGTTTTGTCTATATTGTTAAGACAGTGTATCCTTTGCCACCAGAATAAAAAAAATAAATTATGCTTTAAGCAGAGGCTCTTGCAGGGAATATGAAGATCTACACCTGCTAAATGTCATGGACAAGTTCTCAGGAATGATATGGAAAATTTTGAAATAGAGAATGGAAACATTTTTCCTGAGGGACCTGTTGAGCACCAATTATTAATGCTTCTTGGTATCAGAGTAGCAAATTCAGTTTTACACCAGCACAAGAGAGACAAATCAGATGTATGGTAGACCAAAGATTTAGGATTCTCATAATGTGCACACATTTGCAACAATTTTGGGGTTATACCATCACAGAGATGGCTGCAGGGTATTAGAAGATACTTTTGAAATAAAGGTGGAGTTAGCCTGAAAAAAATATTAAAAGTCATGAAACATAGTAGTGGAGGGGGAAAAACCCTGGAGTGGCAACAGCCCCTCAGTGGAGGAGCCTCCCCATGGGCATGGTGTCTGGCTGGGGGCTGGGGGCTGGCAGCATGAAACAGCACATGGGACCCCCCACTTCGAGGTGCCTGGGGCCACAGGGACCTTCTCACCAGCCCCTGCATTTGTTGGCAGAGTGTGTGGAGCAGCAGGGACACACATGGAGCTGGAGAGCCCATGTGAGCCATGGGAGAGAGGGGAGACGGTGCAACCTACCCTCCCCAAACCAGGGCTGCAGTGGGTGCAGGTGTGTGCAGACAGGATTACTTTCTACAAGATACAGGTTTGGTGTGGGAATCATGCCAGGGAAGTAAAATTTCCCTAAATGTGAGAGCTATTAACACCACAGAATTAAACACCAGGAATAAATCAGGAACAATTTAGCAATGTAGGAGAATCAATCAATAGTGACAAAAGGAAACACTTTTAGGAAAAAAAACACTTTAATAACAGTAGTTTTAGTCAGATTTAGGAAGCAGGTTGCTTGGGCCGATGCAACAAAGCTTTGGTCTAATTTAAGATATATAGTCATCCTGAAACGGTGATTAACAAGACCTACGTAAAAAAAAACAACAAACTTGGCCCTCACCATTGTGGGGGAGAGAAAGAGGTGAGCTATAGATGGATCTTCAGAGTGAATATTCAAATTACGTTTAATACCGTCACAGTAAGGAATGATGTACCATGACGTCAAGATCATAAAAGTAGAGAATTCTGAAGAATAATGAAAGGCTAGGGGATTTTATGAAAAGCAAGAGAGCTGTCAAGTACTCTGGGTGTTTCAGAAGATCTCATTGTAGAAAACCAGATGGGAAATATTCAGGCCCAGCTCCAAGACTTAATAAAATTTATAGGCAAAAGGCAACAAAGGGATTGTTGTGCTAGGAGATGTGCAAGCCATAAAATTAGAATTTGGATCAGAACAAAAATTGTTTGATGCCATCACTATAGCAGTTTTTTATTTGGGAGGAGTAATATCTGATTCCTTGAATAACTTATCATGCTATATAACATCAGAACAACTCATTATGGAAATGAGGGTATTTATGTCTCAAGTAAAGACAGGGCGTTGGCAGGAGGCACTGGACCAACCACTGGGGAAAGTTAAGTCACCCACCTTAGCTAAAATTATGACATAGAGCAGGTGTCAGCTGCAGGATGGGTGTGGAAGATAACATGTGCAGGGAAAAGGCAACAACAATGGTGGTTAAAACCACTCTTGACACAAAACAATGAAATTATTTGGTCCACAGTGCCCTTAAGGCCATGATTGTGAACTGTCTGTTCTGTATGTTGACATAATTAGTTTAAGAAATTGTGAGGTGTATGGGAGTAGAGTGTGGCGGTGTACACAAGCAATGTTAAAAATGATTTGGTTAAACTATGTGAATAGGACAATTTTTCCCACTGACATTCATTTACCGCAGTTTTGAGGGTTCTTTTGATGTTTTTCCCGGAGAGCTTTTTTTTTTTAATAAATTCTGTCCGTGCATTGTACCAGTCAGTATTATGACAAAACAGAAAAAGAGGGGAAAAAATAAAAGGAACACAGCACTGTCTCATTGTGCAGGTCTGGCATTAAGCATACTAACATTTCTTCTCTTCAGAGACCTTCTGATGCAATCAATAAAATTATGTTACCTCTGAGCATGCAGCCCTGATCCAATGCCTGCCACACGTGCAAACAGATAGATACACATGTGTGTGCATTCACACACTCAACCTGAGCAGCAAAGTCCTTCCCTTTGGAAATGTTGAGTGACACTTCCAAGAGCCCAGATGCAGAGAAAATGCCTTCATGGTTTTTCCTTTAGGTTATGAGACAACAGTTTATTTTCCCAGGGGTATCTCAGCATTGTAGCCATAATTTTCCCCCATGATGGTAGCAAGGGCACAGAGGAAGTGTAAAAGTGAGTTTTGGCCTTGGGTTTCACTTTTCTTTCCAGGCCTCGTGACTAGCCAGTCTGAACTTGACTGTTGCATACGTAAAGGATGAAGAGTTCTTGCTTTGTACATCCAAGCTTATCCTAGCTGTAATGAGATAAAAATACATTCTTGACTTATGTATTTTATTTATATTGTATTGCCTTTTGTCTCTCATGAAGTCCTGTCTTCCCAGGGGGACTGTCAATCGTGCATTCACAGTGTGTGATGACAAAAGGTACTGCTATTTTCAAGGATTTCTCATAAAAAGCACCAGCTACAAAAAGCCATGGAGGAGAATATTATTGCTAAATAGTAAAACAAAATACAAAAATCCTTCTCTCATTGTATCAAGGTCACCGGAAATAACTGCAGTGAATTCAGGTTTAAAAGTAGATTTTCAGCTCAAGCCCTTTGTCCACAAGTTCCTTAAAAATATTTTTCTTGTACAGAAGCCAAGGTTTGCCCTCAGTTTTGGTTTTTCTTTAACTGTGTAACATTAAAGTGTGTCTTATCAAACTTTTTCTATCTGCTGCTGGTGGGCTACCAAGATGCTGGTTTATAGACTGGGCAGGGCAAGCACGAGTCAGTACTTTATCCAGGGGTGCAAACCTGACAGGTGTAGGTTCATTGTCACTGCATAGATACAATAGCACATTGTTCAGTGTGTAAACCTGCAAAGGAAATGTATTTCTTCAAATTCTTGAAAACCTAAATGTGATCCAGATTTCAAGCCCAGAATGTGTAATCTAGTACTAAATTTATTCCAAATTTAGAGTTCAATCTAAAACCAATGTTGTTTTCAGTTTACAGAATTGAAAAGGACACTGACAAATGGCTACTGAGGATCTGGATGCTCATATTGAATAATCCAGAATAAATACTCAATCTTAATAGCAAAGTGAAAAGGTAAAAGCTGTTTTTATTTAATTTCCTTTTATGTTCATTTGGCTTTAGATGATGACATATAATCCAAACATGGTTTATGCACTGTATTTAAAAATAACATAAAATGTACTTTTGTCCAGCTCTCAGTATTTGTGAAAGTGTTCTTTCTTTTAATCTAACAGGAGTTTGCATGATATTTTATGTTTCTATGCATCATTTTACAATATAGTTTTTCCCTTACACATAAATCTGGTGGTTTGATTTTTTATGATGTATGTCTTTATTATCATAAATAATTTTAATTTTCCTTTAAAATCTCATAGAACCTACTGTGCCAATTTCTGTCATGGTTCAAACAGACAAAGAATCACTGATTCATGTGAAGTTGTGCCAGTTTATTTCAGGAGAGAATTTGGCCAGGAGGAAATTAAGCCAATTTTATTCCTATGTTGTTTTTCTAAATGATCAAAATAAAGGGAGAAAAAACGTGATTTTATTAATTGACATCAAAGACTGAATCTCAGTTCTAATTAAGACAACAAAATCGTTGCTGTTCAGCAAAACAGATTTAGCCCCTGAGTGGAGCTCTGTACCTGCACTGTTGTGAGCTGTGGGCTTCTTTGCTAAGAGGTCTTAATCCTGCGCACAGCCCAAATGATCTTTGAACCCCCTATGTTTCTACAACACAGCCCACACAGTCTCTATTTGTGTTCAGTCCCTAAGAAAAGTCTTCAAAAATACCTGCATGAGTGTGCTTAATTAAATACTTGCTCTTGCTTACTAATTTCATTCTTTGCCTCTTCATGTCTTCCAGGCGTTGCAACATCCTCCAGCTGCTCTAGGCCACCCAGGGGGCATGACCATCTCCCTGGCACAGTGCTCACCTCCCCTGGATGCTGTGCCAATCATGGGATGCTACTGGTGTCAGCTCCCAGGGTAAAACCCATCATTCTCTCTGAAATGCCAGCTGGCTCAGCGAAAAGATGCACAGAATGTGCCATGCCATGAAATGCCCTTTAGCAAACAAGGCAGCATGATAATGTATATCCAAGAAGAGAACCAACTAAATGCCAAAATCACACATGGAACTGGATGTCAGGCCCTTTGCATTATGCAAACTCTTGGGTATTTTTGGTTATTATTAACACGAAGACTGTTGCTATCACCATTCTGGCCCCCCTTGGGGATGGTGGGAAATTTACCCTGCTGGTGGGGGTTCACACGATAATATATACGTATATATATGCACTGTGGGGTGAGGAAGGATGAAAAAGCCTAGATCTGGAGGGGGGTAGGATGTTCCATCAGCTGTGTATTGTTTTCTCCAGTGATACCTGAAAACAGTTGTAGCTACCTTTACAGCTGGATTAATGAAGTTGGTTTTTCACTCCCAGGAGATTTTATTTTTCAGCTAGTTGCCAAAGTAGCTTCCAGATTATGTGTGGAAGCATCTGTCTGTCCTCTCTTCACTGTCAGAACAATTTACAGTCAAGTGTAACAAAATCTTCTCCCAGAACAATTAAAAAAAAAACAACAAACCCCACCTCCCCTAACTTGACCCTCATCTGGAATCATCACAATAGTCGTCTACAACTTTTTCAGTAATTGCTCCAAACATGGAGCGAAAATTATCTTGCCTGGGAGTGTTTAGCAAAACCCAGCTATGTCTGCACTTCATTCACTAAGGCATTGAAATATTTCCCAGAAGATAAGGATTCAGAGATGAACAACTGCTCATTCCACTGAAAAAAATAAATAAAAAAGCCCAACATCTGCTTCATTCTAAGGACACTGGTATTTGCATTTGAAATCACAGTTAAATGGAAAGTGTGTTATTTTCTGGCATAAAACCTAGTTCTAAAGATGTTGCAATTCAATGTGCATTCTTTTTCTGGATTCTAATTGTTCTTATAAATGATCTTTCAATTTTGTATGAAATTGTGAAACATTTTACCGTATCTAAGTGGTAGTATGTCTCATAACGAGCTGTCACAAGGACAAATCCTTTCCATCTTTCCAAGACAATTTTTCTAGAATAATTATCCATTTTAACTTTCTGTCTGTCCATTTCCTAGTTGCTTGACCAGGTGCCAAGGGGGAAGAGACATGAAATGCATTGTATGCCAAGAATGGGACCTCTGCCCTGACAAACAGCAGGAAACCAAAACGAATCCCCCCTCCTGCAACCTTGTTCAAAAAGCTGTGTGTTGAACAGCCATTCTCTTGATTGGCACAAGAAAGCAATGGGAAGTGAATGAGAGTAGAAGCCTTTATCTTTTCTGAAATATTTGGAGTACTTCAAGCATTTAAATGGTGGGTGCATTAAATATATCCTATGAAAATACATTTCTTCTCCTTTATTGCAAACCTGCTGACTGGTCATTTCCTTGATTACTGCCTAATTCTGGCATCTGTGTGAAACAGTGAACGTTAAGAATCTATGTTTCAGTACACTTTTTTTTTCCTATACCATGTTAGAATTGATGCCTCCTCTTGCCTTTCTAAGGTGTTGGAATGCAAAGCTGTCAATACTGGAGTAGCCTAATTCTGATGTCCTCCATCTGACCATAACAGACACCTAGCAAAGAGTAGACAACACCAGATTTGTATAGAAAAGGTTGGTCCAGTAGAGGTATTTGTTACAGAAAAATCCACTGTGGCAAAGTATGCTGTCTTTTCTGTACGCATGGAAAAACACTTGTTCTGTAGTTTAGGTCCTGACTACTACTGTGTTTCTTTATCTCATGGAGGTGAGAGAGCTCTTTATGGAGATTTTCTTCTCCACTGCTGTCAGTGATCAGTGTACATTATAAACTGTGATTTAAAAGTGTCCTCTAACTGTAACAATACTTCCCTTAGTGTTTTACTCACCCATGTGGGATTTTTCCCAGTAAAATGGAGAGGGATACAAAGAAAGGTTTTTGTGCTTTAACGCTTAAACACAGTTTCCAAGTAATGGTCATTTTTTAATGAGAAAGTGACATACTTCAGTACTGGTACATCTGGGTTTGTTTAGGGAATGGGTTGACTTTTGTGGAGCTAAACTAACTTACACGGGATGAGTATCTTAGTGATGGTATGCCTAGTTTTGCATGTTAAGAACTCCTTTATATTTATCTAGGGCTGTTCTTTCACGTGCCATCAAAAGAAGCCCTACCTCATCCTAAACCTTGGATAGAAAAGAACAGTTGGTGTCTTGTCTATCATTATTGCTGGATAGAATTAGTTAGAATTTTTACTTCACCCTTTTCCTGTTCTCTTTTCAGTTTCCTTGTACCCGTTTACCTTGCCTTGCATCTTCATGCCATTTTTGCTCTCTTTTTTTTTCATGTTGCTTGATCTCCTTCTCTTCCACAAATCATCCTAAATGCACAGGTAATTCAATAATTCTTGAGCTTTGAACTTTTGAACTGAAAGTCTGTTCTAGACCATTCACCTAGAGACAAAACATGATCCTGTCACTTTTCTGTCCAGAGAGAATGCATAGGCAGTCTGTAGCCTAAATATAACTGAGATTCTTTGCACTGGGACCTTATGTGGTGTAAATCAGCATTTCTCTTCTGGAGAAGTCAAGGGAACTCAGAACAATTTGCACTAGGTAGGAGTTGATAACTTTATTGCAATTAAATGCACTGTATTTCTAATGCTGGAGGAAGTTTTCAGATACTGGTATCCTACAGTTTTCCACAGAACAAACACTGAGAGCAAAATCAGGGTCTGACCCTTCTTATAAGACTAACCTTTTAACCCACCCTTTCTACTGCTCTGGCAGTATGAAAAAGGTCTGTTCCCTGTCCCCTCCAACCCTCACCCCACGTGTTGTTCTTATCCAAGCAGGCTACCTCACGCTCAGCCCTGTTAGCACACCGAACAGCCACAAACCCAACATGATTCCCTGTTGCAGCAACGGAATACATGTATGAAGTATTTCTTACAGGCACTTATCAGGTATGTTGATGGACTGTAAAGTGAACATTAGTAGTCAAGCATCCTTAGGTCTTATTTAATCTGGCAAACAGCCAGAGCTTTAAATTAGTGATCTTGGACCAATGTTATATAAAGAATTATAACTGCTGGGGCTAGCAGGGATGAAACAATTTTTTAATTAATTAATCAACTGAAATAATATTTGACATGTCTGTTATCTTCTTTGTCCTCTTTATCATGAGTCCTTTGGACAACTGAATTATGTTTAATATGTATCTGACTAACATCAGGAGTACAGATGGATAAAAAAGCTGTTATAGTCAGTGAATTTTGCCAATATTTCTACTCTTGACTGAGATAACCACTACTGTATTGTTTTATTTATGATAACTTAAATGTAAAAACCTTTGTCTATCAGCTGCTGAGAAATGCTTCATTTAACCTTTCATATTATTTTGAATGGATACGTCAGCCAAGTAGTATATTTATTTTCCTTTATCACATTTCCTTTAACCTGTTAAGCAGCTCCACATATCCCTTCTGAAGGAGAAAGTATTGATCTTTCAGTGTAATAGGATTTTATTGTTTTGCATCCTTTGACAGAACTGGAATAGAGAGTAAACTCTCTCTGTGGACATGGTTCATCTTTCTCTGATGCTACCAGGGAGCTTGGTACATTGTTTTGTAAGGGTAGGACATACATAATCAAGAAGGAATGATAAGCAAAAACCTACTGCATAAGGAAGTGAAGGACATATTTTCTCCCTTAATCAGATCTGGATTTCTTGTGTTCACAGTCTTCTGATCTCACAGGGACTCCTCCAGAGACATTTGGTTGTATAGCACAACATAATATTTTTGAAAGATTTGATAAATGTATTTTATTCTGAAAATTACTCTTTCCAGTGAGGAAGCAAAACAAAGAGTAAACTATCATTATATGGTCAATCCATTCACTACAGGTCCCTGACAGCCTTTCCTCTTTGTCTTTGCAGACAGATGGACTCAACTTGGTCTGCATTCTGTTCCTCTGAGGAAGCCTATTCCTTTCTAAAGACTTCATAGAAAGCCTTGGTTCCTAGCTTTAACACCTTAATCAGGTTAATTTCATGCAATTTGGATCTCTTGACTAATGCTTCTGGCCTGAGATGTGTTTATTTTAGATGAATCGAATTACATCAGACTTCAGTTTCTGTTGATAACGGTGCAGGGCAACCATGCTTCTAACCCAAATGAATGAATTAGGTGAAGAACATCCCTATGTTAAATGACACAAAGTGCTGTGAAGACCTTTTTTTAGGTCATATTTTCCTCACTGAGTTGCAAAAGGTGCCATTTGAATTAGCTCTGCAGTATGCAGGATTTGTTGGACATGAATACAGAGAAAAGCTGACTGCTGTTCCACTGAGTGGCTGTATTTGAAATTAATTTGATCAGGTTTAACCTCTAGCTCACTTCTGCTGCTTTAAGGATTTTTGTATCCAAAAATCCCATTTCCTTCAAGTAATTCCTAGTATTTCTTTGGGTGATTGAATAAATAACCAAACAGTAACTAACATTTTAATCCAAACCACTTTTTAATAATTCTCTTCAGTTCCCAGGAGGCTGGAATTGTGACACGTCTAAGAAGCTGGCCAACTACCTGAATTAATTCTACTTAATATAACACAGGGGAAAAAAAGAGAAGCTCAGGGTTTATCAGAGCTGTCAATAAACTTCCCAGCAGGTGGTATTGTTCCAAATCACCCGGTACCTCCAGCAAAATAACTTCCAAGAGAAATGTTGCTAGGTGTTCCTAGACAACTGTCAAACTGGGAAAGAAGGAAAAAAAAAATTTAAAAAAAAAAGAGAGAAAAAAACCCAACACAATTAACGAGTTTGCCAGAAGACCTGCTGAACTGTTAATCACGAGGAAGAGGCCAGTACTTTCCAAATATAAAGGAACTCACCACATCTTTTCAGGAATCACAATTGTGAATGCAACACCATTCTCTACAGCTGTGTCAAAACTGCTGTGGGGAAGCTGGAAAGCCTGAAGATGGATTTATTTGCTCAAACGCGCTTTTTATTGTCAGAGGATTCTCAGGGCAACCCAAGTGGTCCTCACCAGGACAAAGTGGTGGGAAAAAAACCTGGTATATATCTTGTGCTTTGCTGCAGTTGTTCTTCAAATAGAAGCGTAAACTATAACCAGAGGTAATACAGGAATCTTTGTACTGAATAATTCTTCCTTGCCAAAGCCGCAAGGATGCTTTGCAGCAAGTTATTGCATACCACACTGCAGAAACTTCCTGATGGGTCCACTGGGGTTACCTAATGCTCCTAATGCAGCTGTCTTACTTGCATTTTTGATACAACTTTCAATACCAATGTTGAAGACAAGGGAAAAATATTTAAGAGGTAGGCTGTCAGAAGCCAATAAAAAGCTGTGGGAAGGTAAAATAGCACAGCAAATCAAGCTTGCTTATGAACAACAGCTATCTCTACCCTAAAGCAAACAGAAGAGAGAGTTCTAAGAATATTAATGGTGTCATATGGAGCAAAAGAGATCTCTCAAAGGCTGTTTACCATTAGTGAATACTGAGTGGGGTCAGGTGGACCCAATTCTAATAACTTGCATTTTTTGATTTAAAATTTAAAAAAGGTGATCAAACTGTTCCTGTGATCCTATAATTGTAAAACAGAAAGAAGAAAGCCGCAGTATACTTTCTTGAGAGGAATTTCAGTGACCCTGAAAGAGAACTGCCTTCATTCCAGTGGTCTTTGAGGATAGCCTATATGTTTTAGGTGGTTTTGCAAGGCAAAGGAGGGGAAAAGTAACCTAATAGAAGTTTTTTAAACTATTTGAAAATCTATTTCAGCATGTTAGTAGTCCAGTGAGGGAAGTTATACGTAGTCTTGAAAAATTATTTTTACAGCACTCATCCTACCCATTGCATCTGAGAGACACTTTAAAGCTTTCGGTCTGTGATTCAATTAAATAGAAAACTAGAAGTAAGAGTGTTTTGGCAGAGCAACTAAATTATATCAACTATATGAAACATTTGTCAGGAATCTAGCAGCTGTTTTCCTGAATTCATGGACAGCCAAGGGAAAACTAAAGCTGTAAGAGTTACAAGTTGCTCACTAATTCATCCACTCCTTTACCCAGGAATAATCTGAAACTCTCCAACACCAGCTGGAGTGAAAACTCATCCATGTCAAAAAACTTTCCACAGGCGGGCTTCAGTAATCTGCCTGCATGATTGCACTTGAGGTTTCCTAAAGAGGGTACTAGGATGTGATGTTAACAGTGAGCTCATTTGTCTCTTCAAGTTATATTCCACTGATGATGAGTGTGACTCGCTGAGCGGAATGGGCTGTGCCTTCAGGAGCAGAGGGAAGGAGTGAGAGAGGGAAGAGAAAAGCAAGTGTTGAAGTCCTTCTGAAAGCAGGACCTCCTACCTCTGAATTTGTGCTGTCAGCCCCACTAGTCCACTGGATGCCTATGAAAAAAGCACCCAGCCCATTGCTGCTGTGGACCTCAGGGCCAAAATATATACATCAGTGGTAGCAATGCTCCAAGAAAGTGCTCCACTGCTCTGGAGTTTTGACTCTATGAGCTAGGGTTTACTCTAAATGACTTGAACTGAAATATGATGAGATAATCTGTACAGATCTCAAAGTTTCAGTAATGAGGGGCTTACTTTAGTCTCTAGAAGAGGTCTGTGTACCCAGGACAATTATTCCATCCACATAAACAAGATTTCTTCAATCAATACCTACAGAATTCTCAGCACCTTGAATTCAGCCGACACATGGTAAAAATTGCCTTCAGCAATCATTTCAGAAAATTGTCGGTTAAAGGTAGGTATTTGTATATACATATATGTGGTTTTTTATAACATTTAAGGACTGTGTACAAAGACCAGACTCATATTTCCCCTCTACACAGAATATACCATATCTCAGTATGATCCATACCTACCAAAAAGCTCTCCAACGTCTTCAGCAGCTTAAAGGGGTATTTTGGCCACATAAAATATAAGGAATATCTTTGCCATAAGTGATTCTCTTAAATTATCTTGTGTTTTCTTCCTGAATCCAGGTTGTACCAAAAGCATGCTGAATGCTGGTAGTTATAAGCTTATACACAGACTATGAAAATCTGCTCTGATATTTTGATAGTTTTCTGATGTATGCCAAGCGGCTAGATACCACAAGTATATGATGCACAGAACAGAAATTTAAAGCCACAGTTGCTTTCCAAACTCTGTTCTTGCAGTAAATCTGGGGCTTCCAGGGGCCTAATTGCATATTTTAAATGAGGCATACACTTAAATGCCTTGCCAAGTCAAAACCTTTTTCTGTAAGCTCTCTTGCTAGCTATTTTTACCCATTTTCTAGCATAATGCAAAATAGATCTCCCACTTGGGTACTCTGATATACAGTGAATAATTAGAGCTGAATTGAAAATAGAAACATTTTTCAGGAAACATGCCCCCACCCCCCTGCTTCATCTCAAAATATTCCAACAAGCAACTACCATAATAAAATTAACATTTATAATAACAGTGATGTAAAGCAATATATAGAAAGGTAAAGCAGATGATAGTAACAATGCAGAAACTATTTTTAATTACCTTCGCCTTAAGTAAATTATTGGGTCTGTGAATACTGTCATTAATTTCTACAAGATAATTCATTAGATAAAGTATATTTACTTGTTGGGAGCAGTGGTGTCAGATTCTGGCCCCAGTGGGTTGCCATTCTATTTCAATTTGCTGACTGCCTGTACTGTAGCGTTTTAAATGCATGTTTAGAGCAAATAAACCAGCAAATGAATGCTTTGTAATAAATGAAAATTGCTTGCTGATGTCAACCTTTTTTTTTATCTATTATTATGTACACATTTAGAGAAAGTTTGGGAAAAACAGAGTAAATCAGTAACATTCTGTTGCATAGGTAATTACTTGACTCATTATTACAGTGAATATATTGTAAGGGTATATCACTGTCCAGTTGTTAGCTCTCACACAGTATTACCATAAATAACATATAAAATTTTATGAAAAGACACCGAATCAAACTTTAGGGTTTTTTAATCCACTGCTTTTTCTGGCTTGGTTCAAACCCTTCCAAGTAACATCAAATTACTGTGTGCTCTAATGATTAAGAACCAACAGGAGAGAGACACTGTTTTATAAAACAATAATATTGTATACTAATAAGCAAAGAAGTATATCTTACAGGCAGCATGAAACAAACCACTTCTGCTTACCAAAGATTCTGAGGATAAAATTGTAGTCTTTCAAACAAACTTTTTTTGTTTTATTTCCTTTTTCTTCCTCTCTTTCTCTCCCCTTTTTTTCACTCCCTATTTTTTCTCTCTTTCTCATTCATCTCTTCTGTTTTTCACATTTTCTCCTCCCTTGTGTCTTTCTGTGAAAATTGATTATCCATGGAGAAGAATTCATAAAGGATATTTAACATTCTGCAGTACGATTCCAAATCATGCTCATACAAGTTGACCTTGTAGTACATTTGGCAGATTTTTCAAAGGAGGTTGCTTTATACAGCTATGGTGATGAACCTAATACTTAGTTTCTTATTAGAAAAATAATTCTGCTTCTAAGTGGATGATTTATCAGAATGGAAAATGAGTAGCTTATCATAGCAATGAAGACACTGTATTTTGTCTGAGAAAATAAACAGCATCCCTGTTATTTACCTTCCTACTATGAGTGCAAGTTAAAACAGACACCTGATAGTGAATATATATTGAAATTATTGAAAATAGCTGTGCTTAGCTGACTGAATCTCGAAGGCAGTTAGAGCAAAAAGCTCAAAGCTAAGAAAGTTACAGCAAGGAAAAAATGCAAGAAAAGAAAATAAAGTTAGTTCAATAAGTGAGAAAACAAATGATGATCAGTCAGAAACTGTTTGAAAAGTGATGGCACATTAAAATTTTATAAGACAGAATGTTTTCCAAGGTTATCATTAAGGAAGGTTGTCAGAGTTCATTTTTTCTTTGTTCTTTTATCCTGTTCTGTCACAATGTTCAGGTGCAAAATGATGTCAAAGAATGATTGGTTCCAAAACAGCTGAGTAACTGAATAAAGCATCCAATGTTTCCTCCATTCTTCTCCTCCTTTATTCCCATCCTCTATTTTAATCCATTTATTGGCTTTTTTTTTGTTCTTTTAAAGTTAATTTAGATGGCTGTTTCTTTAACTGTATTTCTTATTTGCCTTATTTTATGTTTTTCTCTACAGCCTTGTTTTCTCTTGTTTTCACCTTCAATCTGTACCTTCTCCCTTTTCATACTTTCTAGCACTACCTTCATAGACTGTTGACACTGCATTAATATGAGTTCCCAATGTCTCAACTGCTCACCTGTAACTTACCCTTCTTTTCTCTAAGCATATGAATTTATCTTGTTACAGTTTTCATGAACCAATTTAGTCCAATGAAAAATTTGGAGATATTAGCAGCTTTCCACAAATTATAGATGGGTGATTCATTTAATGAAAAAAATATTTTTGTTTCCTATTTTTCACAGATGAAAAAAGCTAGTACAGAGGAGCACATCCATTTGTGGGTTTATAAACCCACAAACCTCCAGAGAATATTGCTAATCCACACAATGTCCTTGAATGATAGATTTTGCATTTAAATCTCTTATTTAGAGGACAGCAATGTAAAATTAGAAGTAAACGGAGAACATCTTGTTACCTAAGTTCCCCTGGAGAATCTGATACGTTCTTTACTCCAGAAAATACAAAGGGCATAACCTCTGGCTATGAAATGATAACTGCAGCTACCATTGTTCAGCAGCTTTACGAACCTGACAGCCCAACAGTTCCTGCAAAAGCCTTACCTTACAAACTGCCTTGAGATGGATTGATTCCGGCAGACTAGCAAGTCAGTTCATTGTGCTCTTGGTGTATGAGTATCTATTTTGTGAAAATTTTTAATTTCCTAAATAAGTCTGTTTTCCTCCTTTCAGGGGAAGTACTACCTTCACTTTGTGCCTGTATCTGTGGGATTTGTTTGAGGAAAGATATCTCAAACACTCAGGTAAGGAATGGGGCCAGCACAGAGACAGAGAAACCCCACTCAGCCCTTCTAATAAACCTCTGCTGAGCAAAAGTCACCACAGAGCCTCCTTAGGAACTGCCAGCAGGAAGAAACAACTAAATAGCCCTGTCACCAAAGGCATAAAACTTGTTTACTACTTCTTGGGTGGGACTGGGATTATCAAGGCTAAAAAGGTGACTGCGATTACTGTCTTTAGTAAGTCAAGTCAGAGAGCACAAGTTGGGTAAACTGTTCTGCTTTTCATCCTTCTTCTCTGTACTACTACGATAACAATACAACTAATATCAGATAGAAAAGCAATGTGTTGTAGATTGTACAGGAGGCACTCTGACCACATAAATACAATATTTTTGAGGAGAGTGTGGCAGAAGAAAGAAGTAGATTTTAAGAGTTGAGAGGCAGTAATTATAGGCAGCAGGAAGGGGTTAAAGAAATGAGGAAGGCTGGGAATATACCTGTGGTAGACAAGAGGTTATCTATGTGAGTGTTACGTATTTTATGTTTATATTGTCACAACCAGACAACCTGCATCTGGCAGGCAATGTAAAAGAACAAATTAAATTATTTTTTTGAATGCATCACTTTTATTTTGTAATTTTTTTAATACCTTCCCTCCCTCCAATTCTTCCCAAAGATTTATTGTCCCCAGTACAGAATTTATAAAGTTTCATTGTCCATGTTTCAAAATCACGCTGTGTTACCTGCTGACCTTGTCTACATTTCATACAGTTGTTAAAAGGATATTTTATCATAGAGAACATGACTTGATTCTTCTGGCTGAAAGAAATTCGGGGAGAGGTGAGGGTTTTGATCACATTGCAAGGTGGAATGTTTCTGTAGTGTGTTGCAAAGTGTGTGTGTCATCAAACCTGCACCAAATCCTCCTCTTCCTGCTCAGTGTTCGAACAAATCTGTCAGCTGCCCACAGTATTTAAAAACATGGATAGTAAATTTTGGATGTTTCACATTATTTAGCTCTACAGATGTAAACAATCAATTTGACACATTGGTGGGCTTTTTTACCCTCTATAGGAAATTGTAACTAGCTTTGACTTCTTTGCATAACATCCATTTTGCATTAAAGAAAGGGCATCTTTATACAAGTGAGGAACTTAAGCAATCTTCAGCTGTTTTCATCCTCCAGGTCAAATGAGTAACAGTCAGATATTCAGCGGTGTAGACACAGGCATATACACACACATACATATCCATGAAATACATTCATTACACGTCTTGAAATATTGTACAATGAATGTGCATATGATCTGTGTTTTGTTATCTTACCCACTTTAACCCAGGATTTTTTCAAATAACCTGGACAATTTTAAAAAGCACTCATTTTATAAACCAACATAAAGTAGAATTTCTCCCTTTCTTACTTGACCAATGCTGAAGATATCTCAGTGGTCTTGATTCCTTCCATATTTAAAGATAAGTCACTTATTTAAAGTTGTTTCATATTCATTAATTCTTAATATTCCATCAGAGCCGTGCACAATTAGAATCCTTGGCAAAATCCTGGTCCACTCGTTATCCTGAAATTTTGACACAAAGTTTAGCATACTTGTAATTTTATCCATGGTGCCAAAGGCATCTAACTTTACAAGTGAAGTAATAAATAAAATCATTCCTATCTCGGTTAAAAAGCCCAAACACAAGCCCAAACAAATAAAAACTTTTCTGAACATCTCTGAGATATTTGGTGACCCTGAGAGGTAGCATGGACAGAATGGAAAGTAGTATGGAATGTGATAAAAACTTCAGCTAACCTCATATCATCCTGATCTATCTAACTCTTGCTTTGGTCCCTCAACATCACGTCACATCACAAAAACCTTTAAACTGTAGCACACCATCAACCATTTTGTGTTTTATAATTTGATACATTAGGATTACCTCCAGGGGATTTATCAAATAGAATATTTCATATACAAAAGGTAACCAAGGTAGGCAAGTAAACTACAGAGAGAAAACACTGATACCTAGCAGTCCTTTAAGCCAGTAAAGCAAAAATATGATAAGAAACAAAGCCTGGATATTAAAACAAACAAACAAAAAAGTAGGTTAACAGACTCAAAGCAGCACAGTTTAAGTCAAGGAGCACAGTCAAAAAGTAACTAGACGGAATTTTATACCTCGTATTACACAAGTTAAGAACAAAGTTCTACTAGTTCCTTCTGACTTTATGAATAAGTGAACACACCCTTTACTTCAAAACTTTTAAGTAAAAATAATATTTTGTACTTGTATATACTTTTGAGACTATGCATGATCTTTAAAAACCGCAGTGAAACTACACTATATCCTTTGATATATTTGATATATATATTCAGTGAATGAGTTGGTGTGGTCAAGACCACATGACTGACACTGACCCAAATATGGCAGAAAATTCAAAAAATTTGCTTTAACCACTAGCAAAAATAAGAAGTTTGTAGGAAACAAGAAAAAAAACCTAAAAATATACAATAACTTTTGTGAACACCAAGGTTAAATTTTGGAAGATGCATTATTTATCTTTCTAAAATGGATTACTTTTTAAGCTGCTATGTTACTATTGGTATTTGTTTTAGATAAAAAAAATGTGTATACACAGTAGTAGTTTTATGGCAATATAATACACTGCGATATAAGAGGGCTGCTTGTCTGGGCAATTTGAAACAGAATGGTCAAATAATAGTGGTTAAGTAGTCGCTCCGTTCCACTGCAAATGAAAAATTCCTAAAAGTGACTTTTCCCTGGTTTCTCCTGAGATGTTTTTCTGCCTAAGTATTAGGGCTGTAAGTGATATGTCTATTAGAGGGTTAGTGCTAGTCTTCATCACATCTTGTTGACTTGGATCATTTGAAACACACTTTCCCTGAAGCAATAATGCATCATGATTTCCTTGTGTCCCATTTTTTTCTTAATACTGTACATTCAGTATTTTAAGTGCCCTTGCTTCTCCCAGCTGTATGACAGTAGAAACATGTATGTGGTTTTAAAACAGTAATGCTTTTGACATGCTTAGACATCTGCACATCTTCTATATGAGAACTAAGAAACAAAGATAAATGGTATGATGAAAATGCAAAGCATTCAGTGTGATGTTGATGCAGGCAATTAAATGGTTTATAACGATTTAAAAAAAAAAGTACAAGAAATAACTCCAGTCAAAGACTTTTAGTGCTATTATAATAACAAAATTAGAGTCTGGGCTATAGTTAGGTAAACTCCGACAATACTCCTGCACACTCTCCCCATCCACCTTCTCCCTAGCCGCAAATACATGATGTAAAAGAGGCTGAATGGAGTAAGCAAAAGTACACAGTAACCTGAATTTTTTTTTTACAAAGAAATATACGTTCCAATTCTGACACACTTAAATAGACTGAGAAATATTTGCCCCAGAGTGTTATCTTATATATTTCAGTGGTGCTACTTCTGTACAAGACACAGCACAGTCAAGGCAGTGTGGCAGAATCAAGGATACATTATTTTCAGTAGAAGGCTTGTAGGATTTCATATTCAGTGTCTAATCAGTACTCCAACTCAACTGTCAGTAGCTTTCTGCCTAATGGAGACAGCAGTTGGCACTTTTTTGGTGTTAAGTTCACATTTAAAGTTAAATACTGCATATATTGTTCTGTATATGGCACTTGAGAACACAATATCCATATAAGCGATTTCTGCTATACTTTGGCAGAAGGATGGAGATGAATTGAATTTGTTTCACCCGTGAATACTTTTCCCAGTTCTCACTCAGAAAATAGAAACATATTGCTGAATAATTGGGGAAATCACCTAAAACATACACACACCTTGGGGTCTAGAATCACAGTTACAGCTGCCAAGTAACTACTTTTTTGGAGTATAATAGATCTCATTATGGTCACTTTATTTTATGGATAACTTCAAAGAAATGGAGGAATGCTTTTCCTAGAGGTTCACTGTAAATACAGCACGATGAGTAGTCTTTTCTTTAAATGACTGTGGGCTAGGCAGAACTGTAAAAACAGCTTAAGAAAGAGGTGTTGCACACATTGCAATATAGTTGGATTCAAAATACATTGTTCTTGGGACCCCTAACTACAAAGCAGCATTTCTTTCCTATTACTTCCTTGCTCTGAATTAATGGTAAATGAGGGGGTTTAGAGCCAGCCAGAAAACAGAATTTCCACCCTATGTAAGGTATTGGAATTACAAGTAATATTTCAAAAAATTGCCAAGAAATAGAATTTTCTGTTAAACTACAAAGGCTTTATTCTTGTATTGACTTTTCTGCTACACAACACAGGAATATTGACTGGAGAAAGATATGTTTTTAAAAAAAAAAGAAAAACTAAATCAGGGAGTAATGAGAGAAATAATATTTTTTCTTGCTTCAGCATGCTGACCATCTAACCAACAGGCACTCCTTCCTTGTACAAAAGGGGAGGTGTTGTTCGGTTTGTGAGGCACTGGTGACATAGAAATGAAAAAAAGTCAACAGCAGGACACTGCATTAAGTCAATAACTTCTTGCATCAAGCAAATTATGATTTTCTTATCTCTCTCATAAGTTATTTTAGCTGTGTGTCCTGTTTTGCTGAGCCATGCTGTAAAAAAATTCCTTAAGCAATCACTAATAAGATTATAGCTCTGAAGGGTGCAAAGATAACAGAAGATAGGCAAAGGAAAGTTAAAATTTTCTTCATGAAAAGTGTGCAGGGCTTTTTTTTATATTAATGTAATACAATAATATTTCAAAGCTTGGAGAGAAATCACTTAAGAGTAAAAAAAATCCAGAGCACTTTCTCTTCATGTTTTTGTTTTTAGGAGATGTAGAAATTCAATGTTAATATCTTATTTCTATGAGAAGGAATTAATGTTATCTACATGCCCTTTTTCCTTTTTGACAACATGTTACATCCCTGGAGGTTTACATGAATTTTTTCATTGTACTGTGGCTGGCAGCCACTGTATGTCTGAGAAAATGTCAAACTGCTGATTACTGTGAGTGGTATTTAAATAAGCCAATCTTATCTGTTATGTTTCAATTCCTTCTTTCTGAAACACTAGCTGAACATCATACTGCTCCATTCTTTAAGTGTCATAGGTATCTCCTCAATTGTTTCGTTGGGCCTGTCATGCCTTGTATTCATACTTTGCTTGGGTAAAATATGTGTGAATACAGGTATTTATTTTGCAGCCATAACTGTGTCATTTTTAATGATATGTGGAACTTGCTTCATCCAGTTTGCTTGCGATTCTGTCTTTGCACCACAAAATTCAGTACAATTCCCTTTTTTGTGTGTGGGTGTGTTGAGATGGACAGGAAGAAATGAGAGGAAAATAAAAGGGGAATAAAAAGAGGTACGGTGGAAACTTAAGGCTATTTCCAGTCGTGAATTCTTCATGTTAAGATTTCATTCCCCAAAGACATATAAACAAAACAAGTGTTTTGATTAACATCAAGAATATTTCAAGCAGCATTACTCACAACAGTTTGCAGGGATGACATTGCATAGTAATGAAGTATCATAAAATCATCCGTGGTGATAGGAAAAAAAGTATTATTGCCCTTCTCTCTTTAAAATAAAAATTCCTATATTATTTTTCATTGGTCTATTATAATTCCCTGAGATAAAACAAAATTATTTTTTCTCAAGAAGCTTTAGACAAAGCTGCAAATGAGAGACCAAGTTTTCAAGATACAATCTTAAAACTGGACTCAGATTTGGGCACTAAAATCAATAAACCAATTTGAAAATACAGTCTTCTGGGGAACTTTTGATTCTCACTATTTGAAAATCCAGGAATGAAATTTGTAGTGAAATTAAAAAAGACATTAAAAAGGGTGATGACACCACTTAATTGTCATTATTTTCCTCAGGAAACTGACCACAAAAATAATTTGAGTAGCTCTGAGTATAAAACACTCAATCTTCAAGTACAGCTGTGAAGTCCTAGCTTTTCACCTTCTCTCGTGTCCAGAACCAGCCCCCAGCCTGTACCATTGCCAAGGTGAGTCCTCTGCAGGGGTAGACACTGGCATTTGTCCTTCTGGGATTTCATGAGGTTCCTGCCAATACGTGCTCACCTGCTCCTTGAACTACCTGGGATTAGCTGCAGTTGGACAGCACATCCCACACAGTATGCATATGCTGCAGAGGCATGTATGCTTATCCTCACGAGAAGACCACTATCGGTAAGCCCCTCTCTCCCACCAACTCTCCTCTGTTAGCAAATCCTTCTCTAGTAATCAGAGAATTAACTGGTCATTGAAAGAACAGAACAGAAATGTGGGCTTGTTCTCCCCAAAGAAGGCATAGTCAGCTGACCAGTGTCGTGCAGAGCTACTAGTACCGCATGCTGCAGCTCAACTAATGTACAATAGTAACTTGATTTCCCTTTCACCTCTTCTGAAATGTGTACTGTTGTTTTTTTCCCAATTGTCCCTACTTTCAAAACTCAAAGAAAATTGTGTAAAAAAAAAGGACAAAAAATATTCTAGGGCTGGAGAAAATGTTCCATGGAGAGAAAGAAAGAACCCAATCTGTTTAGTTTGACAAAAAGAAAATTGTACTCAATTAAGACTAACTCACTGACCTCAGCTCAGGGGTAGATGAGTGAAGTGGGATTGGCTTCATATCAAAGGCTTAAGGGATTCCACGGTCCCCGTTGATCTCAAAAGCTCTGGATCTTTTCGTGCCAGACTATTTTCTTCTTCTACCTGCCATGGTGGGAGTATTCTTTGCAACATATTTCCTAATGTAAATATATAAATACCACCAGAACTTATCATCTACATGTCAGTTAGAATTCATTAATTTTTTTCAAATTTCACACCATTACCCATCAAATCACTTTCCCCTGTTCTAGCATACATTTACCACGTACTCACAAAGTTTCCTTCTCTGATTCTTCACCCCACTCTTCACTCCATAATCAGTTCTGTGAATCACCAGAATGGTTGTGTTTCTGCTGGGTGTAATCCCAGGGTAGAAATGATGGGGTGATGTTGCACAGCATCAGAAATGCTGGACATTTCTGTCATGACTACTGTAGTGTTGAGACTTCCATCATGTAAGACATAACATTAAATAAATATGTTTATGACAGAGAAAATCTGGACGGAATTCAGCCCTTGATGTTATAGCAGTAACTCTTACTTTAATGATTGTCTGGTACAACAGTATTGCTTGTAAAAATATCATCAGTAAAAGATAATTTAATCATGTAAGAGACTGAAGTGCTGAGGGAAGACCAAGAACAAAAAGCAGCATACTCCTCTAGTCATTATTTTTGTGCTAAGAATGGAAATCAATGTGCTAAGAATGGAAATCAATAATAAACCTCTGGAAGAATGCACATCTCTTTACGCCAGTTATTCCCAAGCTTGACATTGAACAGCTGTCACTACAGTCAGCGAGGTGGTCTTTTCTCAAATGAGTAGTCCATATAAGTGTGTATTCTTCTTATATATAAGCCTATATGCTTTTTGATTAACATGGAGACACAGCTTTCAGACACACTCCAGTTATAGCTCTTCCGAATATCCCTTGGTCAGAGCGAGCTCACTGAATGATTTAGTATGGACACATTTTAACATGCAGAATTAATGAACAGAGGGAAGAAATCAAGTTTCTTATTGAGCTAAATTTCTTTCCAACCATACTTACATTATTATGGTCCTCAAACCTTGAAACCTTAAGAGCTAAAACAGAACTACTATAACAACATTATGACAACCCTACTAGTTAGAATAGGTTAGCTAAGTCACTGAGGGATTTTAAGATCAAACTAGACAGGCATCTTTCAGGAACGGTACAGGTGTAGCTGAGTATTTCACTGGTTACAGGGTGAACTTAGCGAGACTAGCTTCACAGTCTTTTAGGTGCTAAGATTAAATGCTGTGATGTCTCCATCATTGCAACAATTTTTTGGTTTCTTTCACTTTTTCATTTTCTTTCACTTTTTCTTTTATCTGAACTCTTTTTTAATGTTTTCACTTGGACAATAATGTATGGTTCAAAAAAATGATTTGCTCATTAAAAAAGATCCATGAAATAGGTCTAATTAGCTAGCTTGACTGAGATTGTAATCAAAGTGTGCACAAGGAAATCAGATGAGCTAAAAGACTTAATGTCATATCAGAAATCAGTGAAAATGTGGGGAAGAGCAACGAGCTCTTAAGGTTATCTGTGCTTGAGCTGTTTGAGCATCCAGAACTGTCAGAATGACTGTGACAGGCAGCAGACCAAACAGGATAGGAGAAACTAGTTGGAGTCAGTTGTGCAAGGGGCCCCACAAGCCCACACATCGAAATGCCCTGATATGGCTTTCTGGCCACCCATTGTCAAACATTTCTGGTTTTTTTATGGCATGTACTTGGAAGAGACCTGAAGGGCCTGAAGACTTTGAGAGACCCCGCTCCAAACTTACCTTACTACAGTGTAAACATATTTTGAAGCAAATCTCACTAAACAGGCAACATATATCTGGAGAGAATAGTCAAGAAAAATTGGAATTGTGTTTTTTTCAGTTTGCTGCTGTAGGCTTTCTGAAGTAGATATTTACTTGATAAGTCTTTCTACTTCCCATTGTTTAAATAAAATATGATTGTCTGTTTTATTTCAGAAATAATCCAATTATGGAAACTGTTGGGGTATGGAAATGCAAATGAAACTCTGGGTAGAAATTTAATTTTCCCCCTCAAGAGCTTAGAAAATTCTTTTGTGGGAAAGGCATGACTCAAATTAGCTCAGTAATAATACTTTTTAAATTACAGGCTGCATTTTGAAGATGCTTCTTTTCAGCTTTTAAGCACAAACTCATGCTAATATCAAGCTGACATACAGTAGCTACTTAATTTTCATTCACAATTGTCATTAATATATAAAAATGGAAAGCAGAATATTGCACTTTGTCTTTTCATGGTAAATTCATTATGTACTGTAACTGTGCTTTAAAGTGTGTCCTGTTTTAATAAACACATAGTCTCATTGAATTTACTATGATCTCATCATTCTAGTAGGGCAGATGTATTCCTAAATCTTGCATCTTGAAGACTGATGTGAAAAGGCAAATAATATACACTAAGTCTGGTAACTTGATAACATCTGATTCTGTAGCCTTTCAGTGTTTACGTTATGACATATATACTTCATTTGAAAAGTGAATGCAATACATAACTTTTATGTTTGATTAAATGAGAGAGAGGAAGGTGATATCTCTGATAGCAAAAAAACAGGTTATGTTGTTTACATACCAACCAATGTAGCAACTATTGCTGCAGTAAATACTAGAAGTTAAATTTCTCTTACACATAAATCTTGATGAGTGTGCAACGATTTCATTATATTGAGGTATTAAATTAGACCCAAAATGACCATCCAAACTTTGGGCATTTTTGTGCATGTCACAAAAATTAGTCTCAAAATGTCATAATTATACAGATTTTCAATAAGCAGTTTCACATGTCTTCTTTTAGCTTGGCTGAAAAGTAGTAGAGAAAAAAAATCTTAAAAACAAACAAATAATCATTTTGTACCTCAGAAAATCAGATTGAAGGAAAACTTTCTTCTATAGAGCAGTTCACTCTCTCCAGCTCGCTACTTAACCTATGTTAATACAGAGTAAGTTAGAATGTGAAAGAGATTTTGTTAGGCTCCTCATGTATTGTTAAATGTAATTGGTGTGGGTGCATTAATCTTCAGAATTCATGTTTGCTTGCATTTTCAGAAGCCTTCTTTAATGATTTATTCTGCATATGTACTGATTGGTGACTATTTCTGAGAGGAAGAGTTCATGGAAGAAAAATACTGAAAGGCAAAATCAATCTCACAGCTGATGAAGAATATTGCACAACATGCAGCTGGTATTTTGCATTATTTAGAAGACAGACTGAAATTCTGCTAGAATTAATTTTTTACAGTTAGTGTACCGATAGCCACAACTAGAAAAGGATACAATATTTTTGTTTCTTTAATTTAAGCCTGTAAGTACACAGAAAGTACCAAGAAGCACAAGCAGGATTTAAAGCCTCACCAAAATTTTCACAAGGGCAAGCAAATATTAAGATTTGAATAATCACATTATTGAGTTAGATTTCATTTGCTCAGGCTCCATTTCTCACTGTTTCCCAGATTTTCCAAATCTGAGTTTGATACAGTCCACTGGACTTAGAAACTTCAGCAATCAAATTCTGCCTGCCACTGAGCCCAGTGTCACTTAAAGCTCATAACAGTCTGAGTCAGGAAGGTCAGATCCTCAAAGATGTTAATTCCTAGCAATGGCATTTAAGGTACAAAGCACTATTAGGAGTCTGCACCTCACTTCCTCAAAGCAGTCAGCCTCTCTAACTAGCCAAGTTTTCCCTCATTTACTGTATTTTTCTGCTGTGTCAGCATTCCAGCAGTCCTGAAGGCCAGCAACAGATCTGAGGGGGAGAGCAACTGACCATTCCTAAAGCTGCTATTTTATCTCCTGGAAGAGATTAAATAAGCTGACAGGCTGGTCATTTGCTTTTCAGCAGCAATTGGAATAAACATGCAGAAATTTGTGTGTGTGTTTTTGGGAGGAGTGTTAGCTAGTTCTTTCACTGTTGGAGCTTTTGTCTTTCTGGATTTCCTTTTTTATTAAAATTCTAGGAAAAAAAACAAAAAAACTCCGCCACGCAGCTGTGCCATTCATTCACTCTCGTTATCTTGTTATCTCTTGCTTGTTTGTCAAAATGCAGAGATCACTGGTGCCACGGCAGCAGTGAGCAGAACCCCTGGCAGCTAAGCAGGTCAGGGTCTTTAGCAGCACCAGCAATGAAGTGGCCATTTTGCTAGGGAGAAGCTGGCTCATGGTCTCAGCTGGAGACTGATGCTCTTTCACTGTCGATGTCAAGAGTAGGACAGTGTCCTAGCAGCAAGTGATGATGGAAACGTCAGTGGAAGAGAAAGAAAACTCAGACTTGTAAGATTCACAGTCTCCATTCGTAAGAGAAAGGAATACAAAAAGCAGCAGAAGTTGCTAATTTCCTCCTAAAGGCCTCACCTATCTGCTGCAGCTGACATCCTACAGTGTGCTGCTTCCAAAGAATTCAGCTCTTACAAATTACTATAAAGTGGATGAAGTTAATCTCTTGCAGTGATTACAACCCCATGTGCCCTTCTGTTTGTGTCATGCAGCTACTTTCAGGAACAGCCTAAAACTGATCAAAAGTGGGTATCGGTCTGGGAAGACAGGAGACTCATATATACATGTTCACTTTCCTAGTTGAAGATAAAGAAGGATTATGAATCTGGGTATTCTGGAGAAATATGCACGTTCCAGGGCACCAGGACAGCTTTGGCTCCCTTGACCACTGAAATGATGTTCCACATACTCTTGTACACAGAAAGAACACACCTGTACACAGAAAACTATTTTCTCTAAGGGGATGTACTTATTTGGTAAGAATGGTTTTAAACAGAGGTTGGATTGAGAGGAAGAGATAGTATGAGGGACAAAAGTCCATAAGTAAGCATAAAACCAGAAATTTGAATAAGAGTATCAAGATTGCTAGAGTGGAACGGGGTTAGAATTATGCAGAATAAGATCCAGAGAAAGACAACAAAGGAAATAAAAGGTCAGACTGCTTACTTATGTATGCTAATGCACAGCATACAGGAAAAAAGCAAGAGATTTGACAAGATAATTAATACGACTGAAAGACTAATACTAAAAGAATACAATTTGTTCAGAAAGACAAAGAATGACCAAAAAACTGTGTCTATTGCAACCCTGAGAGAGGGAAAGTGTTATACAAAATTTAAGGAGACTTCAAAACAGAGAGAGAATTTGTAGATACTGTCTAATGAGAACAAGGATTAAGGGATAAAGGAAAGCCTAAAGGAAAAATACTAGGTCATAAATTAACCCTAGGCAGAGAGGTAAGAAATGTTATAGGAGATTAACTTGGTTAAAGTATAAAATTGCCATTGACTCCACCCACAAAAAGGAATTAAAAATACTGTGGGTGCTAGATAACTTACCAAAGATGAAAATAAAAAAGCATCAGGAACATGTAATGACATAAAAAAAAAAAACACCAAAAAAACAGGGCGCAGAATGAGGTGCAACTATCAAACACCTACCTTGGAAAAAAGAACTTGTTCTATTATTGACTTACTATAATAATTTAATTATAGTCCTTTAATTTGCTTTGTTAATTGTAAAAAGGAAGATCAAAGACTACTCAGCTCAGCAGAGAGGATAATAGTTTGTAGGTGGATTTGAGCATGATGATGTTTTGCACTTTTTTTTTTACCCAGCAATCTTCACTAAACAAGCCAGCTGTGATAAAGTGAATAGAATTAAGATGGTATCTTCCCAAAATATTCTGGAGGAGGCGGTCAAATAAACAGCTTGCAGCTACCCGGAAAATAAGGAGGAAGTGACATGCAGATGGAAGCCAACATGATTTTTTCTTCCTTAAGAATTTTGTCAATCTAATCTAATTTCCTTCTGGACAGCCTTCTGGCTGGGCAGAGAGGTGAAAAGTCACTGAGGTCATTTATCTTGGCTTTAATAGTACTTCTGATATTCTTGTATGATCTTCCCATAAATTATACAAGAAACACAGTATTGATGAAATAGGAGGATGCAAAACCAGTTGACTAAGTACTGTGGAAGGATATGTTAAGTAGAGTTACGCAAGTTCTCCCATTGCTTATCTCCTTTTCAATAATTTTATTAATACCTGAATGTTGTCATGGAAACATTATCATTAAATTTGTAATTTACATGAAGATATGATCTGAAAGAACAATATGGGCGAATACAAGGTACAACATCTGAGCAGGAATAATAAACTGTTACAAATGTAGGATGGAAGACAACTGACTCACGCTCAAAAATGGGTCTGAAGAGGTTATAGAACATCATAAACTGAAGTTTCACACTGTTGTTTAAAAGGCAAACATTTTATCAGGAAGTATAACCAAGAGCACATAATGTAGTAATCCTGCTTTACTTATCACTGATAATGCTTAAGCTGAAGTACAGCACTGTGCTTCAGGAAAGGGATGGAGACTCATTGGAAATATTCCAGAGGTCACAGTAGGTTGCAAAGTAATGAGTTTAAATGCAGCAAAGGAGATTCAAATTGGATATTTTGAGGTAAATGGTAGCAATGATCTCTTATGTTATCATACATGGATATTGCCTAGGAAGGCTGCTGTCAGTGAAGGTCTTTAAGGAGTTATTAGAAAAACATTTGTCAGGAATGACACTGGCAGAGTTGACTACATCTTGGAGCAGCAGGACGAACAGGGGGAGCTCCTGAGATCCTTTCAGTACTGTCCTCTGTGATTCTCAGAGTCTTTTTGCAGTTTTCTCTAATGTCCTGAGCTTCTTACTACCTGTGTTTGACTCAGAGAGCTGGGTGGGTTGACTCCAGGGGTGGTTTACCATGAAGCTTTGTGTAAGAGTGAATAATTCTGACATCTGCAGTTTTCCATAGGTATAATCTTAGAATTGGTTGTTGCAAGGGGATATGCATGAGCTGAAGCTGCTCCTTCAGGCAGAATTATACATGGGATGTGTCCTTCATATTTAATTTCTTGAACTGAGTGCAGAACTGTGATCTCAAATATTTACCTTACATAAACTCATCTCTAAGGCATTTTCATCTATAGGCTGCAAGCAGAAAAACAGAGAATGATTCAAAACCTAGCCTTAGCCATTTTAACCCAGAATGTTAGCTTGAAATTATGTGCCCCAAGGCACTAATAACAAAGATAGTATTCAAATTAGATTATAGCTTGCAGACATGTTGTGAGTAATGTGTGACCACTTCCCACAAGATTAATTTTTTTTTTTGTTCCCAGTAGTGTAGGACAGCGTGAATTAATGCAGGTATTTTATTACATATGTGGAAAAAATATCAGACTCATCACTTTTCTGCAATGGAAAATCACAAGATCACGTTTACTGGGTTTGCAAACACTACTCTAGCTATCATGTCACATGGTAAAATAATGTTCCCCAAAGGCTTATAAGTTAATCTGATCTGATTTTCCCCTCTCTTTCTCTTTTTTTTTTTCAGTTTTTTTATGAGTGGAATTTGCATCTGTACTAGAGTAGGATAAATGCAAAATGAATGAAGAAATATTTAAATACCAAGTACAAACTTATTTCCTACTAAAATTCAGTAGGAATGTGCATTTTAATAAAATTTTGTTATTCTCTTTTTCCTAATACCAGATCACTCTATTAATCACAGCAACTACATAGTATTGTCTGTAAGAATGTATATACTCTTTCCCAGTGTGTTCTCAGAAATCAACTATAGAAACGTATTTTAAGAAAACGGGAGTGAGCTGCTTTAGGCAAAGCACCATTCTCTTCCCATTAATCAATTTTCCTCTAGACTGAAAAGAAAAGGGTTTTTTTATTTTAGTTTCTGCTTAGATGGATACTTGATCCTTGCAGTATAGCAGCATCTAATAGTTAAACTCAAAATTCTTGATAAAGTGATAATTACAGCAGATTATTCAGGAAGAGAACAGGAATCCAGATTTTGAAATGTTGAAAACTTCTGAGAAATGTAGTGATTTTTGACAGTGAAAAAAAAGGAAGAAAATATGAAGAAATGAAGAAGTAGGCCAAAAGGACTACAACATTTATACCACAAGGATTAAAGCCATAAAGCTCTGCAACATGAAGGCCTTTAACTCTTCTTTCCAGAGAGAAAAGCTGTAATTTTGCAAGCATGATATGATAGTGAACTGAATATTACATCAGGTTTTAGAGCATGAAGAAAATGGATCACATATATCATGAAAATATACCAACTGCAAAACTGTAGGAGGCAACCGGTCCCTCCAGCCAGTTCAAAATGTTTCAGAGGTCGGTGTCAGATACAGAGAACAAATGGCACAGAGTACATGTGTAGGAAAGTCTATTTGTACTTCCTGTCTTGCCTCTTTGCCTGAATCTGATTTAGAACCGAGATGAAAGTATAAGCTTTCAATTTATGTCCACTAGTGCCTTCTTGTAGCTTGAAGCTCATAGGCTTCAGTAATAATTCTTGCTGGTGTGCAGAGAGAAGAGCAGCTCAGAAATGTTCCTATTGGGGGTTCCATAAAGCAAGAAACTCTTGGTAGCGTTTATTTGGGAAAAAGTATTTATACTGAGTGGGCTGGCATGCACCTGCCTTTCAGCTGAATTACAATTTTTGTGTAAAACCAGTGAAGATTTGGTTTATATTTTGACCTGGGATGTAATAAAACAATGACTGAGCCACAGGAGGAGCAAGGAAATGGTATGGAATATATATTTAGGTTGTCCAGGCACAAATTTCAGTCCCACAGTATGTGGCAGGTGAGCTGGCAGGAGCAGTGCTCCAGCTCCCAGTAGTGAACTGATACTCGATAGTATCAATTCTCTTTGAGGACTCATATGATGCTGATTTATTTTTGACTGATGTTACAAGTGCAGGGTTTTGGTGTTTGGTTATTTTTGTTGCAATGAAGTGACACAGAGCTGAATCTCTGTGTCAGTGATGTAACACTGAGAGCTTTTGGGTGAAACTCCACAGAGAAACAGTGATTCCAGCAAGGCCTCCCAGGACAATACTAAATATAAACTACAGTTCTTAGACCACGAGAAATGGGAACGCTCACAAATGAGACCTTTCAGTGCTTCTGCTGTAGTTAGTCTGGGCCAAACTGCTGATTGCCTACCCAAGAGAGCAAAAGCTGATTGGGAAACACAGAAACAGAGGAGTAAGGAGGAAAAAAAAAACATGATTAGTGGAGAACTAAATTTAAAACAGTTCTAAACTGTGAATGAAAAATCTAATTGAATAAATAGATAGCTCTTGCTCCCTAATAAGTACTGTCTTTCCCAAATAAAAATGTTCAGAAATATTTTCCAGGAACCTGGCTTATGAGAAATTTTACTTAACAAGGGTATCCCAAGGGATTTTGGTTTTGTTGATTTCTGTGAGAGACCCCAATTGCTCGTTTGCCACATTTTAAGAATAAAATCTTAATAAAAATTGCAGTAGTATCTGGGTGAATAGTAACGTAAATAATATAGGCTGCTGAGAATTTTCTACAGGAATTACTTAATTACACTTAAACTTTCAGGTGGGCGAGGAATATAAATTTGGAAAAAAACCTCACAACAACTTATCATCAAAAATGGAAATAAAACTTCTTTGTTCAGGTGACTGTTAAATTGTAATTTCTCAGTGTAACACATTCCCTAATAAAAATAATAGCTCAGGCTTTCCCTTCTCTTCAGTCAGGTCAGGCCTGTACTACTCATGATTCAGTGCAGGTTTCCTATTGAGTGTCATCATAAGAGGCTCATGAATGTCAATGGATCAGGAACCAGCCAACCTCTAACTGAATTCCAGTGAAGCTATATAGGTCACAGTAAAAAACTGAGTTCAAGATTGAATGATCTTGTAACAGAGTTCATCTCAATACATTCAAATGAAATATTTTAATGCACAAATACTGAAAGTTTCCATTTGGAATAAAAGCTTCAAGACGAAATATTTAACCATTACTACACTGAAATTTTTAGTAATTCAGAATTTTTTTTGGCAGGGGAGGGGGCTGGCAAAGGATATTTTGGAGGTTGGGAGAAGAAGCTGCAATTTCCCTCACAAGCTATAGATTGTTGGAGGGACATGGATTTGAGGCAAGGACCACTCGCTGGATAAGGAATTGGCTGGACGGCCGCACTCAAAGAGTTGTGGTCAATGGCTCAATGTCCAAGTGGAGACCGGTGACGAGTGGTGTTCCGCAGGGGTCGGTACTGGGACCAGTGTTGTTTAACATCTTTGTTAAGGACATGGACAGTGGGATTGAGTGCACCCTCAGCAAGTTTGCCGATGACACCAAGCTGTGTGGTGTCGTGGACACGCTGGAGGGAAGGGATGCCATCCAGAGGGACATTGACAGGCTGGAGAGGTGGGCCGATGCAAACCTCCATGAAATTTAACAAGGCCAAGTGCAAGGTCCTGCACGTGGGTCGAGGCAATCC
>WKFP01014147.1:46861-76654 GCA_011057875.1 Pterocles orientalis
GGATGAGGCTTTGGGCAAGCTGGTCTAGTTGAGGGTGTCCCTGCCAATGGCAGGGGGGTTGGAACTTGATGATCTTTAAGGTCCCTTCCAACCCTAATCATTCTATGATTCTATGATTCTATGATTTTTATAATTTCAAGTGAAGTGCTATGGCAAAATTGATCAGAATACTCCAGCAAGGCATATTTACGGCTTCTTTGGGAAACATAAACACTGAGATATTATGGAAGTACTCAGCCTACTGAGGGAGTGTATCCTGACAACTGGCAAAACCAGGTCATTAGGAACTGGCAAAACTTAGTGGAATGCTATCAAACTTTTCTATTCACCTGCTATTTAATGTAAAGGTTTTGGAAAGCAATGCTTGATTTAAAATTATTTGGGGTATGAAAGAAGAGAGAATATGAAGAACTAGTTAACACAATTAGTTTCAGGTCTTAGGGATTTTAAATCACTAAAATCTGTTAAAAATTTTCACAGTGACACTGCCAGGGAGGACAGATATTCAAGGTCATTTACTTTGCCTATTCCCATGGAATATGTCCACATCCCTACTGATGAGTAGCAACATTCTAAAGATAGTAGGAGCAGCTGTGAATTAACTGCATGATTTTTAAACAGAAGAAGAAACTGTTAACAGCCAATGTATTTGCTAAGCAAAATCTAATTTTAAGAGTTATTTTTTCCCTCTTTGTTATAGCATAACTTTAGCTTCACTCTTCTAGACTAATTTAAAAAAGAATATGCCCATCTCATAGCTATGAATATGGGGCCATATAAACACTGTGGCATTTTCTGAAACAGTTCTGGCACAGTTACATTTCTTGATAAAATTATTAATTCTCTTTACATTTAATGCGATTTCCGTACCATAATGTGTTTAGCAAATAGGAAATCTGGTTTTCCAATGAGGGCTGCTGGCCATGTATATCCTAGGTGAGGGGTATTCGAGACTCAGTAACCAGAATAATTTTCTAGTTAAACAATAGCACTTTGGAACAATGAAATAGCTGCTGCCTAAGGGAAAAATCATCTGGTCACTCATTACAGGAGTTCCAAGTGATTAGCCAAAAATCCCCAGAAGAAATGAGGGAACAAAGAGCTAGACTGTCAAAAACAGGTTCTTGTGGATTCTGGAGCTCATGGGTAGCAAAACACTGTTCTCTGAAGAAAGGAAATATTATGAATGCTGGACATTGGTAAGCTCATGGAAACATATTGTAAGGGCCAATAGATAACTTATGACTAGAAAAATATGACTGTTCAGAGGTCATCAGATGCATGAAAGAGGAACTGCAATGCCTGTATGCTTTGCTGAAAATCTAAAGAATGCTCAAGTTTAGCAAAGACCCAGAGGTGGAGAACAGTACAACTCTTTTCAATACCAGATTTGACCTTGATGTGTAAAGGCAGGGAGCTACACGGCAATGCAACAGCACAATACACTGCAAGAGCCCATGCCATGCAGCTCTTCTTGATGGTCACTGCAATCTATACTTGCTTTCTTTTTTAAAATCTGTGTATCATCTCCTGCACATTGTCCATGACTAAAATGGGGCACAGAAGTTCTTCTGCAATGTGTGTGCCCTTACTTTTTTCCAACACATTGCTTATATGTTTGATTGTGAAATAATGTGTTGGATTGACCTTGGCCAACTGTCAGATGCCCGGTCAGCCACTCTCATTCCCCCTCCTCAACAGGACAAGGGGAGAAAATGAGAAAGCTTGTGGTTCAAGATAAAAAGAGGGGAGATCACTCACCAGTTTATTTTGTTTTTGTTTATCACAGGATAAACAAACCTGTCTTGAGAGGAAAAAAAATAGTGCCAATTACAGTAGATTTGGATGGTGAGAAACAAAGACAAAATTAAAACACTTTCCCCTTATCCTGTCACCCTTTTTCCCAGGCTCAACTTCACTCCTTCATTCCCAACTCCTCTCTCCCTCCAAGGGGTGCAGAGGGGATGGGGAGTAGGAGTTGCAGTCAATACATAACAGCTCCTCTCTGCTGCTCCTTCCTCCTCACACTTTTCTCATGCTTCAGCACAGGCCCTCCTCAGTCTGTAGCTTCCTTCAGGGCCTATCCACATTCTCCAGCATGGGGTGCTCCATGGACTACAATGTGGATGCCTGTTTTGACATGGTACTCCATGGTTTGAGTGTGGATATCCACTCTGGCTTGGTCCCCTCCACTGGCTGCAGAGAACCACCTCCTCCACTGCAGTCTCCCCAGGGGCTGCACAAAACCTCATTTCCAGCACCTGCAGCACCTCCTCCCCGCTCCTTCCTAGTGTTTGCAGGGCTATTTCTCACACTCTTTCCCTCACTCCTCAACAGCATTTTGACCTTTCTACGTACACTTTCCCTGAGGTGCTCCATCCATGGCTGGGGGTCTCAGCTGTGCCCTGTGGTGGGTCCACAGGAGCTGGCAGGAGCTAGCTGTGTCCTGTGTGAGGCAGCCCTGGCCCCTCTTCACAGAGGCTGCCCCTACAGCCCTCTCCCCATTGCCTTGACACCTATACCCAATGCAAGCAACCATTAAATGACAGCGCTGGAGGAGGGTGTGACTAGGGAAGGGAATGAGAAGGCTCATTGGTGATGGGCAAATAGGAGAATATTACAGCTTATCTTCAAGACTCCATTGGAAATGGGGTGTGTTCAGGCAGTGAGACCAAGCAGCTCAATTAAACACTATGGCTGGAAATCTCAGAACCACTGGCTGCCCAAATTAAAAAGTTGGTAAAGACAGGAAAAAAATGATAACAGCAGAAACAGAAAGAAAGGAATAAATATTTTTTAAAAGAGTTTTTGCATTCCTGTTATCTTCAAAGTCTTATTTACTTATTTTTTTGTTTCCAGCAGAAATTACAAATACAATATATTTCAAATGCTAAAATGCAAGATTCAGAGAATGAAAACACAGTGGCTTTATTTTGAACTTTATTAATCCCAAAGCACAATAGCAATCAGGGATTCCCTTGTATTTTTTTTAATCCTCTGCACACTTTTGTTGTAATAAACTGCTTTGCTGGGGTTTTTTTTGTAATACATCTTGTGTTACATTCTGCAGCCTGAGCAATTACTGAGCTCATTTAAATTCTAAGATAAGCTACTTTTCTCCATTTTTAAGTGTAGGGTCTAAAGGAGACACTGTAAATACTGGGAATTCTGAGGTCTTGTAAGCTTGGTGAGTTTTGTGAGTTTACTAAAACTTTCTTCCATAATTTAAACTCCTTTCTTCAAAAGATGCATTCAGTTTAAGCATAACCTTTTTCCCCCCTAAGTGCTTAATCCAAAGCTCATTGAAGTTAATGGAAAGAATTTTGAGTGCTGCATCAGACTTGAAATGGAAGTCTATGCCCTCTATTACTGATGAAAGCTCTACACACACAGAGCTAGCCAACAACATCTGTTTAATGTACTTCTCTTTCAACAGAATTTCACTCTGTATCTTCCACTCCCTACTTTTCCCTGTGCTCTCTGGATTTGTTTTCCCTTCTGTCCCTTCTTTCCTCTTTCTCATCCTGCTTTTGTCAGATTTTGTTCTATTGACTCGTTTTTCTGTCACCATGTCTCTACATGGGGAGAAAATAACACACTGTCCAAAAATAATTTTCACTTCCCACTTCCCAGGGCTTCAGCTGATTCAGAAACAGGCAATAGGAGGTTGCTTAACACATCCATCTTAAGGACATATCAATTGTGAGTAATGATGAAATGATTTTAAATGGTTTTAATTGCAAGCCAAGATTTTTAAACTTGAATGCTTAACCATAGGTTTATAAACCCACATTTAATTACCTAAGCAATCACTGATTTTCAGAAGTCCTAAGCATACACCACTTAAACGTGGCCTTACTCTTAAGAGTCTAGACAGATTCAAGAACCCATTGTTAATTAACTGGGTTAAATTTAAGAACCCAATGTTAATTACCTGGCTTTAACATTGATGGTGATTCTACCAAACCCTTTTTAAAAATATATCTCCATTTATCTTTTTTCAGTCCCTTATAGAAATTATTTGTATGCACAAGAAGAACCTGGAAATTTCCATATTCTGAAGTCTGACTCTGAAAGTTTGTTGGGTTTTTTTGTAAAGTTCTCTGTGGGGCACATCATATTTAAAGCATGGCAAAACAAATATAGCAACGAATTTTTCTGTGATTTTCACAAAAAAGAATGGGAAAACAAAGTGAACCACCAAACCATGCTCTATTCATAACCATCCAGAGTAAGTTCTCAGATATGATGTACCTCCAGCAGAGAAAAATGTACATACTAGTTGAGCTTCTGGTAAAAATCTTTCAGTTGCATTATTCATTTTCTTTCTACTATTTTCCTTTACTATTTCAATAAACTGAGCTAAATGGCTATAATTTTTAGCTAAAAACTATAAAGTGTATACCAGGGAGCATGATTTCATACTTTCATACTCTGTGCTTGTCTAAGCAAGATGCATATCAGTGCTTTTTTCAGTGTGTGAATACAGAATTTTCTAGGGGCTTGTGGATGCCACTAAGTAGTCAAGCATCACAGAAACTCACAGGTAAAATTATGGAAGAAAGAATTTGGTAAGATTTGCTTTTCTTAGTCACCTTCACCCTTCACAGCCTAGAGAGATTGAAACTACAGGCTGCAATCACTGTCCTGGAAGACGGGATTTATTGTTCCTTTATGGGCAACCCAAGACCCGCACATTCCTGCTCTAAATGTCACAGCCTTTCAACCCTGACTAAAAGGCATCCTGTGATGATAAGGGTGTTACAAAGGTACTATAGATTTTTATTAGGGAGAAGATATGCTTTCAAGAAGAGATGTTTGCATGTACAGTAACATGGGGAAATGGAGTAGACATGTTAGGGCCTTCCCTGTGAGCCCTCAGGAGCTCTGCAGCCTGCCCCAAACACTCGGGGTGGGGTTGGTATGGATGTAGGTTACCAGTCAGTCCTGCTGATGGTAGATGGCCAAGGTGGAGCTGGGTGGGAATGAGTTGGAAGACACCCTTCGGGGCCTCCCTCCCTCACCCAGAGATGCTCTAAGCTCACAGCATGTCGTGGTCATGCCATGCCTGGCCATCTCCCTCCCCAGACTCAACCCATCAGCTTGGCATCTCAGCCAGGCCTCTTCCCAGTCATCTTTCTATGCCTGTGCATTGGCCCCAGTCAGGTCAACCCCAGTAGCCTACTATGGTGGGCTGACCCTGGCAAGCAGCCAAGTACCCACAATCCCTGGCTTAGGGAAAAAGTTGCTGAGAAATCCCCTGTAATTTATTCACAGGGGTAAAACATGGAGGTGGGAACAAGGGACACTAGCAAAAAGACCCTGCTTATGGCAAGGGACCTGTAAGGCTGTTGTCTTCAAACTACTGTGACTCTTCTTCAAAAAAGAAGGATCACAGCATCTGACTGTATGTAAAAACACGCCCTTGATTTTAGTGAGGAAGGTATTTGTCGAGTGAAAGCTGAGGCAATAGTGGCACACTCTTCCTACACAACATGAGCTGCTGTCACACTCCGTCTACATGGAGGTCAGCCAGGATAGTGCAGTTCTTTAGATGTGTACTACTGGAAATGTGCAAAGTCATAATTAGTCTATTTTACTTTAGATGTGCTGAGGCCTGAGACAGAGCCTTCCATTTAATGGCAGTGATTAGAAAGTCCAGTCACTAGGTCCGTGCAATCATATTCCATGTTGTATGTGGTTTTTTTTAACATGAATTCTTGTCTAACTGGAACCATCAATTCCTTTAATACAGGCCTCTGAAGAGAGCTAAAATTAATTGGAAACAGAAGTCTGTTACCATTATCCGTGGCAATTGTTTAAAGAAATTGTTGAACTCTGCATCAGCTGAACTGCTGAAACAAGGTCCTCTAAATAGTGAGTGATGCTTTATTGCAGCCTACAAATACAATCTCCTTTCCACTTGTCGTCCTTACTGAAATTCTGCGTTTGTCCTTTGACAGGCCCAAGAGAAAGGACCACAGCAGGCAACTTACTGCTCTCTCACTGGATCTACATAATGACATTTCCTTAGCTGTCAGATTGGGCTTCCTAGTTCAAAGCTAAATGCAGTTAGTAACACCTGGTATCAGACACAAAGTCTAAAATATTGATGGGTGACTGAAAAACATGTTGAAGAATGAGGTCCAAGATTGTTTGAAGCACTTTCAAATAGCCACCATAAAATGAGCTGAGATTCTTCTCTTCTTCAAGTATTTTCTTAAGATCTTTTTCTGTTCCTGCATTTAGCCACTGAACTTCATTTAAACTTCACATTTTTTCTGCTCTATAAATTGTACATTTCTGCTTTAAATTCCTTGAAAGCACATTCTGAACTACTGCCAGTTATGAGCAAGTGTGGAAGCAATCTGTTGATGGACACTGCTGGTTTACTAATTTAAAAAATTAGCAATGAAAGTGCAATATTGAAGAAAACAAAATGTTGTTTTGACTATAAGTAAAATATCTATGCCTTTCCACTTTCAAATGCTTATAGTATTGACAACAGAAAGCTCATGAGTTAAGAAAAAACGGTAATTATCAGGTTTTGATGTTCAAAACCATATTCTTGAACAAGCTGTTTTCTTATGGAGTTCAGCTGGAGTCCTCTCCATTTGCAGAAAAAGAAATTCTGCCAGGTAGATTTTAAAGCAGGAAGGGACCATTGTGTCCAGACTGACCTTCTGTGAAGAGCAGGCTGGAAAACAAAATTAAGGCTGCTCTAACTATTAACATGAAAAGAATACTTTAACCTAGTATTTCCCATTGTGATGGCCACAACCTATATACCATTCAGGCGTATATTGATGTCTGTTGGAAACATAACTCTTGTATTCTTAATTTCATGTAACCATTTCCTGTACTGTGTAAAGTAAGCAGCAGAGACAAGCATAAAAATTCTGTGGATTATTTCATCATGAAACAGTCCCAACTATGGTAAAGTTACACAGGGATAAGATTATTATTATCTTATATAATAAGATTATATATTTCAACAGCAATGAATGGTGATAGGTTTTACACGAATCAAGCCCTGAGAAGAAATCTCCCTCTGAAAAGAGAAACAAAGTGGAGAAGAATTTCTCCTTTGTGTATTTTTTAATCACAGTTGCCAGATTATATTCGTTAAATAAGATATGTATTTAAAGTAGCTGATGGATAAGTTTCTACTTATATATGCGTAAATCACATTTAGCTTTAAAACACTCAGAATACTCACAGATATTGTTTTAATTATATAAGTGATTTTTTTTAATCTGTTGAAGTGATCTGACTTATCAGAAACAAACAAAAAAAAAATCTGAGAAGAAGCCTGGCAGGAGTTAGAGTTTATATTCATCACAGGAGAAGCTAAGGAGTGATCAGAAACAAAATGACCAAATCATGATTCGTAGATGAGAAAGCAGTTTCCAAGGGAACATCCCGTAGTGACTCCAACACAAAAGATGAACAAAACAAAGGCATTTAAACAGGGAAGAGAAAGTAAAGTGTCTAGTGCATGTAAATTATTTTACAGTGCATACACAAATTACTAACATCATTTTTTTGAAGGTTATAATCTTTCTGAAGAACTGCTGACTTCAGAAAACACTGGGAAAGTCAGCACATCTGAAAAGGTTGTGATAAAAATAGATATGAAAACTGAAAATTTCATCTTAAGTTCTCTGTCTTTTAAAGCATATAATGTAGAAGATGTGTAATAATTTTAACTCCTAGACAGTAGATTATATAGAGGCGTACTTTAAAATGCGCACACTACTGCAAAATAAGGTAGAATAATAAGCAAAATAAAAGTGTAGAAAACCACTAATAATGAATAATGTCTGACTTACTGTATCCAAATGGGAAAACACTATTTTCCACCAGTGAATACAGAACAGCATATTAATCAGGAATAAGTCTAATTTTCCTAAGTCTGAACAGCACAGAATTTCTGTGAACACAGCCCAGGAGTGTTAGTGCTTGATAAAAACAAGTAAATAAATATTTACTTTTATGGAAATTGCTCCACTCTTTCTAGCATTCAGCCTTGCTGTAGCCGTATTCTCTGTATTGTGGAAAGCTACTGATACATCTCTTCTCCCAGCACAGCACCTCAGGGTCAGAACTTGCATGTTGATGGCTACATTTAATCAGCATATAAGGAGAGAGCTGTGCTGATTAGCAAATCCTAACACCATTATCCAGGGAAGCTGCCAGGTGAAGTTCACCCTTGTGCAAAAGCTGTAACATAGTGTAAGGATGCAGTGAATATCTCTACAGCACATTGACAAAAAGTTGTCATTAGTCATGAACAGCCGTCTCATTGAAAACATAAACCTGCATTTCTGTTCTAACACATGAGAAATCATGAGCCCTTCAGTCTTGTGTTCTTAATTATGCTGAGATTTATGAAAGAAAGCTGTTATACTAGATTTCTCAAAACATGATTATTATTTTTTTACACACTGCTATTTCCCCTGTGTTCTAATGAGAACAGAAAGATTACAGCCCAGTTCAGCTGGAGCAAGAATGTGACTATTGTTTCTAACAGGAACTCTTTTGACATATAATAAGCAGATAGACATAAAATACACTTTATTTTATGAATTTTGGGTGTTATTTAGTAAGATCGCATGTGTGATCATGGGAAGCTTATTATTATTCTGTTCCCATTAACATTTTGTTTACACTAGAGAATCAAAGAATATTCATGTTAATGTAGATTATTCTTGTTGTTTCTGTTTACTTCCTACCTTATTGCTCTCAGTGACAAGCCCAAATTTAGTATTTCTGTACCATTAGGTATTCAGCAATGACCCAAGAGAAATGTCAATCCTTTCTGACTCTGAAAAGCAAAAAGACTTCAAAGACAAAACCTAATGTACCTTTCACGCTTGCTTTGTCTTAGTCACAATAACGAGATGTATTTATTACTCATCTTAAATAAACTTATTTTTCTCTGAAGAAGTAAAGCTCCATTGGTAAGTGATTTTTGCTGTGGAACTGTTCACTTGTAAAGCTCTGGGACCTGACAAAGGAACAAGTTAAAAAGCCTCAAGTCATTTTGCTGCTTTTCTTTTTGTAAAAGCAGTTTTTAAGTAATGCAAAAGAAAGATCATAGCTATGCTGACAACACTTGGAGGCCAGTGCTTTGAGGATCCTTTATTGTAGTTAATCTCTCAGACTGTTGCTGCCACTAGCACTCTTTTTGAAACATTTCCTAATTGGCTCCCTCAAAGTTCAACTTCTTGCCATTCAGAGAGCAGCAGTGTGGCTGCTGTCAAAGAAGGAGCCGCTCAACTCAGGGTTTGATCTTAATAAAAACTCTGTCTTTCCAGAAACATTGCACACACCATTTTTTCCTCCGTACTTTCTTTCCTATGTTAACAAAAAGGACAGAAGAGCTTGGAGTCCACGGAAACCTTCCAAGCAATTCCTGTTTAAAACAGTCTGGCTCTGCTCTCGTGTACATTGGTGTGATGACTATGGAACAGTGATCCCTGAGGTGGGTCATTCCTCTCTGGGAATAGCTTCATGAACCAAGTGCGAGAAGAGAAGCAGGGAAGAGCTGTGAGCAACTTTGCTCCTAGGGCTATGGTTTATAGCAAAGCTTAAAGCAGCCCCAGACCTGGTATGGTTTCAACAGACGTTAGAATTTCTTAATCTTGGAAGGGACTGTTATGGTTTCTTATGTGAGGAGAAAGAAAAAAACACACCTGTTTCTTCTGTTATACAACACAGAATAACTTCACTCAATCTACCCCTGAGTATTCTGCTTTGATTTTAGCTTATAGTATGAGGCAAACAGTTTCTTATCCAATGTAATTGCCAACCTTTTTTGAAAGGTTGGCTATCCGACCTTTCAGTCTTGAGCTGCATGTGATTTAGAGAACTATTTGATCTGCCGCACAGCTAGCAGCAAAGGGACTCTGTCGTGGGAGCTGCCAGACAATCCAAAATCCCAGCAGCAGAAAGCCAGCCAACAACAGCCACTGAGTCTTGATTCAGTAGGTCACCTGGAGCCTACAACATGCACAGATATACACAAATTGCTAATCTACCTCAGCAAATTTTGGTGTGCTCTTCATAGGACTGGGAAGACAACAGCCCACGGCACAATGGTTTGTACAGGCTCCTCTGACACGGGGATGTGAACTCATCTCAGGCAGAGAAGAGAATTGTCTCTCTCTTATGCGAGTTGAAGTGTCTCACTGAGTATGGGGCAGAAAAGCGTTAGTGTCTCTCTGTATTTTATGAGCTGATCTCTTTAGTTATCTGTGCTTCCTGTAAGAAGTGCATGAAAGGGAACATTTTGAATCAAAAAGTTTGTTCTACTTAAAACTGATTTTTTTCTGTACGCTTTTTTTCACCAAGAAATAGTCATATTTTGTCTATATGAACTGACTCCCACTCTTCCCTGCCACTTCTCGTTTTGCTACTAGGCAAAAAGAGCTTTTCTTTTGGCCCATTTTCAAAAGAAATTACTAAGGTGTTGTAGCCACAATCCTGCAAATCCTGCTGTTCCGGAAGTTGAACTCAAAGGTATTTTGAAGCCATAAAACTGGGTAGAGAATGAGAATCAACTGACATTTTAACTTGCCGAAGCAATATAAAAAGGACGTAGCATTGCTCCATTATCCAGTCTCTAGCACTGAGATTAGAATGAGAAAAAACCTATTCATTTATGGTATATGCGAAATTAACATCCCTACACAAGATTTTCTCAAGAGTAACAGGAAAAACTGCTTTGGACAGTGTAAAATAAACATAAAATAAAAATATTGCAGCCTTTGGTTTGTTTGCTTGGTTGGTTTTTTTCAAATAGTATATGCACATTCAGAGGAGGGCCACAAAGATAATCAGAGGGCTGGAGCACCTCCCATACAAGGACAGGTTGAGACAGTTGGGGTTGTTCAGCCTGGAGAAGGGAAGGCTCTGAGGAGACTTAATAGCAGCCTTCCAGTACCTGAAGGGGGCCTACAGGAGAGATGGGGAGGCACTCTTTACCAGGGAGTGTAGCGGCAGGACAAGGGTTAGGTAGCAGTTTTAAGATGAAAGAGAGTAGATTTAGACTAGATATCAGGGAAAGTTTTTGACTGTGAGGGTGGTTAGACACTGGAACAGGTCACCCAGAGAAGCTGTGGATGCCCCATCTCTGGAGGTGTTCAAGGCCAGGCTGGATGAGGCTTTGAGCAACCTGGTCTAGTGGACGGTGTCCCTGCCCATGGCAGGGGGGTTGGAACTGGATGATCCTTAAGGTCCTTTCCAACCCAAACCATTTCATGGTTCTATGATTCATACTTCATGCATTTTCTCTTTTACTAACACAAAAGAGCTGGATCCCCTATAAATTCCTTACGCTATACTACAAAATCTCTTGTCAAATCAGCAATAGAGAATGAGTATCTTCTCTATCAGATTTTCTCACACTAAATTAACTCCAGAAACATCCTTTTTTAAAGAAGATTAAGAACTGTGAAAACGAGACATGCCTGTGTAATGTCTATACATATATTAGGCAAACACTGACAAAGTAAAAATTTTTCTCTAATTTCTTCCTCTCCTTTCATTACTTGTGGTCTTGTTTTGCACCTGTTCAGCACTTGTCCTTACAGATGCATTTAGCTATCGTTTAGGCACTTGCAGGAGCAAAAATGAGAACAGATGCATCGTAAGTACAAAATATGTGCTAAAAGGACATGGCGTAACGGGAAATCAGAGCTGAATGGGAGGAAAAACAAAACGCGACAGGATATAGAGGATGCAGACCTAAAATTAGCATACGATAGATACATTGAAAAGACAAAATTCAGCAGATAAGGGCTCCTGGTTTATTGTCTAAAATATGCCTATCTGCATTCCCAGGGAACAGCATCAATCTGTCTTGATTTCTGAATAAATTGAGCTCTCAAGCAAAATCCCCATAAAAGAAGGCAGCTCTATTTTTACACTGTGACCTTTCTCAAAGGACTTCAGGGAAGAAGGAAACAAACTTATCTAAATTGCTACAACCCAAAGTCTAGTTCTGTTTTCCTATCTGCAAAATGTTGTTTGCCAGTGTTTTATAGATATCCAGCACTGAGAGTCTTTGAAAATTCACATATCACAACAGGCTTGCTTACAAGTTTGGTCTTGTCTTATCTGGTCTTCAGCTGGGCTTTAAGTGGTGTTAAAATACTATGTAAGACTCTAGATCCCAAATTCAGATGTTCGCCAGGAACTGGTTAACTTTGGGCCAAGGTCTGACTTTAAAGATACGTTTTCTAACTAGCTATATTAAATGTATTAACTGACACAGTTAGGTTTATTGCCTTATTGTACATTTCCCAGGATAAGAAAACCCTGGGAAATTATGAGCTTTAATAGAACTGCTAATACCTGGCTTGAAAAGAAAAAAAAAAAAAGAATATGTATTCAGGGCTAGAACGAGGGAGTGGGTGCTATGGATAAAGGATTTTTACACAGAGAGCATTGTATAGTGCAGGTTTTGCCATTTGCGAAAGCACTGTAGGATAGTTAGATAACTGGCTGAAGCAATCAGAGAATTTTTAAATTCTGTCTTTAAGGGTGAGATACTGGGAGACTGGAAAAGACAAATACAGTGCTTATTCTTAAGAAAAAAATAGGATATAGTGAACTGTAAACAAATCAGCTTCACTTCACCTGGGAAAATTCTGAAACAATCAGTTAATCTACTTGTAAGGGTTTGGAAAATAATAGAGAAATGGCACACTGGTCAGGATATAGCTGTGTGTATCAAACCACATCAAATGAGTCTATTGCCTATGAAATGTTAAAAGGGTTGTTGCACAGAGCAGGAATAGATTAAATCATATATATGTTGGTTATACTAAGGTTTCTGATACAGTGTCAAATAATACTTTCCAAAATATATTTACAAAATATGGCTTTCACGGAGTTATCCTTAAGAGTGTGCAAATATCCCTAAATAGCTATACCTGAAGTACAGAGATCAATGATACACCAAAATGGAAGGATGTATCAAGCAGGGCTTCAAGAGGTTCTGTCATGAGCATGAAGCTATTCATATTTTCATTAGAAATGGCAGAGTACTGGGAAAGTGTATTTAGTTTGCATGTGGCACAAATGAAGGGCTGCAAAAACTTTGGAGAGTGGGACAAGAATTTGAAAGAATCTTGCCAAAAATGGAGAAATGGTCTGGAAAAACAGAATTAAATTCAGTAATATGCACTTGTCAAGTCTATGCTTAGGAGAAAGGCAGAAGTACCAGAAACAGTCCTACTGAGGAAACATGACATTTCACAGCAAAGTCATTCAGGCTCTCCAGTTACTTGGTGTGGACTGTACAAAAGCCTGGCTGCTGGTGATTAGGTGTCTTCCTGTGCTCAGACCAGTTTGGCTAACACTAGCTCAGGTACACAGTGCAGTAACATGCAGTAACCAGATACTAGATTGTATCAACATAATTTGGTGAATTACATTACAATCTGTGGAAGCTGAACATGCTTAGTATTTTGAAAATTGTGTCAGTAATAATAAAACAACTCCCTATCAAAAGGTCTTACCAGGGGAAAATAAACGACAAACACCTCAAGATAGTGTGTGCAATCAGCATGCTGTTGGTTCAGTATAACCATGCTAGCTAAAGATCTGTTTAAAAAATTAAATTCCTGACATAAATTAAAAGTATTGCCTAATCTTATTTTAAAAAATGGTAATTAGGTTTCACTCCTACAAGCACTAGGATAATTGGGTCCCAAAGGTCTGGAATAAGGTTAAACAATTAGACTGTATTTGCAGATGAATATATCCTGATTGGCACTTGAAAGGATAAAAGGTTCATTTAAATTCATTAAGATTTTAACCCATGATTTCCTGAAGTCCATGTATATCAGGCTTAGCGCCAACTTGAAAACACCTCTTCAAGTACCTCTGGCTCTTGGATGGAATTTGAGCAAAGGTGTCCATCCATCCAACTGTACCAAGGAGTGCACAGAGCAATCCAGCTGACTTCTTGTTTCAGTTACTGAATATTAGGATTTATTATTAGTTGGTAAATTATTGATTATTGGGTCAATACATCTTGAAATTTAGCTGAAGAGAACATAACATTTATTTATCACAGCAATTTTAGAGACAAGTAAACTGAAACAAAGGCAGATTTATGAACTCACCAAAGGTCACACAAGTGAGTTAGCAGCAGAACAAGGAATAGGTCTTCTGAATGCCAGCTTCCAGTCCAACACCCGCACTACTAGGTTTAAAATTAGTAGTACCAAGAAATAAAGCTGTCTGACATAACAGGAAATTGATGCTAAATGATACAAGAAATATCATTACAGAAGCAATTTTGTTTCTTGTGTGTGGCAAAGTCCAGGTTAAATGCAATTCAGAATGATTTCTAGCTCAACTATGCACAAGGGTGGGCCAAAGCAGTAGTCTATGCCATTATATACACTGGGCTACAAACTGATGAGGCTGGTGAGAAAAAACTATGGAATCCAATCATATCACAACTGCTGATCTTTTCAAAATGTCTAAAGCTATATATGAAAATTTATCTCTAATACAGCGTAGACATTCTTTCCTCACTACATTAGCTTGATTTAAAATGGCAACTAAAATATTTCTTCTAGCAGATAATTTGATTTAATCTGTTAAATTATGCTTTCAGTAGTTGTAAAATACAGAATAGCAAGCAAGACATGGAAGTGGATAAACCAAAAAATAAATATTCTGCATTACTGAAACAGAAGTACAGGATACAGATTACAGGATATTTCCTCATCATTGATTTTGATACCTCAGAATTTCTAGAACTGGAGAACATAGCTTGAAGCACAACCAAATCCACACTGGAGGCTAGTCTTAGAACTTGTTCTAAATTAATCTACAAGTTGTAAAATGAGAAGAATTAGAATAACTTGGAAATATGAAGAAGAGTTTAATTATTCACAGATAATTATTTAATTTCTGTGTTTCATAACCAGAAAATCTAGAAGATATGTTAAGTTTTAATTAATTTATTACGGAGAAGTCAAAACATAAAAAGCAACCAACTTTCCTGGTTAAGCAGAATACAGTTTTGTGGTAAATAGTAATATTATGGACACTGTTGTGGTTCACCCCCAGCTAGCAGCAAGACACCACAACAACTGCTCACTCACCCTCTCCCCCTCCTGAGGACAGGAGAGAATTAAAGGCAAAAGAGACAGGAACCAGGACAGACACAAAAATCTTAAACAGGATTAGAAGAATTATTTCATTCCTTGGAGAAATGAATTGCCCACACTGATGGTGTTGATATTTCATGAACTCCTACAAAGGGCACAGTAGGATTTTTTTCAATATGCAGCTGTTCATAGAGCTTTTTTGCCAAAAGTCAGTCATCTCAGTTGCATGATCTTCGTATATGTTGAGAAGCTGTGTCCATACTGAGTTGAAATAAAAAGTGCTTAACTATAGTCAACACAGCTCCTCTGCAACACTATATCCTCTACATATAGACACATAATCCTCTCCATTTTATTAAACAAGTGATGTATTAAAAATAAATCTGTTGTTTGAGGAAATTCAGTAAGATTTTTTAAATGGCACCTACTATTCCAAAAGGAATAGAAAAAGGACATAAAGATTAGCTCCATAAGTAAAACAAACAACATAGAAAAAAGCTCCTTAGAAAGTTGTTGTTCTAGTTACCATGGGTGCTTTTAGGTTTCATCACTAAACAGTGAGAGATGTTTGGAGTATCATGCAGCATGAATAGTGAAAGTAACAGGTAGATTTAGACATATTCTTACCCTCTTTGATGCCCTTCTTCATAGTTCACAGAAGCAAAAACCTCCTTCTACAAAAATGTTTTTGGAGGGTTGTGTGTTCTTTTAATCCAGAGCCTGATCAACGTATATGCTTGCTTTGTGTTTGGTGAGATTCTGAATTAATTCTCTGGCCAAGCTGCTGGACTTCCGCACTGCTTTTGTAGGGGAAGTGCTGACTGGCAAGGCCACATCTCCACTCCCCTGACACCAAACATATGCCCGCACCAACTATTTAGACCCAGTTTATCTAGCAATCTTCTTAGCAAAGGTAGACAAGGACAGAGCCTTTTCACCTAAGCTGTGCATTTGAGTACACTATCCGTTCTATCAACAAACTCAACCAGAACAGACCCTAAAAATGTCAATGACCTGGCTGGAATAAAGTAAAAATCCCTATGTTTTCAACCTACTAGTGCTGTTTACTAGGCCTAACTGAGGGCAGCTACTTCCATGGATAAGCATTTGATGGGAGAGCTGCAATCCTTGGTTCTGGCAGCAGCAGTTATTCTTGCCTGTAGTTAATTAGTCCATGTGAGGAAGTTATGAGAACCCCCTGATACAAATCAGTAGCCTCAGAGCTTGTTCTGGAGGCCTTGACCATAGTTCTCTATACCTGAATTTAATCACATATGGTTTGGTCATCTGCACACTGTAATCCTCCTGCAGTGCTGCTGCAGATATCTAAGGGAGTTTTCTATTCAGGCCAAAGAAAAGCTGTGTTCAAATGGTATGAAGTTCCTCATGACTTGTTACAGGAATTGATAGCCCTTTAGCTAAAAGGTGGGTGAACAAATGTTAAGCAAAGAGGATTTCAGGTGTAACCAGTTTAAATTGGAATATCTGCCTGCCTGACTCAGGAATGTTACTGGGAAAGCTGATGCCCTGCCTCGTGAGTATATGCTTCAGGGGTGGACTGAAAAAAAAGGACAGCTGCTGTGTTATTGCATTGCTTCACCGTGGTGGTTAGAGTTTATTTTCAGCAGCGATTGATCAGGACACTGTTCTTTATCATTACTGTCTCTCTGTGCTACTTTCCCCTTGAAAAAGGGTGATTTAATAGGTACAAATATCAGAGTGAGAAATGGGACAGTAAGATGAACTAAGGCCAGTTATTCGAGTTTGGTTTTCCTTCTTCAGTCTCTGAGCAATAGGTAAAGCTTTCCTAGGCACCAAATAACTGCCTATGGTCTCATTTTGGATTTGACTTGTATGCCATTGACCTTTAACAAAGCTGAGATTCCTAAGAGCTAGTTTTGTAGCACTTCAATGCCTAGATTGGTTATCAGACTTTGAATATGTTACCCAGGCTCCTTTTGGTTGGAAAATCCCTTTAAACATTGAGAATGGTCAAACACAAAGAAATGTGAGAGACAAGTATTGGAAGAGACTCCTGGGCCTTACATCTCCTCTGCTGTGAGTTTTCCTCTACTTCCTTTCAATCATGTTTTTGTCTCAAAACAAACAACCAAAAAGAAAAAAAAGGAAAAGGAAATCACAGTGAACTTTTTTTGTTTCCAGGAGAAGGGGAGTATGGTGAGGAAACATCATAGAAACAGAGCCGTAAGTGAAAAGTTCACATTGATGAGCACAAATCTAAATCTCTCAGATTTATCTCCAAAGAACTGTACTAGGCTTGAAATAATTCCTAACTTCCCTTGACCTTGGCAGGTTCCCAGAAAAAAGCTACACAATCTGGAGAGCTCTAATGCAGGTCATGTAGGAATAATTCAGAGGTTCTGTTTAAGGAACATATGCTGCATCCACTTATTTCTAAGAGATGCAAGGATAAAAGTGCAACTTCCTGAAGAGGAAGAAAGGGAGAAAAAGTATGATCGTGGGGAACAAACTGAACCTTCCAGGAAAAAAAATACATCACATTAAATGCCAACAAGTAACAATTTTTCTTCTTTTTAGAGAAGACACTGCTTAAAGAAGCACTAGCTAGTGAGTTATTATTTTCAGATATGACTACCGTTCTTTCTGTTTAGGAAACCAGAATTCTCTCTAACAGAAGAAAGATTCTGATTCTCTGTACATAGATATAAAACAAGAGCAATTGTGCACCAAGAAAAAGCTGTGCAAGGTTTACACCACTATATATGGGACTGGATCTGTTCTGTTTTCCTCCCTGTCTAGAACTACTAAGGAATGGTCAATACTGACTCTTTTTTTTTTTTTTTCATTAAGTGGTGTTAAAAAAATGTAATTCCAGCCATTACTGGATTAGGACAAGGACAGCATGGGTAAAAGCAATCAAAGATTAGAATATCAATATCTGTGAAGAGCCCAGGTTTGTAAGGACTCCTTGAAAAGACTTTGTGCAATGAGCTGCCTTCCGATGGGTGTGTGAATGCATCCTGAAGTAAGGTTGTAAACTATACAGACAGAAATCTTAAGAATGGTGGGGAAGACAAACTGGGATTTTCCACCTCCCTTTTCTCACCTGTTGGTTGTATAATTACAATCTCACCATGCTTCCATGAAAGCAGCGATGCCCACAGGAAGCCATGCAGTCTCCAGACAGCTGGACAAGAGACGCTGTAGGGTTCAAACAGGTTAGAAGGCAAGAGAAAGTCCGAAAGTAAGTTTCAGAAGTCACGAAGTACAACAACAACCTGTGCCTAAGAGGATTCTCTGATCCGTGCCGTGCAGCACTTCAGCAGCAAGGCTTGGCAATACAGCCAACAGAGCTGAGTGCAGCAAGGAATGTAACACGTTTAGATGCCATTTAATGCAGCTGCCTTTATTTTGAGACACAAAGGCTTTACCTGAAGGCACTGTAAAAACCATTTAGCAATATCACTGCTGTCTGTCACCTAGTCTGAATCATCACAGTCATCGGTGACTCTGTGCTGTAACTGGTGCTTAATGGGCTGGAAAAATCATGGGAGGATTGGTAGGCTTATTCTACTTTTTAGGTTCATTCAGAACACAAAGCACACGGTTTTTCATCTTATTTCCAGTTGCTGCTTTGTGTTTTTCTGAAAGACAAAAGCAAGCCTTACTCATATTATTTGTGTGAATTTTTTTTCTGAGTGTCTTTCATGCCAAATAGTGAAATTTTTTAATCCAGTCACTCATTAGTCATTATGCATCTACTTTGGTTTGCAGACATACATGGAAATGTGTTCACATTTATGACTAATTTTCAAATCTGAGGTCTTTAAACAGAGACATTGAAGACTGTCTTAGTTTGAAACACCATTATGGAGACACAGTTGTTAGTTAGACCACTTTTATGCATTCACTTGAGACCTTTTTTCCTTACTAGCCAAATAAATACATCCCTCAGTGCAATAAAATAAGTTCAGAATATGCACAAAGTTTTCTTGTGTCATGTGCATATTTCATCTCTAAAATATTATATATGCACTACAGCTAAATTTTGTGGTGAAGAAGGTTTTATTTTCTTATCCAAAAAGATTTTGTGCATGGCTGGGTTAAAGCTGGGTTATGGTCGATTAGTGTGATAGATAACATGCTGTAAGGGTAGTGTCTGGAAACTATTTGTGTAAGTTTGTGTAGTGCCCAAGGTTAACAGTTCAAAATTTCTTAGCAAAACAGTAAATTCATCTTCCCACAGTATGCTCTTTAGCCTGAGTCACCTTGTCAAACAGGTGACAGCAGATGAAAATTCACTGGTGTTCAGTTCCTTGCCCAACAAAGTCATTGGCTGTCTTTGCTGTTTGAGAGTCCAGGGCAAACAGGTCATTTCCTTTTTGCAAATCTCTGCAATCCCACATGGTCAATAGACATTACACCTTGCTCTTTGACCGTCAGTAGTTTTCTGCCATATCTGCCTGTTGCCAGGGTCTAGGGAGGGCACTGGAGGAAGGTAGATCCATTATTAACACAGAATAATGGGGAGGGCAAATGAAATATAAATCCAAAGGCATTTAAACCATGAGTCAAAAAACTGTGAAAAAGCTTAAAGCTGTAGATACAGGAGAAGCCTAATTAGAAGGGTGGAACTATAGCTAGCCTGTTTCACTAACCTTTCAGCTCAATTTTTCTATTGGAGGGTGAGATATTCATTCTAATACAATTCCTTAAGCAACCTTGTGAAAAAGAATGGCTGTTTTTTGACACAGTCAAAACCTGTATGTCCTATAACCTCAGGTTCAAACTGAAAATAAATTGGAGAAGCATTTATTAAGTCTGTTCAGAAAGTATTTTACTTCAGTTTTGGCCATGTTTTCTCAACCCGTGTCTTCTTTTTTTGTGGGGAAAAAAAACCCCAAAAGCTGATTTCAGTAGTGAAATGCTTTACTTTCCTCTATGACATTTTTTGCAGAGGACACAAAAGTACGTGGGCATTTTAAGGAAAATAGTACGTAGAAAGGTACAGAAAAAGGCTGATCCAATATCTTCAGATATACTCAAGACAAAAAAGCAGGATAACTTAAGATGATCTTTTTGCAAGGCAACAGTCTTTAAATGAGATGCTCCTTTTCCAAAATGTTAGAGATTTCTTGGAACAAAATTGTGGACAAATACCTGCTTGTTTATTGAAGGGCAAGCGCGTTACTCATATAAGTCCGTTATCAACTGTAAAAGGATATGTGGGTTAAATTCCTCCACAAATTTCAGAAGGGCAAATCTATTCATCTGGATGAGAATTCAACCTTGTATGAAGCTAGAATATAAAATGATGGTACTAGAAAAAGTCAGTAGCAATGGGATATTTCATCTTTTCCTTTCCAAGATTTTTTTTCTCTCTAATAAATCCCAGATTCATTTAAACTTCATAGCACTGAGAGTTACAAACTTACATTAGAAAGTTAAAGTATTAGTCTGTGGATTTGCCAGATAATCAAAAACAGCTCTTTATAGTTTCAGCAAAATCAATGGAAAATACTTTAATAAGAAGTCAGCAGTTTCAGTTTCAGTAACTTGCCAGAAGTTACTGCATACATCTATATTAGCTGCAACATGCAGCCGGAATTATTCAGATGCTTAAATGGGCGTTTGCCACGGGCAGTATGGAGAAGCCATGCATGGAGACTGCATTGTCACAGTGGTTTTTGCACATCATGATAAAACAGAATCAGAAAACTCCCCTTCTCGTTGCCTCATAGATAAAATATCCCCTCTTCCTTGGCTGAGATGCATGAAAATCTGCCCTCCCTTTCTGTTTCTACATCTAGAAAATGCATGTGTGAAAATAATCACACATAAAATGGAAATTTATTGTTGTGTGAAGGTCATTTACAAACTGAGAAGCCTTGGTTTGTTGCTGCAAGCAGTGTGGCAGATACTTGGAGGGTGAATCTTCTACTTCTGTGGGAAAATGGTGACGTTCACCATTCACTGTGGGAAATCTCTTCCTTCAGAGCAAAACTGTGGACCCCAGGAGTATGACCATGCAATAATAAATTAAAAGACTATTCAGTTTTCTACTTTCTTGTCAGCTCTTCTTGTATTTCTGCTAGAGGTAGTTCCACTGTAATGATCCTGTGAGGAAGGAACACTCTGCTTCCACCTTCTCCTTTACAGCACTTGCTTCTGACCCTTTTGTAGCACAGGGCATCAGGAGCCAGCTAACAAAGTCAATGCCAAGTTAACAGCTGTACTGCTGTCATAAGGTTATAAATAGTCACAAGAAATGCCCCTTGATCTCTTCAGAGCTGACCTAGGATGAGGAAAAATTTACAAGGCTAGGACTTTTTTATTTATTTGGGGAAGGGCTTTTAGTAACCTGAATTGTTTTTCAATCCACTACAAGAGTTACTGAAGTCTCCTGCTGCTCAAAGGGATTAGAAAGCAAATATTTATCTTTCTTGTTTCAGTTTGTTTACTTTACATTTGACTGAACTTTGGATATTGCCAATTTCACAGAAAATTATGAGTATGGGGGGCAGATATAATAGTGATTCCAGCTGTCGCAGTTGTCCTGGGAAGGTCTGGGGTGATGAAGTTGCTTTTTGCCCCTTTTTATGAGCTAGGCCAAGCACATTAAAGATCTATTGGGATTCCCATCATTGGCTTTTATGGTTGCATGAGCAACCCTCTTCTGGCCTCACCACATGGGACACCTGCCTTGCGCTCGTGACTTGTCTCAGAGCAACAGTAGGTAACAAAGACGGTAGGGATAAGGAGGAGGGGGGAACTCTATGGACTCTCCTTGAAAAAAGGCTAACATCAGCACTGCCTCTTTGGCTTCTCTTCTTTGAGGATCTTAATGACTACTTTATTCCAGCACAGCAAAGCATTTTTCACACAGACTTAACTCTGGGTGCTGGCATAATTCAGTGGAAATCAGACCACTCATGTAAGGGTATACTTGTAGAATATTGCTTAGAGATATCTTTGTGTCAAACCAAAGGCAAGCTTCTTGATCAGCCAAATCCTATTTGAGATTCTCAAAGCCTTGTGAACGGTCACAACAGGAAGTGCTCGGATGTCATTTAGCTTGGCACTACCCATGTAAAAGTGCTGCTGTCTCAGAAGCAAACAGGAAACAGGAGGTTTTCTAAAACCATTAAAGTAGTAATAAATAGCATCACACTCTTGGGGTATTGCAAGGCCAAAGAGGGAGAATGAGTCACTTCCCATTTGCAGGAATTATTGCAGGGAAAGAGATTCATTGTATCATTTTTCTTTTTTTTTTTTTTTTTAGAATCTTTGTGTGAAGAATCCAAACCTGCCTACTAGCAAATGCAAAGCTTGGTGTGGCTGGAAGCCTTGGAAGGGTTTTTGTCTACAAAAATCTTAGCAAGTTCTGCAAAGTATTTCAGATGGAATCTCCTGGAGCTGTACTGAATGCTTTTTATTCCAGCCACCTGCAACAAGCCCACTTAACATTCAAACCAAGCTGTATTAATCAAGAAGGAATTAAATTATTTGATTTGAAATCCAGAATATTGAGCACAATGAAATGAAAAAAACAGGCAGTTACAGACATACAGCTGATGTCTTCCTCTGCAGACATGCAGTGCCTGACTTCAGTGGAGTTGTAAGTGAGAGAGAGCAGTAGGTTTTAGACACGTTGCCGCATCTTAGAGTGTTGTAAATTGAGGCAGCTCCATTGAAGCCAGTCACCACATAACAGTAAAGTGAGATGAGTTTCCTGCCACCTGCATGATTAAAAGATGGCCACCCTGCGAGTACTGAAGTCCCAATCTCACACTCTACCCTCAGCAGACATGCTGGCAAATATGACAGATGTGGAGTTTTTCAGAAAGGAATACACAACTGCTAATTACTATCTTGCTGACCCTATTAAGGTGCTATAGCTGTGCAGAAATGTGAGCAAGGCCTTCAAACAAATGCCAGGGAAGTTTGTTTGATGCACATATAGCATTGCTAATATAGAGATCTCTACTGCTGCCCATTAATTGAGGTTCTTTGTTGGTTTAAAGGGAGAATAAACATGCATTTTTGTAGAATTATGTTTGGGCTGCTTGCTGGAAAAAAAATATTTTGTTTAGTTATAAGAAATATATATATCGAGAGGAGTAGAATAATAAGGGTTGATGTAAGTTTGAGTACTGTGCTTGAGACAGTGAATAAGAATTGTAAATTTATCTAGTAACTAATGTGGTTATGACAGGTTTAGGAAGTGAACAAGATATAAAATAAGATATAAAGGCATTGAAAGGAGAAATTCTTTGGTCCGTTTTGTCAGTATGGTTTCTGGTATGTGTATTCATTATATTTCTCTCTGATTATGTTTAGGTAAAGAAATTACTTTGATTTTTAACAATTAAAAAAGCTAATGCACCCTCTCTCAGTTTCTACTTAACTAAAACTTTGACTTTATGTAATAAAAATAATGTGGCTGGTTGAAATTAAGCTAGAAGATAAAACTATGATTTAGCCTAATTGAATAGCAAGGTAAATGTGGCAATTATGAAACTTTATGTATGCAACTTTATTAAAATTATAATGCAGCTCAGTGCACAAAGAAGATGATGAAATCTTGTGCCAGTTCTGCATATTTCTTTAACTAAAGGCTGAAAAATTTTTTTTTCCCTTTCACACAGATACTGTAAAAATAGTATATTTCTTTAAGCAAAGTGTCATTAAAATTAAATAAGAAGCTAGCTGGATTCCTTCTCACAGTATTCTCTTTAACACAATTACTTCTCTCCTTCACAGATGTATTATTTTTAAAACATGAATAAAAAGATAATGTTTCTGAACCAAAAAAAATATTATTCAGAATAATCTTTCACACCTCTACTGAGTGGAGGAAGAAATAAAAAACTGTATGTTGCATCCGAGATGTGCTGTATACACAGCTCGTTGTGAGAGCTGCGCTCCATGATGACATCCTGTGTGTGCACAGCACCAAGGCAGAGAGCGGTCTTATGTCAACGCAGTTGCAAGGTGCTCTACATGACACCTGCTGGGTCTAAGCCATAAAAAGCAAACATGCTGGTGTATGGTTTGACATCTGATTGAACCAAGAGTTTAGAAAACACCTGAAAATTCTGCTGAGCTTGTAGCCTTTGTCAAATTAAAACTCCCCACCAGCAGTGTCCATGTCCCTCCAACTACTTCCCAGACTGATACTCATATCTGCTCCTACAGCATCACTGAACCATAACTGACAGCTCTTCATAAATAGGTAATAATACTCCGAAGGCTTGCCTAAAGCCAGCTGCCACTGTGAAACTAATATAGCTCTGCAAGAAGGACTGTGAGACCTAGAAAACACACTGAAATGTAGAGAGCTCAGCCTAGCAAAAAGAAGGTTAAGAGGTGATTTGGTCACAGTTTACAGGTGTATGCAAGGAGAGAAGACCTCTTGTGTCAGACAGCACTTCGATTTGTCAGATAAGCTAGAAGCTAGATAAAATGAAAACGAGACAAACTTAAAATGAAAATGTGTGCACCTTTTTCACACTGCTTTAGGGTTGGAATAGATTTTGAGGTATGTGAAAGTTTACCCAGCTCTTGAATTCTTTAAATCTAAGTTGCTTGCCTTCCTATGAGACATGTTGTCATTCAAGTGCATTGCCATTAAACAGGACACAAGACTCATTCAAAGGAATATTATGCCACGTCTTTATGAGCTTCAGACTAACTGGTCATAAATGTTTCTCTCCAGCGCTAACATCTGTAAATGGAATTGCTGCCCTGATGAAGTCAGCAGCAGTTTTCACCTGGCTTTCTGTGGGAGCAGGATTTTATTTCACAAACACATAAATGTTTACAGTTTGTGCTCTGGGTTCCAATGGCTTAATATCGCCTGACTATATTTGGTGATTACTTATCTACTAAATTGCAAAGTGACACTGGTGATGCCTTTTAACCACTACAGAAGCTGATTGCTTCTGTGCATTGCCCATTACAACTCATTCCCTTTACATGACATTCACCCTCTTCCTCTCCTACTAATAAGATGTACGTCAAGATGTTGGTGAAGATAAGAGTGGTTCATCGGACCTCATATAAATTGTTTGTAATGGAATCAATTTTACCTCAGAACTATCGAAACTGTAGTGCTATTAAAAATGAAGCATGCCTGTTAGGTTCACTGACTTTCTGGTACCTTTTTGAGATCCAGCTAAATCTCTGACAGTACAAGTTCCCACTGGTTCGTTTGCCCTTGACTTTTATCTCACAGTTCATGTCATTTTCTGTCCTGTGAAGTTTTGAAGTGGCTTTTATAGAACAAAATAGCCCTTGAAGGCAAAACCAAATGCCTGAAATGATACACCAAATAGACCAAAATATGTATTTAGATAAGTGTTAGCTAGGAGTAATGTGAAAGAACATCATATAGGATGTTCATGAATGGAATTGTTTCTACCGGTAAGATTATTATTACTGGCAATTAGATTAACGAAGCTATTGACTGATTACATAAAAGGTCTTTTTTTTCTCCTCCTGATAACCAGGTACATGATGGACGAGGCAGCCATGCACAACGCACAATATATCATTAATCTTTGGGTCTAATGGGGTTATTAGTACTGTGTCAGTACATCAAAATCACACATCAATCTGCCTATCAGAACAGATTACACACTCTACAGCACTCAAGAGACAGATAACTGACACCAACTGATAGGCCATCAGGACATCTTTAAAGTCTGGCACAATTTCCTTACTTAAGTTATGTTAGCCTGTAGATTTATTTCTTCAGGGATTTCAGAGAAGTAGAGGGAAAAAAATGAAAAATCCCATAAAAACACGAAGTCTATTCTGCTTAGGAAAGGAAAAATCCTTAATCATTTTTTTTTTTTTATTTTGAGGAAAAATAATTCTCAGAGGAAGTTCTTGCAGAGTTGTAATGAGATCTGTCACAGATATACAACAGAAGCAATATGAATGCAATGCCTTGAAATATGGCAGCAATAATTACAGGATAAAGCAAACAAAAGGTAGAAGCATGTATATTCCCTTACCCATACGTTTTACCACGTGTAAATCATAGAGGTAACTATTAGCCCGAACAGTAAACTTTAAGATATATTTTAATTTGATATTTTATGACTGTTCCCATTCGACATGTCATGTAAAAATAAGTTTTACTGCTTTTACTGTTGAGGTGTTATACTGGAAATGTACATGGTCAATGCAGTTTTTGCATGTACCTTGGGAAAGATAGGGTATGAAATTAAGGTGCAAGTCCACACAGCAATGCTTAAGCTAGAGTCTGTTCTAACAGTGTTAATAGTGCTCCCTGGGCAAAGTGCCATAACTCGTAATCATTTTGCTTCCAGTTCAGAAAGCTGGCTTAAGCTGGGTCTTTGTGCATTAACTCACGTTTCTGTATATGGCACTGCAACGTGCCGCATCCCTTACATGGAAACTGCTAGATGTTGGAAGGGTAAGAGGAAAGGGGGCACTAGGACAGCCACAAGACAGCCACGGTGTCAAGTCTGCTGAATATAAGGTGAAAAAGTTGACCAGAAAAGTAAGTGGAAGGCAAAATTTATAAGCAATGAATTTCTATTATTCTCCTAATTTTGATATAAAATCTGACTATGGGATTTTTTTCATTGAAACTTGATTTTTGTTATCCTTGAAAATTGATTGTTGACTTGCATATTTATTTTATTTTGCTAATGAAAAAAAAAAAATCGGTCTTCTCAGTAGATCCCCATGCTGTGTCAGAGATTACAGGTAAGTAAACTGTGTGCATAGTTTCCCGGGTTACATTTCATTCTGAAGGACAAAATTGTATCTTCTTAATTCTGTACGTAGTCTCATGCTGAAATTAACCACATATGTAGAGTTTATTTCCTATCGGCCCATTTAAATAATAGATAATAATTTCAAATATTTTTCCTCTGAATAATTACAACGAAAGAACATTTTCTTAGGTGGTATTTTGGTCTTCTGGATCATATATCCAGCATCAAATAAATGCAGGTGAGTGACCTCTGACTTACATGCATTCTGTGCATTAGTCTAGCTGAGATTTGATTAATATCAAAGATTATCACCCCATTTGCTCCTTCTTTTTTTTACTTCTTTTTTTGTTTGTATTTACAAAGTCAACTCCTATACCATGTACAATCTGGTTTAGCCATATTTATGCACATTTTTCACTTAGTGGGGGTTACTGAACACAAGTGAGGGATGCAGATTCAGGCTTAAATGCTGACATTCTTTCCATGTGCAATTTTGAAGATGTTTGTTGCACTACACTTGAATTTCGGAACTGCTTTTCTGGTTATTCAATTCAGTGAAAGCTGTGTATCAGAGATCTCGGGGAGGGAAAAGGAATGAAAAAAAATTACACATTCCTTCACAAATCACATTCCTTGGTACACCATCTACTGAGTATATTGTGCCTACTCCCACCAGTATTAAATTTACATCTTTCTTTATTGTGCATATCACAGTGAAGATGCATGGAAATGGCATAGTCTGTAATACTAGCTAAAAGAAAAATTATTTCTCATAGTCAGTCCATCATAACGGTTGTTTTCACAAGTGATGAACATTATGGTATAGTTTTATATCTCAAAAAGCTGGTACCTATAGCTACTTTTTAAAAAGAAATCTGCTGAGAAATTCTGTGTCTTTGTCTTCTACACTTTTGAGTTGTCAACACCACAGTCTTTACAAACTTTGTTACTTGTCCCCTGCTTATCCCAATGTGGGGTATTGACTAAAGCTAAGTAATTTTGATCTTACTTTACGGAAACCTAAAGCAAATGAAATTTAAGTAAAGTGCTCAGTGTCATAAGATGACCGGGGAGAGTTAAAAAAACCCAAAAACCCTTCACAACCCAATGGCAACATTCATACTGACTTCCACAGTCTTTTGGAACTGTGTTGTGAAATCTATTGACAAACTTTGTGCATTGGAGCTGCTGTTCCATGATTTGGGGTTTTTTTAAGTGACAATTTAAAGAAATGTATTCTTGGAAAAAAAAAATCTACCATTTTACTTCAATATGCTGCAATCTGAAAGCAATTTTCTAGGCTTCTTTAAAATATTTTGAATTGCTGCGTGGGGAGTAGTTTCTCCTGTTATTTCCTTAAATGAACTCCACTGTACTAAGTCAGGAAATGATCACTTCAAGATTCACAAGCAGCCAAAAACTCTTTACCTCTACACAACAAAATAATACTTTCCTCATTGCTGTCTCAAAGCCCTTTGCAAACATTAAAGTCCAAACAGCTCTGTGTGAGAGAGATAAGTACTGAACCATAATCAACTCCATTACCTGTAAGGCTTTACTGTTCAGCTCTAAGCAGAATTTCTACAAGCCAGCAGCTGCAAATTAAAGGTGAACAATTTTTTTATTCTGTGGATTTCTGTATACAGCATGTATTGAACTACCAACATTTAACTTGCTTTTACCCATGACTATGATTTAAACTATCACTTGTGTTACACAGCATCTGGTCCCTGGGCCAATGGAGACTACATTTTCTGGTGACTGGGTGGCAGAACTGAGGAACCCTGAACTTCCTATGGTCATCCCCAGCCTTTCCCATATCCATCAGTGTTTCTCAAAATCAGTCATTACAAGCCCTTTTGTGCTTTCTTTCTGGCCTAATGAAGAACTTAAGTCAGATGTGATTTTCCTTCTTGCACCAATCTCATTGTAGCGAGTAGACGTCTTTTTTTCTTTGTTTTTTTTTTGTTTTTTTCTCCTGAAAAATTTTTGGTGAAATTGTGTATTGAAAACTGCAAGTCTGTATTGTTCTAGGTTTTTCCTGTCTTTTTTCATTAACCTGAAGAATAGCAAATCCATCTTGTTTTCTGGTATGTGTATGGAGTTTTTGCTGTTTTCCTTTATCTTTTTGCTGTTTCTCCATTACCAAGTCACTTCCATCATGACTGAAGTAACTTCCAATGGTTGCAGAGAGAGAAAAATGTTGATGGAGAATTAAGTTGTGTTTCTATTCAATCCAATGAAAATGAGCTGACTTGGAAGAACTACCAACTCTTTTCCTCTTTCATCACATACTGCTCCCCATGCTTCCAACTCAATAACCTTTCTCTAAATATTTGCATCTGAGAAAATCTGGAGACACCTAATGGAGGTGCCAATGGGTTACAGTTGAGGGCCCCTCAGGACGTCCACACAACTGCTTGCATAATAAGCTGTCTAGCAGCCCACATGTACGACACCATACCTGCAGTCAAAGCCTCCTTAATAAAGGCCAAAGGAAATATGTGTACATGATATATTTTTGGAAGACTATCTGGGGACCATGCATGTCCAAGAACTGTCACATGCCCAAATCTCTCCTATCGTCTCCTCCATATGAATACCTGAGCTTACAGAAGACCCTTTAATGTGTATGGGTGTCGTGGGTTAAGCAGAGCAGAGTTAATTTTTTTTTTCCTTTTCCCTTCTCTTCATAAGTAGCTAGTAAGAAGCTATGTTTTGGATTCCTGCTCAGGAGAGAATTGATAAGAGAAGAACAGAGAAGAACGTTTATAGTTATTGCTAGGATGTTGCTATTTGTTCTCAAGGACATACATTCAGCCTTTTGGGGGGGAAGAGACAGTCTGGCTTCTAGCCTGGGATTTGCTTTTAGGTAAAGATTGAGAAGCAGACTGACCAATTATTCCATCCCATGCACGTCA
>WKFP01014147.1:76674-98721 GCA_011057875.1 Pterocles orientalis
AGGGGTAATATCACTGTGTATCACATTGCATCTTTGTATATAGTATTATTTCTAATATTATTGTATTTTAGTTATTAAATTGTCCTTATCTCAACCCACGAGTCCTCTTTGCCATTTACCTCTTTAATTCTCTCGCCTATCATTGGGTGGGGGCAGGGACTGTGTGAGCGGGTGTGTGTGGTTTGGCCCCCAGCCAAGGGCCAACCCATCACAATGGGGCAAAGGGCTGTGTTGGTGAGGGTCATGTTCCTGGTAAGAGGTGAGGATTAAACCCATCCTGCAGAGTGCATATTCTTGTGAAATCATTAATTGCCATTAAAAGCATTGAGCCAACACCCGTTGAAATCAGTGGATAGCTTTCTATCACCACTAGTGGGCTTTAGTTACATTCTGCATTATACACCTTAACTTGTACATGTAGTGTTAGACAGATTTTTTTATGGTGTGCTTTTTTTAAAACTAGGGTTTTTAAAATGTGTGTCTGTTTGTTGAAACAGCCTATAATCTCACAACCAAAAAGGCTTGTGTGCTTTTGAGTCCACACATTATTAAGAACAGATTCATTTTAGTTTCATAAAACAATAAATAGTCTTCCAGATAAAACTGGTTTTGTTTCCCACATGTACAGAGCTGCTTGGTTGTCATAACAATGAAAGCCAAAATAAAATATGTGAAGTCTAATGAAATAGCTCGGTTTATTTGTAGTGTTAATGTCATTATTTGGTTCAAAGGATTTTATTAAATAATTGAAAATTCAGGAACAAATGATAAATTATCTAGGAAGACCTGTTCAGTAGCAGATGTGACTGAAAGCTGAGATAGTGATGCAGCCCAAGCTTAGATTTACTCAATGCTACTTTCAGCAAAACTGCTTGTGAAGCCAATGGGAATTTTTTCTGTGCTAGAAATAGAAAATCCACCCCAGAACAATTCACATGGTCCCAAGCTGACAACAAACTTGTTGGAAATAAAAATTCTGATCAACACTTTATTCCTTGTGACAATCTAACATCTCTCATTTATTAGTTTTTTGTCCCTCTAAAGCCAGTGAGAATTTTGTCATTTGGTTTAACTGGAGCACGCCAAAGCTCTGTTTCTGCAGCCCAGCTACTGAGCAGGCTGGCCCGAAACGGCCAAAGTGTATAACTTTGGGAATGACCGATTGACTTCACTGACATTGTTTGTCTGCCAAAAATTAAGGGGAACAACTCCCTCTTGGCACAAACCTTGGCCACACAGGCACTTTCTGGCTCCCAGAGAGCACACAGCTTAGTTTCCAACATGTTCTGGTGCACTCAAGCAAGCTATTATTTTGTCCTAAACACTCACAGCTTAATTGAAAAAATGAATTTTATCAAAAGCTGTGAAAAAACTGTGTCTGCTCCCAACTTTGAATAATTGTATTCAGTGGCATAGCAAGAGGTGGCCCTTGCTGAAAGTCAGGCATGGACAGGAGTGGCATATAAGAAACTTCTTCAGCTAGTATACTTACTCAGGGATGCCCTGCAACAAGATGCTTTCATTCTGCTTCCCAAAGAAGGTTTGTGCTATTTTGACAAGGGACAGTCTGTGACTGGAAAAAGAGGACCAAAGAGGAAAGTTCAAAGGGAATGCAATAGCCAGAGGGTTATCCATTTTATTCAAGTTATTTAAACTTGAACAAATTTCCAGTTGTGCACTTAGGGCCTGATACCAAACTTACAGAAATCCACTATAATCCACTATAATCATTCCACTGACTTCTGTAGCTTTAAGTCTTTATCACTCTTTTTAAACTCATTTTCCTGGCTTCTTTACCCACCTCTAATTCATCTATGAGATCACATCCATCACAAGTAGCATCAATCCAAATGTGTAATTGCCCTACTGTGGAAAAAGGTGAGAAGAGATTAATTAGTATCTTCATATCTCATCTTTTCTATAATGACTTTGTCATAACTGAAATTGTCCTTCTCTTATCATATTGTCATTTTCTCCAGGTTTTAACTGGGTGTTACACTTGAAAAGGTCAATTATGGTAAGTTTAAAAAAATACGTGAATCTGAAGATGAACAACTGACATTTAACCTAAGTGATGATGCTCTGCTTTTTAACTGTGAGTCTGATTAATTTAAAACCAATTTGGATCCATTTTTTGCTTCATTGCCTGTGCAGTGAAACTCCAAAAATTTGACCCGAGAGAGTATAATTCAAGATGGAATAGATACTTAGGAGATATATATGTCTCACTCATAAATTTTCTAAAGTACTGGAGCAAATGCAATTAAATTAAGGAGTCTTCTAAAAAAAAAAAAAAAGAAATATTTTGTTGCTGTGTGATACTTCTAGGTAGAAAGAAAAGCCTAAGCCTGTTTCCTGGAGAACACCTCCCTTTAACTGACTGACTGCTTAGGCAAGTGTTTGCTTCCATGACAGCCTGCCACTGTAAGAGCTGGTACTGAGTAAATTTTTAGTATCATAAAATCATAGAATCATAGAATGGTTTGGGTTGGAAGCAAGCTTGAAGATAATCGAGTTCCAACCCCCTTGCCATGGGCAGGGACACCCTCCACTAGCCCAGGCTGCTCAAAGCCTCATCCAGCCTGGCCTTGAACACCTCCAGGGATGGGGCATCCACAGCTTCCCTGGGCAACCTGTTCCAGTGCCTCACCACCCTCACAGTGAATCCACAACATGTTCTAACTGAGCCTGAGCTGGAATGACACCACCATAACTGTTTTATCCACTGACAATCTCTTTAAGGCTTTATTCCGACATCATTGGCTTCGAGCAGTATCCTTGCTGAAGTCAGCTGAGCTATTGGCACAATATGGAACTGTTTGAATTGAGCAGGCACCTCAGGATCTGTCACTTAAGTATCTGTTCCTTTCTTACGTACCTTGTTGTAGAGTACACTGATCTGTACTTTGTTCATTGTGGCTATCTGGAAAAACAAGTGAGAGCGATGATTTTTTGGGTTTTGGGTTTTTTCTCTGTTTCTACTGTTTGCTGGTTTTATGCAATTTACAGGTATGCATCATGGCCATGGAGGCCTCCACGGTTATTTTTCTTCTCAACTATCTGGGCCTACTTAACTTCCTTCTCACTGGGCACTCGTCCTACCCCTGCAAACAAAAGTCTTTCAGCTTCTCCTTGGTGTCTTCCTGCATCTTCCTGGAATTCCCAATGCAACATTTCTCTTCCAGATAATATGTATCCCACAGAAGCACTTCCTAAGGCATCAATATTTTGCCATTAAGTCAATTTGTCTTTGGCTCTCTACTCTCTTAGCTACTGAACATGCATTGTCATCACTACCTGTCAGCAAACCTGTACAAACCATTTCACGAGGTTGCTTCAGCCTGTCCTCTTCCCTGTTCATGGCAGGATAAGGGACAGCACACACACACCTATCAGCAGCAAGCCTTGCTAGCTTTGAACACCAGCCTGTGTGGGGTGACACCACAGCTGAACACTAAACCTGAGGTGTCTGCGTCTTCCTTACAATAAACTTGTCACCTGCAAGTTACAAACAAGGGCAGGACAGCCAGCCATGTTCTCATAGGAAAAAGGATAATTTTTTACACAAATCAACTGACTATTTTATCACAGTTTTGACAAAAAAATCAGCTTTTGTTCAGAGAAGTGTGCAGGCTCTTCCTGTCCCACCAGTTCCCTTGGTCATTCCCTCCAGCAGGAAAATGACCAGAGAAAACAAGGATGACAGTATAGCTCCGTTCAGTTTTACTTTAGGATATTAAGTGGATTGCTTTTATTCATTTGTTTATTTATCCATATCAATGTCTCCTAAATTTATCCCAGCAGTGAGCTGCCTCCATCTCATTTCAAACGTTCTTGCAATCGCAAAAGATTACACGTTGCTCAGAGCTGCAGCTGTCCCAGCTGTTCTTTACTGAATGGCCCACAGTCACACCTGTGGTAGATCTACTGTGTGCATACAAGTTCAAGCTCTCCATCATAAGAAAATTATGAAGCAAGTCTGACTCAGATGCAGTTATTCCAGCTTCTGTGTGCAGAGTTTCTCTCCAGATATTCTTTAAGAAATTGCAGTTTACCCTCTTTTCTCAGCTCATTTTTTTTTCTGTATCTAACTTTCCTCTCTATTTATCTGTGTACTAATGCACTCCAGGATCCTTCTCTGGAGGACTCTTGTCTGTCTCATAGGACCACTGCTTAAGTCTGGAGTGTCACAGAGCAGCTGGCAGTATTTAGTGACCTCCCGCTCTATTAGATGGAAATTGATTTTCCTCTTCCAGGCAGGTGAAAAATCCATAATGTGCTCCATCAACTTTGTTTGTGCAGCAGCACTAGCAATTGAAGCTATAGGGGAAGTCATAGCTCTTCAGACATCAAAAATGGCAGTATCTTTTCTGAACATCAGAGTACGCAGTCTGCAGTAAAGGAGTTCTCTAGCAGTCTGCAGAAAAACTGGTAAGTACCTGCTGGCTGAGATTTCTTTGGCAATGTTTGTTGCTTACTTCCCCAATAACATTTCACCACTGTGAAGTCACCTATAACTAGTTGTATTATGTGTCCACAAATAAAAAAATCTGCAAGTGTTTGCAAGCCATTGCTCCCAAGCTTAATTGGAGAAACACAACACAAACAGCAGCACACAGGTGTGCTTCTATGGGTAGAAAGCAGAAGCTGAGAATTTCTTCTGGTATCAGCAATTTACCCACTATACCACAGAATTAAATCATATAAAAATCAGTATTTATGACAAGTATTTGCAATTAAGTATTCAATAAAATAAGATCAAGTAGTGCCACACCTTTGGGAGCTTTCCATTACTATCAATCGGGACAGCAGTGCTCTTCGAGCACTTGCTCACCCTTTAGGTGTGCTATGCATGACTTCAGGATGCATATTTTCATCTCTGTTTTCGTCTCAGGGTATGAAACATTGAAATTAATTCCTGTTAGATGTAAGAATGACCAAAAATATCCACCCTCCAACATTACTGAAACGCTTCTTTCCTTGACCTTACTTTTCCTCACAGCAGCTCATAACCAATTAGTAGCTGAGGAATATGTGCACTCACATCCAGTATAACATACTTTTCAGTGAGGAGACAGAATGGAGTGGAAACGTGGTTGACATAGCTCACCTTGATGGGTGCTTAGCTGTACGAGGTGTTCAGACACCACAGTCTTGGGTGCAGTATAAAAACCTGCATAGAATACAATCAAGCTAAAAAGGAGTAGAGTATATAGGCACACTAACACCAAGGGGAAACTTTTTCCAACAATACAAAGAACATATTTTCTCGGAACAACATTCCCTTTGTTTTTATAGCAAGCTGGATGGAAATTTCCAGGTAAAAATACCCACAGTAAAAGAAATTATAACAGACATTCATATGATAACTGCTGAGTACCATCACAAGGTTGCCAAACTGTAGTAATAAAAAAATTAGGAGTATTGTTTAAGCATAAGCAATTCCTTATTTTGTCATAATTGCCAGTGAAAACAACACTCACCAGGGGACAGAAAAGAATATGGGGCATTGGCAAACTGAAGTTCCAGCTCATCTAATCATGTCTTGTGCAGTCTAGATATATGACATAACCTCAAGACCATTAATGGTAGTGCACTTGCATGTAAAATGAGAATATGAATATCCCTCTTCTTTATCTCACAGAAGGGTTATAAAACACCACATAAGCTATAACTTTCAGGAAAGATAATAAGAACAAAACGTTATTAAGGTACTATCACAAGTTCTATTGTGTTTTCATTTTATCTATTAATGACCATGCTTTCTTGGAACACAGACAGATTGTGACATTGTGGGAGTCAGGCTTTCTCTTGAAGCAGGGCACAATATGAAAGGACTGCAACCATTGTCTCATTCTAAATGTTATATTTTTGACACTCAAGTTTTGTGAGGAGGCAGAGCCCATGGAGGCTGCACAGCTTGTTCGTATGAGGGACATCCAGCTCTATCATTCTGGTGTTGCACGGAGGCAACTACACAAGCATGACTGGGGTGTTAAAGACCGAACAGAAAAACTGGAAAGGGAATTGTGGTAGGCATGAAATTCACAGAGTCTCCTGCTTTTTAGTGCCCACTGTATCACCTCCAAAGTTACTCTTTAAAAACTTGTGTGCCCGTGAATCTATTTATACATATAGAGATGAGCACACATATGAGATAAAGTAGGCATGGATCAGGAAGGGCATGTCTATAATTTTAAAAAATGTGTGTTTTTTACTGTCTGAATTAGCTAAAAGATTAAAATAATAACAAAAGAAAGGTTATTAGGATCTTGAAATATATTAAACTTTCAAATTAATGCCTGAAGAAATGACTTGAGTTAAAAACCAGTATATCAGTACTTTTATAGTCTATCTGTGAAAGTCAGTGAAAAAATCCCTATTGGATGGTACCACAATGACTCATCTATACCAGCATTCTGCCCTGACAGTAGCAAAAAAAGCTGCTAGACAGCATGGGGAAACATATGAGACTGGACACTTTTTCAAATCCATTCATCTATTCTTCCTGACATCCACATTGTATGAGGCATATCAGACAGTGCATGCCTCCATATTCCCTTTACTACCTCTTTACAGAGCTTGTTCAAATCTTTTGCAAACATTCATTCTTATGCCTCTACAACCTCCTATGGAAGCAACTCCTGAAGTTCATCAATTGCTTTGTAAATAGGTATTTTATTTATCTGTTTTAAACTGATGCCTTGCTAGTTTTAGCAACTACCCCTAATACTGCAAAGTGGGGTGAATAACAGTCCTGCAGTCACCCAGTCCACCACTTTCATTATCTTGTAAACCTCAGTCAACCTGCCTACACACCTTCTCCTCACCAAAATTAAGATCCCAGGCTGTTCAATCTCTTCACATATGTTGGATGCTTCGTCCCTTGATCATATTTGTTGCCCTTCCAACTCTGCTACACCTGTCTTGGAATGTGGAGACCAGCACTGCATAATATATTCAGGGTATGGTTGCCAAAGTTTTAACAGTGTCAGAACTCTATCCTCTGTCTGTTCTCAAAGTCCTTCCTGACAGTGCTCAACATCTTGTCTTCTGTTGACTGCTGCTGCACGTGGACATGATCATTTCACAGAACAATCCATGGTGACTTCTCAGACTGTTTCTTGAGTTGTCCCAATTTAATTTCAGCAGCAAACATTTTTAGATTATTTAACTGTAGTAACATGGACACTTTACTTTTTATAGCTGAGATCAAAACGAGTATGTGTCCTGGTGTGTGTCTTCTGCTCCTCCCACCTACCCCAGACCTACGCAGAGAGTTTTTCCCTCTTTCCCTGATGTGGCTAGCTGTAGGAATTAGTGCTGTTCTCTTTAATCCCTTGCTGCTAGTTTCCTCTGCCTTGCAGTTCACCAATTCCTAGTACTTCCACAGAGGGGGAAAGGATTAAGCCTGCTGTTACTGTTGCATACAGCTGCAGATGGGAGCTAAAATTGACCTTTCTTTTCATTGGCCTTTTTCCCTCTGCATTTATTCCTCTTCCCTTGAAATAAAAATCTGGAGTAGGTAGAAAAGAATATACAATCTCCTCCAAGGTAAAAGCTGTGGGATGAATGGTCTCTTCTGCCCTGCTGCCATCTGGCCAGAAGTTATGTCTGCTATGGTTTGTGTTTTACACCTGCTTGACATGCATCAAACGCTGTACTTCCCCGAACAGTACTTTTTCTGCCATTTAGTCTTGGGAGAATGATGGAAGGCGTTGATCTAAAGGTCCTCCCTACCCTTCTACAGCTACCTGTATTTTTGTTTTTAATCAGATCAAACACATTACTTCCTACACACTACTGATAAGAACTAGCTGTGCAGGAAGACAATTTGAGGCTTCTGCTTTTTAGACTTTCTTTTAGAGTTTGTCCCAGGACCAGCAATAACAACACAACAATAAGTTGTGTATTACAGCTCTCTTGAGGTTAGGATGCTTATTCCAGAAATCCTGTTTTGAAATGTCATGATGCTTTGTTATTTCCAGCACTACAATGCAAATCCATGACAATGCCTTTTTAAGGGACGAAGCAAGCTATACTATCAAAAAAAAAAAAAAAAAAAAAAAAAAAAAAAAGGGGGGAAAGAAAAAAAATTCCTGCCAGGCAGTTCCAGCAGGCAGGATCTGTAAATGTCCTCTCTGATTTCCTGAAATCAGATGGACAATGCCTCTCTTACTTGTGAGTAGAGGCAGACAGAGTCAGAATGAACAAACCAGACCCAGGAAGTGCATGGTATTTTGAGACACCTGCCACTGCTTGTACTGTAAGGCAGAACAGATTAAATAGTAAGGAGCACGACCTGGAACAACAGACTGAAGTCTTGTATGAGGTAAAATCAATCTAAGCTTGTAATAAGGCACATGGCTTAACAGCTCCAGGGTTTTTTGAACTATATCTGAAAGCACCTTAAATCTGAAATTCACGACCTGAACCCATTTCTTTAAATTATGTGAAGTGGTCGGAAAAATCAGACACTTTCTTCTTCCTTCCTGCCTTTGAAAAGACGTCACAGACTTTTTCATTTTTTGAAATAAAAATGTCTTTGCAGATGTCTTCAGGACTCTTGTTAAAACCTCACATTTGGAAATCTTGTCCATCAACACGCAAGTTATGTCCAAACTCTTTTATTCAGACAGAAACATGATATTTTGATAATGCTCAGTTCCTAATTACTAGTTAAACACCCAATCTTTGATTTTAAGACAAAGTTAGCGTAATGAAAATGACATATTCTTCAAAAACTATTACTCTGAAAAGCTAACACCCACTATTTCTTTTTTATTAAAGTTCCAAATGTGTTAACATTAATATAGAAAGTAAATACATTTAGTGAAATCGATTCGGTTTTTAGCTATGACCACTGTTAAGTACATTTGTTGATAAAGTTTCATTCCTGTATATCAGAAATACTTCAATTAAAAAGAAGATGGGCAGTAGGTTAATAAGAACCAAGAACCTAGAATTAATAAATATGCTTGTACCTCAGTTTCAAAACAAGTTTTGTACTTATAAGATGCAGGTGACCAACTCAAGAGAAAATCCAACAGTTTTCATGAAAATAACTAATCACGAATGTAAGGGTCTAATATCTGGTATGAAGTTCTGAAAATGCTGGTATTCTTTTTTCCTTTCCCCTTTCCTTTCCTTTCCTTTCCTTTCCTTTCCTTTCCTTTCCTTTCCTTTCCTTTCCTTTCTTTTTTTCCCCTTTTTAGAGTTTAGGAACAGGTTAAACATTGTCTTTCACTCAAAACCCACCCATATTTTCCACTTTTGCAAAGGCAAAAAGATAAAAAGTGAATGTGACTTACTATTATTTCTTCAAACAGTTTCAGTGGAAGAGAGTAGGAGAATCATTTTGCTAATGGAAAAGATGAGGACAGTTTTAAAAATCGGAGAAAGTAGGATTTTTTTTGCTATTATTTCTTAATGGAAACAGATTGCCAGCAGGTCTTTTGGCTGTATTAACTAGAATATCCATATAAAAATATTTTCTTAAGTGATTTTCATCACTCTTAGAGTCATATAGTGCTGCTCAGGACATATCAACTGCAATGTCTTTATGCTAACTGAAGACCATTAGAAACACTTAGTTCTCTTTGACTATGCAGAAAACCCACAGTCCTAAATTAGGCTGTGCAATGTGCCAGTGTCACAGAGCACTTGGGCAGCGAGAGTCTGACCCCATCCCTTGGCCAGAGATCTGATCAGGTTTATTGGCTGTTCTAATTTACGATCACAAGTATTGAGATACCTGGCCTGCAGACAATTCTAGGACTGCCTTTAAATTAGGTTCATGGGTATTTCAAGAAGGAATCTTAAAATCCTCGAAAAAATACTACAGCTAAAATGGAGAGTTGTGCACTCAGCTAGAGACAGTGTTTTTTGGATACAATAATGAAATTAAGAAGGGTTCAGTATCTCCTGAAGGAAACAGTTTTTCATTAAGGCTTGGTATATGTTTTGCAACATTGGTAAACTGTCTTTGCTGACCAGATCTCAGAAAGAGCCCTACACAATATTCTCAGGGACACGGTAATTTTGGCACATATTAGAAAAAAAGCTTTATAAGCTGAAGGCTATTAGAAATGTATTTATTCGGTAATACTTATAGTGAGTAAAAAAGTCTGCATAAAAAGCGTTCTGCTCTTTATAGCAAAGCTGCATACATTTTTCAGAGTTGCACAAGATTTCACTGCACTATTTCCATTCAAGTCAAAGGCACTTGCACATGTCTAATTCCCAGAAAGCTCACTGAAAAAATATTCTAGGGAGAGATCATACAGGAGGTCTTAACAGCACTAATAAAACCAGAGTCATTAAAATCTATACTCATAGTTTGGCATCAATTTTTCAGTTAACCAAAAGACCTGGGACCGTCTCTCACTGTTTCTGTTGGAACTAATTATCCCTGGTCACAGCACAAAGCTGCAGCACGATGTATTTCTTGTCCTCTACAATGGGAGCTTGTTAATGCTTGTCATTGCTGTCTGTAAGATTTATATAACTTTTTTACTGCTTTTCTTCAAAAACACATCTTCCAATTGTCATTTTATTTGCTTCAAATGGATTACCCTTGTAAATCCTCTTTCTGTGAGCACTGACAAGCTGTTGTTTCCACAGGTGTGTTATGGTCAGTTTAAAAATAAAGACTCTAAGATCCTTTGAAGCCAAGGAAAAGAGCAACTCCTCCTTACATTCGCTCTAAGCAAGCATCAAAGCAACAGCAAACGCCTGCCTGCAAGGTAGACTGTTCTCTGTAGCCTTCTCTAGTACGTTTTTTCACATGACAAGTCACTGATAAGACACTGAGGAGATCTTTAGGACATCAGGAAAATATCTGGCTGGAATTGCCTATCTGTCTTGGGAAAGACAGGATATTTGCTGAAACTGACGTTCCTTCCCTGTCTTAGGTAGGCACCTGCCCATGCTGACTGGAAAAATTCTTTTTTTTTGAATATTTTTAGCTCTGCATCATTAAGGGTGTTGCATCTCAGAAGAAAAATTTTCTAGATGTTTTACATCTTTTTTTTGAGAAATAAAAAACACATGGCAGATTAGGTGACAGACTACTACTATCCTTAATAGGTAGCACAGCCCACCTTCAGTGGTGTTTATGAGTTTCTTGTGGACTGTTTGCTTTCTCTGTATCAGCTCTCTCCTTGAATCAAGCTTCAGCTGCTCTTTCACATATGGATAAGGCTTTGTTTTGTTGGTGTTGTTTTCATCTCGATAGCCTTGTGACTGTCTGAATGTCTTATTTAACCCTTTTTGACAGATTTTACTTCCCCTCTCAGCCTTCTCCCCCATGTTCTAGCTCTTCAACACTTTTTCTGCCACTGTTCTGCCACTATTCGGTTCTCTCCTCTTCACATGTCTTTGCTCCTTCTCCAGTTTCAGGCTCACTTTCTTATTTTCCTGTCCTGCCCACTGCCTCTTTAAATGCAAGGAAAATGGATTAGTGGTGTAACTGTGCTTCAGCCTGTGTATATTTACATATATGTATGCATAGAATTTATATATTATCAGTAGCATCTCTTATGTATATCATGGTACATTTTCACCCTTGGAAAAAAAAAAAATTAGAAACTTCCAGTTGGGTTAATCCTCATTAAAATCTCTCATTATGAAATCTAAACTTGGGTCTTAAACTGTCTGACAGCCTCCCTGTCGAGGAGGATGATGAGCTTTGCGGAGGACGTAGGGCCATGTGCAGGAAGAATTATTTACTGTGACTACTTCTTTTTTTTCTTGTTAATTTTCAGAGACCCCTCTGGGAACCGGCTCACCGCTCTGTCATGATAACTCTTCCAGACCCTGCGAGTCTTTGAACTGTAAGTCTCCTGGTAGAAGAAGGGAGGCTGAATGGAGGAACGATCTCCAAATACACCTATTTTGAAACCTGTGACTAATTACCTAAAACTCCAGTGGGGCAGCACCATCCATTGAAGGGTTTCCTGGGTACAGGAGCCCCAGAGCAGAAGCAGTGTTAATGTTTACAGGATGGTCCCTGTAACTTATTGGGGCATGGTTTCTCCTTCAAAGGTTGCCAGGAATGGGTAAACAATTCCATCTTGCCCATTTTAGGGAAATTTACACCCTATCAGATGTAGGACAAGAGGTGCTACACAAAGATCACTGAAGGACTGAGACCTCTCTTGTTCTGGCCACTGAAGAAATGAGAGGAGATAGCACAAGTCTGTGCCTTAGCAGTCCATAGCGTTGCTTGTGTAAAAACGCTCACTTGCAGCATTGTGTGATTGTCTGGAACATCTGCTCTTCATGAAGCAGAGAGGTGTGGAGAGGTGATAGAGGATAAAGAAAACATGTGTCTCCTCGATCTGTTTTTTCGCTGCCAGCTTCAAACATGACAGCAAAAAATGAGTGCAAATATTCAAAGGAGAGGAGGCAGTTCATTTGCTGAAATAAACAGAGTAGGGAAAGCAGTAACATCTTAAAAGCTTAGAGAACTGAAGAATTCTTAGTTTTATCTAATTTTTTAATGTTATTCCTGTTTTGTTGTCCTTTCAGTGTAAAGTTATAGCTAGAGTGGGAAGGGTGGTGTTGCACTGGACCTGTGAAAACTGATGATGCTTGAAAAAAAATTCAGTTCTGTAAAGGGAAAACCTTAACATATGTGATTCTCTCACTCCTCCACTGTCTCCTGATTGCATCTTCTGTCTAAAGTGTGTTCTAATTTACTCTGTGCAAGACAGGTTCTTTCTGAGTAGCTCAGAATATGTAGTCCCTACTCCAAGTGATTATACTCTGCATAGGCAATGAGTTCAGTGTCTCCAGTTAATTAGATTGATGGTGCCTCCAGCAGTTCTCATAGGATTCAGGGAGAGAAGCACCAATGAAAGTTGGTGATCAGGAGTAGGATGGCAGGTAAGACGTGGCAGGTAGACAATTCACTGATCACAGCAAATGGAATTGTGTTAAAACATTAGACAGGATTTTAGGTAGTTCCATGTAAGTCTCACCTCTGTCTGACACCATCAGGACCTCTGATCTCTATCTTGTGTATTTAAATAGCCTCATCAGCAAGTTATTGACTAATCTAAAGTGAATAACCTACTTCTTATTTCAGTTCAAGCTGATTGCCACTGGTATGCTTCCATGAAGAATACTAGGTTCAGTGTAGTCAAGTCTCTTGACAAAATTTCATTTTTATTGTAAACTCTACAAGTAAACAAATGATGGTGTATATCTCTCTAACATGTGACAGCTGATAAAACTTACCTTAGTGAAAAAATATAGTTGGGGATTGATTACTCACAGAAATGTTAATGAGAACTGAGTTTAGTACTAATCCAGTTCTATGAGTTTTGGAAAATTGTTAATCTCAGCTCAGAAGCCAAGCAGTGTTGGGTTTCAGTTGTGTTTTACCTCCCAAGAACCCCACAAAGTGTGCAGAATATCTCTGCTACCACTGAAAATCTAACTCCCACTAAGCCAGAACTTTACTTACAGTTTATACAGGATATTCATTCTGGCTTTGCTCTTTTTTAAATTATTTATTTTTTTGTACACACTCATGTCATTATACCAATAACTAATAATTTTCTAGTAAAACAGGTTTAGTTTCTTTCATCTGGATGCTAATCGGATATATTGCAAAATTTTATCAAAGAGAAGGAGATAATTAGGATGCATCATTAGCCTCTGTGATGTCTGTATTCATTGAACTCTGTTTCCCTCCTTCTTTACAAATTATGGTCTTATTTATGGACATCTCTTCTTGGGCTTTTCTCTCTGATGTTCTCAGCACATCCCATCAGTTACAAAATGCTTTGAATTTCTGTTGACTTTTCAAAGTCTTGAAAGCACTTGCAATCTCACAGGATACAGGCTCCAGAGCAAAGTATAAAAACAGCTAAAGTTGAGCTAGCTAAAGCACAGCTGCCTGAAATCATTATACCGTGGTTCAGTAGGTACTTATCTCCAATTTTCTCTGCAAACAGTGACATATAATACAGATATGATACATACTAATCTTTGTGCCTCAAGCAGCCCAACCTGTAATTCCACAGCAGATTTTGGAGTGTTATTTCTGGTCAGAGGAAAGAAGGCAACAACAGCAAATACAGACACCAAATGGATTTGCAGAACCATACTCCTTAGATTGAAACTTCTTGTCTGAAGTCAAAAGTATCAAACTTCCCAGGATTCACAAACTACTTTCTTAACAGTCTCTGGGCTTTAGATTGCTCAGAAGAATGAGCAATTCCAAGCAATCCCTAACTTTCAAAGAAGTAATGTAGCATTCTCTTGGTGGCAGGCTTTTCTTTCTCTTGCTGTAAGATCTGAAGTAAGGGATTTCTTTCATGCTAGAGACTTTTTTGCAAATGTTACAAGGGACAGTCCTTTTCCCAAACTTAAATCCAGCCTTGACTCAGTTCCCTCTTACACTTTGATTCTTTCAGTTTAACTTAGGCAAATAAATCTAAATAATGTAGTAGATCAAAATTTCTGAGCAAAAGACAGAGCTTGACTGAATCTTAGTGTACTGACTTTCACACTTGATTATGCTACTTAGCTATAAACAACCTCTCTTTTGTGATGGTAAGGCAGAATGTGCAGGTTTAGTTCTCTTTAAGAGACAAACTTGAAACCATCTTTCAAGTATTAATGTTAAGAAATATCTTTGAAAATTACTTTTATAAATAAAAAATAGTATAAAATATATAATCTATTATTTATGCAAATGTGTTCAAGAAAAAAAAAAGAGAAAAGAAAGTGTGTTGGGGTGGTGGGATTTTTGCATGTGAATAGAGCTCAAGGAACATAAAATCATCTTTTAATTCTACCTGGCATCATTTAGCACCTTTCATTGTTCAGTCTGGGGCATTTTTGACACAAAAAGGAGAAGACTGAAAGAAGGATGAACTACAGAAAGGCTGCAGCAAAAAGGTAAAGATCAGACTCCCTTTTATACATTTTAGACCAGGAAAGAAACAATGGGCTTTGGCCACACTGGGGGATGCAGGTAAGGCACTGGGCTGGGTGTGTTCCTCTTAAGAATGGATGGTGAAGCACAAGGAACGGTTCCCCTGGGAGGCTGGAGAGCTTCTGTCACTCAAGGTCTCTAACAGCAGTTTACGCAAAAGTCTTCCAGAAATGTTGCTGCTCTAGAGTGAACTCACCGACCAGTTGAGGTTCCCTGAACTCAGTTTTTCTTTCTTCCCTTTCTTCCCTTTATGTTACTTGTCTTCATGAGTGGCTGATCGCTGTTGCAGGCTACAACCTTACCTCTGTCTTACAGCAGAAGCCAACGTGCCAAAGCTTGAGTGAAAATCTGGGACATCACAGATTACAATTCTGCCTTTCTGTATTTGGACTTAAAAAAATAAATTATTGATCTCTAAGTATTTTCTAGAAACTTAATATTTCATAAACAAGTCATAAACTGAAAATTTGAGGAGTATTCATTGCTTTTTCTCTGCAAAACAAAGGCTACATCCATTCCCTCAGTAGGATAGAGAATAAAAGGGACAGCAAGGCTTAAATGGTGCTAACTGATTTGACGTGAAGTAAGGACAGCACTTTCACAATGTGCAACAACTTTTTACGAGAGCTAGAAAGAGATGAGAGGTATGGGGGTGGGGAACAAAAAAGGAAAGAAACATAAGCCAAGAGATTCCTCAAAGAAGAAAGGCTTTTTCACCTGACACAGACAGATGGAGGTAGCACTTTGTTGGAAACAAGAGAGGACGTGACATATGGTTTTGCTTTCTCTGCTTTTTTTTAAAGAGTTCTCCCAGTCTTCATTCCTGCTGCAGCTTCTCTGCCTGTGCTAGTCTGTACTCCAGAAGGTCTTTCTGAGCAGTAATTGCTCAGTTAGTTGTGCAATCTCCTCCTCCCTCTAGAGTTTTCAGTGGAACTCAGGGCATAATAGCCTGAACAAGTCAAATGGGGAAACCTTGCAATAGCACAAGTGCCTACAAATAAGATTCATACAGTTAAAACGTATATACTCTCTGTCATAAGAAGCAGCAAAACTCCACAATGTTTTCATATGAGGAAAAGAAAAAGTCAAAACAGATGAATCTCAGTGATCGAAGTAATATGGGAGAGGGATTGTGAGAGGAACATTAGGATCAGCAGTGTCATATTTGATTTATGATTGCAGTAAAAAGGCATAAAGAAAAAAAGACCCAAGGGGGATGAGGAGAGTGGGAGTCAAGACAAAAAGAATGAAGGTCAAAGGATAAAGAACATGCAAAAAAACAGAGTTCATATATTCACTTTTTGTCTGCTGTGTGCTTTGATATATTCAAAACCTCAGCAACCAAATCTAAGCTGTTACTGCTCTGAGTGGTGTGGTTGGACCACATGAGCTTCAGAGATCCTTTCCAACCTAAATCGTTTAATGATTGTAATGAAACAAGTGCAAAAGGTGTTATCTATGTGTTAAGAGTATACTGCTTCACTCTTCTCATAGTTACTGGCTAGTGATCAGGAAGTCTGTAATATTTACCTAATAAGTCCTCTTTGTTCTTTTCATGCTTAGGTAGCATGTTTAAATGTGCTTTCTATTCCCTGAAGCCTGCCACCTATGTCAACATCCACAGAAGAACAAGGTTGACCAGAACCTAACCTAACCTGGCCTTGTGAATGGAACTGATCCCATCTTACAGCACCAGGACACAAGACAGGTGAGTGCAGACACTATTTCCATGTCGCTAATGTGTGCCACGTATTCTTGCACAGTTGCACAAGGTTCACGCTGAGGGGAGGCTGGAGGAAATAGTTTTTGTTTCAACTTCCCAGTGAGCAATGTGAAACAACCCAATTTCTGGAAGTACATGAAAATCCTCATGTAAATCCTTCTAAAAGTAAAGATTATGGAACTATAGCCTGTGGTCATTATGGCAGGCATTGAAAACCAATGGAATTGGCCATGTTCTTATTTCTTTTGTACGAGCGGAATACAATTTTTTTTTTTTAAAAGGGTCATGAGTCCTTGTCAAGGGCACCCTGTGCTTGAAAGAGGTTTCTTTTGTCTAGTGTGAACAACACTGGCAGCTTGGAAGGATTGAAAACACATGGATTACAACAACCCCTGCACTAGGGGCTCAACTATTATCCTGAGGCATACAGTACAAAGTTGCAGGTGCAATAAAATGCTGACACAAAGCTCCTGTTTAAAGTAAGTATCATTTGGTCACTAGGAAAGTAGTTGGCCTTGCACTGGATTTATTTTTTCTGAAGTAAGAGAATTTTTATCACTTTCTACTTGATCTTGGAAAGGGGGGTTAATGTTTCGTGAAGGAGACAATGAAAACCATCTTGGGAGTCATCAGACAAAGAAACTTTTAGAAGCTCCATTTAAAAAATTTCCATCTCTGCCTGCCTCTTATACGTGTGAATCACCTTTTTACCACCTCCTTTGGAGAACTGACAGATATAATATGTGCTCCATTTAAGCAATTGAAGTGTGTGTAACACAGAAAAGTGTGGAGGGAGATTTCTTTGAAATAAAACTGCTCTGTAGAACAGAAAATATTTGAACATAAATTTTAAAAGAAGATTTCAGCAGATGATTTTGGGCTTTGCAGGCACAGCCTACTAGTAATCTGTATTGGTAACTGACACAATATGATGTAGCTATATGGAACTGAAAATAGGTACATTTTCAGTTCAGATGCTGTTTTAGTTAAGGTATGCTAAGATTTTTCTTTATATACTTCTGTTCTTTAAGTTGCATACATATTGCTTTAAATATTGGCAGAGGGTGAGAAACTGAAAAGTTGCTTCTCAAATAATATTTAACTTTTAAGGTAAAAAGCATAGTTTTACAAGGTGGTCAAATTTTCTCTTCCAGAAACTTGGAAAATCTAGCAAAAATTTAAATTCTCTAACCTTTTTAACTTTTAATGTTTCTCAAAGCTAATAAATTTTGGGTTTAAACTCTAATTTTCAGCCTAATAAAACATAATATTTCAAACTTCAGCTATACTGTTCATGTTAAATATCTACCCTTGGCAAACAACCAGTCAGTTCTTGATTTAATAAGAAAGAGATTTAGCATTCCTGGTGTTTCTGTTCCTAAGGCAAGTATTTGGATTTAGATGCCTGAAATACACTTTATGTGAAATCCTGAGAAACCGAACACACATGCTTAGTGTTCCAGGTCTTTGTAAGGATGTACCTAGATTGCTATGATTGATCTGACTGTGCTACTTCTACAGTAATCTTAACTTACATTAAAGTATTTGTAAAAAGCTTGTGACCAATGATTGACTAGTCAGTATTTTCCAGTGCTTTGCTTGTTGAACCGATGGTAGACACTGGGATCAATTTTTTTTCAGAAATATATTAATGAATAAATTATTAACTAATAAATGACAACAGTAATTTTGCTGGTTTTGTTTTTGGATGATTTTCTACCACTGCTTATAAAGTTAAAAATTTCACATGTTACAGAAGTTGACCCCTGAACTCTTTTCCCTGAAAGAAAAGTTAGGAAGCCACAGGAGCTGACACTTTTCACTTTGGAGAAATTCTGTTGTTTAAATTAAGTTTTCAAATAGAAGTAGTTCAGCCACACAAATAACGATATGCTCCTATTTACATCCTAAATGGTTGTTAGTACAAGTGTGTTCTATTGAGGAGCTTTTTTTTTTCTTTTTTCCACTAGAGAATACCAAATTAAAATAGTAGATGTAACTAATCCATTTTGAATCAAATACTACTTTTATTTGGTAGCAAATTTAAAAGATGAAAAGAGAGGGAATAGTCACATTTCCTCCAGACCCTTGCATCTGCCATGGGCTTGGTGAGATTGTAGGCATGACGCTGGTAGTTCACAGCTCATGGTGGGGTGGCAAAGTTTTGGATCAGGGAAGAGGGTGGACTTGTTCCCTGGGGAAGCTGTGTGTGTAGTGGTGGTGTGTGTATTGGTCACGCTCCTTCCTCTGACTAAGAGGGGGAATGGGTCAGGTGAACTCCCATGCTGAGTACCCCCAGGAAATGAAAAATTTGTAATCCCCAAAATGTGGTAGTAGGGAAAGTGACAGCCTCAGTGTTGAGGAAAATTCCGGAGAAGTGGAGGGCATAGCAGATATTTCTCCAGCCCAGCTGTTTGGTGGGCAAAACACAAACCTGAGAGAAAGGACCTCTCTTGCTTCAGTGTGCAAGAAACATGGTTATAAATTTTTGTTTATTTCTATTGTCTTTAGTCTTGCTGGCACTTTTTTTTTCCCAAGTTAATTTTTCCCCTGACTTCATGCTCTAATATTTGGATTTTGAGCTTAAAAACCTTTTATTTAGAGAACTTGTATTGAGAAGATTTTAGGCAGATCCACCACAGAGTTACAGCCAGCTCAAAGGCTTGTCGTATCTACACAAAACAACACAGAGTTGTTTGTGAGCAGACATAAATGGTTTGGAGACTTTCAAACTTCAGGGGAGCATGTCTGACTTGTATGCAAATTTTGTTCCTACTTAACAAAATTGCACAGGTTTCATTGGGGTATGCCAAGATGCTTCCAGCTTGGTGAATATAATGTGAACTTGTCCATCTATGCAGACGAAGTCTAGAAATTGTGCCTGTTTTCAGGACATTAAGAAGTCCTTTTCCTTTTAAACCTGATGAAGACTTGTGGATCAAAACACACTCTTTTCTATCACAGTACCTGGAGTTATGAATCACATAAAGCCACTGCACTGGACATTGGCATAAAGTTTATTTGACAGTCAGCTGCAAGGGAAAACATTGGTCCAAATATTGTACTGTTGAAATCAAGGAAGCTTGCATTGTGTTCATTTTTATAGCCATATTTTTTCCCGTTCCAATCAACAATGACACCCTGGGGGAGTTCTGCTTGAGGAAAAAGTCACACTCTTTGGGGTCTTATTAACTAGAATTAACTTCAAATTGAAACATGCCACCTGCAGTGTGACTACTCCTGAAAGTCCTCTGTGTACTCATGTGGCACAGAATGGAAGAAGTCATTAATTCAGCCTTGTTATTACTCATAAAGGCACTTCCCTTTATAACTGTACCTGCAGAACACTGCATTTCAAATTAAAATTCAGACTTTTGAGCAGAGATCCCACAAAGCATTGCTCAGATGTTAATCTGCTTGTGTCTGGAGATCAGTTATTTTCCTTGCTGTACAGGTAATCTTCCATGGAAAGCACTGAAATCCCGGAGTTTAGTTATTTTTAAGTCTAATTCTTGTAACTCTTCCCTCTTTACTTGTAACATCCATTTTGCTACTTTATGGTGCCATTTACAGAGCACCAACAGGAAGTGTAGAGGAAATATCAGTCAGTGCTGCAGTCTTTGTGATGCTTTGCCTAAACACATTCCTGCAAATACATCTCAAGTCATGGCATGAACTGTGAAGAAGGGTGTTCCTGGGTGCTAGGATGGCTGCAGCTTAATCTAAGCAGATGTTCATTCTTGGCTATCCTGTAGTGGCACCGCTTATAAACGGCTGCTTCGGGGCTCTACCAAGCAGCACTGAACAGAGGAGGCTAAATGAGCTGCAGGCCTCACAGGCTGAGTGCTTAATGGCATTGCTATGGACATAAAGCCAGTTTCCTAGTCATCTCCTCAGATATTTGTTAGGAGACCTACCCTGAGTGAGTAAACGTGCATCACCAGCTCTGTCCAGGAGATTGTTACTAGTAATAGCTACTAGCTGAATCACAGAATAATTTAGGTTGGAGGGGATCTCTGGAAATCATCTAGTGCTTAAGCCAGGTCAGCTAGACCAGGTTTTCCAGGACTGTTGGATTTCCCCTGGATTTTGGGAAACCCAGTGGGTTTCTGAATATCCCCAGGAATAGAAATTCTACAACCTCCCTGGGCAACCTGTTCCAGTGTTTGGCTACCTTCACAGTAAAGAAATGGTTTTTCATGTTCAGGTAGAATTTCATGTGTTTGGTTTGTTTTGGTTTGGTTTTTGTTGTTGGTTGGTTGGTTTTTTTTAGTCTGTGCCCACTGCCTTTTGTCCTGTTACTAGGCACCACTGAGAAGAGTCTGGCTCCCTCTTCTTCACTCAGCCATCAGATATTTGTATTCATTTATAAATAAGATTCCCCCGAGCCTGCTTTTCTCCAGGCTGAACAGTCCCAGCTCTTTCAGCCTTTCTTCATGCAGAAGATGATTCAGTTCTGTAATCACCTCTGTGACCCTTTTCTGGACTTGCTGCAGTAGGTCTGTGTCTCTCTTGTACTGAACAGCCCAGAACTGGACCCTGCGCATGGCCTCACCATTCCTGAGCATAGAGGGAGGATCACTTCTCTCCCCCTGCTGTTTCCTAATACAGCCCAAGATGCTATTGGCCTTCTTTGCTATGAGGATGAGACCCAGTTCCAGGCTAACAGACTTAGTGTCAGAAATGTGGTGGAGATGTGAGGTTCCACAAAAGTGTCAGTATTCATAGTTATAAACATAGGCAAGACTGTCCAGATCGGAATACCAGAGCAGGTGTCATAGAATCATAGAATCATAGAATCATTCGAATCATAGAATAGGTTTTGGGTTGGAAAGGACCTTAAAGATCATCAAGTTCCAACCCCCCTGCCATGGGCAGCGACACCCTGCACTAGACCAGGTTGCTCAAAGCCTCATCCAGCCTGGCCTTGGACACCTCCAGGGATGGGGCATCCACAGCCTCCCTGAGCAACCTGTTCCAGTGTCTCACCACCCTCATAGTGAAAAATTTCTTCCTAATGTCTAGTCTAAATTTACCCTCTTTTAGCTTACACCCATTATCCCTTGTTCTCTCACTACACTCCCTGATAAAGAGTGCCTCCCCATCTCTCCTGTAGGCCCCCTTCAGGTACTGGAAGGCTGAAAAGTCCACTGGTACCTATCTTTTCCTGCCACTTTCCCATATATCTCAGTCTTTCAGGCCCATCAGCATATAATGTAATGCACTGTGGTGTTGAAAACCATTATTAATGCACTATTACCATCTGTGATGTTACAATTTCCTTGAACAGGGCAGGAAGGAGTTAAAAATCCATTGGCTCTCATAATTAGTTGAGCTCTTAAGAAAATTTTAAGCCAGTCCTCCTACCCTAGAG